>CM062819.1:1265036270-1265375990 GCA_031772625.1 Pinus tabuliformis
GATTGTGCTAAACGGAACCAGTCCACGACTATGAGAGTGATATGATCCTGGACTGCATCTATAGGATAACAACATGAGACCAAGACTGGGTGAATCCCACTGTGGATGGACAGATTACATGGGAGCGTGAGAGTTCCTCCACTTCAGATTCTGACGAAGAAATAGAATGCTAGTAGAATCGGTTACATGAAGTAACTACGCTGAATTGCAATATGATGACCCGGTCGCTGCATTGTGTGTCGTCTGAGGTAAGAAATCTTCCTACTTATGATGGTATAACTGAGGTAGATACCTTTTTGGATGCATTTGAAAGGGAGGTTCCAGAAAAGCAATGCTTCTAGGCCTTGGACTAGGCACTGCACACTATGCTCGCAAGATGGTGGGGTATGCACAAGGGAAGCTTTGATGATTGGCATGAATATAGGAGGATGATGAGAGCACGATTTGGGAAGCCTAAGATGTGACTGACAGACAAGTACGATGGGCAGGATGATCCACGCACGCATCTGGCAAATGGATGCAGGCTTATGGAGAAAAGCCTCAACTTGAGTGGGTGCACCTGTTTTATAATACCCTGGATGTTATCTTGATGATTGGTATATAGAAACAAAGCTCTGCCATGGGACATGTGAATGGGATATCCTGCATGAAGGCTTCATGATGACATTTAGTTTTGAGGATGGATTTGACAGTATTGATGAAGCGCTACAAGAGGTGAAAGCAACCATATTTAGGATACCAGAAGATCCTTTAGACCTGATTCAGCCTGAATGGGCTACTTAGCTGAGTCACATGCTGGAATGTTATAATGTAACTGCTGAAGAGGAGGACAAAGACCCGCAGAAGATTAACATTCTAGAAACAGAAGGCCACCGTGAGGTTCAAGGGCCACAGATTGAGACCCTGATATAACCACACCAGTGAAAACTAAACAAGTGAACATTGGTACAGAGGTAGAACCCAAATTCGCAAAAATTGGAGACTACTGTGACGACGTGATGGTGGATAAGGTCACTGAATTACACACGAATATCAAGACTTATTCCTGACCAAGTTTACAGATTTGAAAGGAATAATTAGAGATCTAGGGGTGATGAAGATCACATTAAATCCCAACACGAAGCCAGTCAAACAGAGGCCTTACCGCACCTGAAATACAAGGAGAAGGTCCACTTAGAACTAGACAAAATGCTAGCAGCAAGAATTATTGAGCCTACGGAGGAATCCAATTGGGTAAGCCCAATGGTGGTGCAAGAAAAGAAGTAGAAGGATGAGATAAGGATATGCGTGGATCTCAGAAAACTAAATGACGCTTGTGTGCATGATCCTTCCCCAACTCCATTCATGGATTAAGTGTTGGACAATGTAGGTGATCAAGAAGCATATTCTTTCATTGATGGGTTCTCTAGGTACCACCAAATCAAAATCGCGCCAGAGGACAGGAACAAGATGACCTTCACGACTGAGTGGGGTTGCTTTCAATATACTGTAATGCCATTTGGATTGAAGAATGCACCTGCTATATTTTCACATGTGGTTGTTGCGGCATTCAAGGAATTTATTCATAAGTTCCTGGAGGTCTATTTTGATGATTGGACTATATTTAGGCCGGTTAAGTGCCATGTAGCGAGCTTGCGCTTGATGCTGGATACCTGTCGAAGATACTAGATTACGCTCAACCTCAATAAGTGTCTGTTTTGAATTCCTTTTGGGAACCTATTGGGGCATGTGGTTTGCAAGAAAGGGCTGATGGTAGACCTCGCGAAGATCGCAATGATTCTAAACTTGGAAGCGCCGAGGAGTGTGAAACAGCTGCATGCCACTTTGGGACATATGGGATATTATAGAAATTTTATCAAAGGCTATGCCCAAATCACCATGCCAATGGAAAAATTGTTGAAGAAGGATGTCATGTTCTGCTGGAATGATGACTGTAAGAAAAACTTGGATATATTGAAAGAAACGATGGTTGTCGCACCGATTCTAGTCTTCCCGAACTGGAAGAAGGAGTTTCATGTACATGTCGAGGCGTCATGTATAGCACTGGGGGTAGTACCAACATAGGATGGTGGAGAAGGCTTGGACCACCCTATGGCGTTCGCAAGCCGCAGATTATCCAGAGCAGAGAAGAGCTATTCCACCACTGAGCGCGAGGGGCTTGCTATGGTGTACGTGCTCCAGAAGTATCGACACTACTTGCTAGGAGGCCACTTTAAGATGTATACGGACCACTCCGTGCTGAAGTACCTAGTCAATAAGCCTGTGTTGGGGGGGCGAATTTGCAGATGGCTCTTATTGTTCCAACAGTACGATTTTGAATTTGTTGTGAAGCATGGATGATTAAACGCGGGACCAGACCATCTATCACACATCGAAATAGGGGAGGAACCTAATAATTTGGAGGAAGGATTACCTAATGCGTAGCTCTTTTCTGTGCATGTAGTGAATGGACATTTTGAGGATATACTACACTTTCTAACAACTGGAACTGCGCCGGAAGGATACTCTATCCAGCAAAAGAAGGAATTAGTGGTGCGCATGACAGAATTCTCTGTCATTGCTGGGCATCTATACAAGATGGGGACTGATGAGATACTACAAAGGTATGTACCTGAGTTTGAATGAAGCAACATCCTTATGGACGCTCATGGGGGCACCATGAGAGGACATTATGCAGGGAGAGAAACCGCGCATAAGATTCTATGCGCAGGGTTGTGGTGGCCAACTCTTCATCAGGATTCAAAAGCATATTGCAAGGCATGTGATGTATGTCAAAGTACGGGCAGGTTGGTGAACGATTGCATAGGCGTGACTGCTGTGAAGTTCCTATTTGAGCATGTACGATCAGCACACTAACAGAGGAATTTCAGGTGTATCACCAAAAGAGCACACCTTATCACCCACAGGCTAATGGGACAGTGGAGGTGTTCAAGAAAGTTCTTGAAAATGCACTGACAAAGGTATGCAATGCTCAGCGAAGTGATTGGGACCTATGCATACCTGTAGTGTTATGGGTTTATTGGACGACATGCAAAAAGCTGATGGGACAGACACCCTTTAGGCTAGTATACGGGGTTGAAGCAGTGATGCCTATGGAAAACATCGTGCCTAGTCTACGCTTAGCACCGCTCACGGGTATGATAGATCACAGAGCCCTGGAAGAGAGGCTTGCGTAGTTGGGTGAGCTTGAAGAAGAGCGATTTTTGGCTGGATTTCACCAGCAGATCCAAAAGCAGCGTGAAAAAGTGTGGCATGACCAAAATATTAAGCTGCAAACCTTCAAGGTAAACGATATGGTTTTGTTGTATGATAGTAATTTTGATAAATTCCATAGAAATTCAGGATGCACTGGTTAGGGACGTATGTTATTAAGGAGATTACTGACGGAGGGACAGTATAGTTGGTCAAGTTAAATGGAGAACCCTTCCTAGGAAAGGTGAATGGCAGTCAATTGAAGCCATACATCGACGATCTAACCATGTGGCTATATGAAAGTAGCACAGTCTTAGCGCTCCAAGCAACTGAAAGGAGGCGCGGGACTATAAACTACACTACCCAGGTTGGGGAGATGTGCGATGTCAGGATTGTGTGAAGCAGCGAAGTGTCGCAAGGTCCGTGACATCATGAAGACAGCTATGCTAGTGCGCAGGTCCATTGGAAAGTGACCATTAAAGTCACTATTCACAATTTGATGGTCGGTTTGAGGCCAAATGGAGCGGGCGACAGGCATTTAAGGCGAAATTTATGGGTTAGATTCTTGAAAATCTGCCACCAATCTAGCATTAATGGGCTGAATGTGGGGGGAACGGTCGAATTTGAATTCAAAAAGCCCTATAAATTACAAGTGGCTGTCCAGCGAAAAACACTTGGCATTTTAAAAATTCAGTTGTTGCGTTATCAACTGTGTATGGACCTTTCGAATTTCGAGGCTTTGAGAGCAAGTTCAGTGTTTGAGAGATTGTTGAAGGAGATGTAGGACCTCCTGACCAGAATGATGTCGACACTCGAGGAAGCCACACAGGAAATTGCGGTAATAGAATCCCCAAAGAGTTCCGGAGTGATAGTTGAGGTCCCTAAATCACCCAGAACACCGAGACCTAAGAAGGATAAGCAAGCTATGATCTTGGTGCGCGTCTCACCAAGAAACCCACAAAGGACCAAGATCACCTTGTAGGAAAAGGGAATGCCATTAATATGGAGGTCAATGAAGAAGAATTTGAGGAAATCCTGGTGGATGAGGAGGACACGGAAATGGAAGTTGAAACCTCGGGTGTGGACCCTATTACCAAGTTACCTGAATATGTTCCTTTGCACAAGGGAAAAGCCAAGGTGCTGAAGGAAATAGATGAGAGCAAGAGCTCCATGAAAACTCCGCTGCTCCTAGATGACATTTTTTTTTAGGGTTACACTTAGGGCGAGTTCTTGTACTGAAATTTGAAGATTGGGACGTCACAGATCATGAGAAATTCCCGCATTTGGCAACTAAGTAGCTAATGCGTCGATGGATTGATGCAATGGCTTGAATGATTGAATTGGAGCTGCGCACCTAGCTCAAGGGTGTAGAGAAAGGTGGGTTGCTTAAGCTGCTCTGGGTGCTGCATTACCACCGCACCCTAGTGACCATCTTTGTCATCAATAAGCTGCTCTGCTTGGTCCACAATGGGTGTTTGTGGCTGGAGGAGCCCATTCCCATCACATACCACTTGATCCATCAGATTACATGGTTGCCTTACTTAGGGGAGGATCCAACCAATATTTCAAAAGGAAAGGGTGGTGAGTTGGCCCTTGCGGAAGATATGAAGAAGAAATTCAAGTTGGAGAAGAAGAAGTGAGGATATGCCATCTCTAGTATTAACAACCCTACAATCAAGGTAGCGACGCAAATACTAGCAGGGAACTCAATAGAAAATTCAGGGCAGTAGTTCAGCGGCAGTCACCAAACAGCGAGTGGAAGAAGTCCAGCAGGCGGTCGCTCAGTGCACTGTCGAAGTTACGGTGATCCAAACAGAGCTGGGAGGTCTTCATGCTAAGATCTCTGCACTTGCAGAGTGACTTGAGGGAAAGTCACGATGTTTGTGTTGGGGACCTGTTGGGCGTGGGATCCCCCAAGGGCAGTATTGGGGCTAAAAGCCCATATTTTGGTCTAGTTTTTTAATCCAAATGTAAAGACTCTGCATTTTGTGGTCGCAGAGTGCGTAGGTGTTAAAGAGTCATAGGGTTTTCCGCCCTTATTTTGGAAATGTAATGTCAGTTGTAAAAGATCTATCCATGGTCTGCAGAACATGGGATTGTATAAATAGAGCTAAGCTCTAAGTAGTTAGAAAAAAGGAAGAAGGCATTGATAGGTAGGAGAGATAGCTCTGAAGTAGAAGTCTAAACTCAGGTTGTATTGTAGGTAGAGGCTCTACAGCTGAATGCGCAGAGGCCTAGAAGTCCACAGCTGAGTGCGCGGACCCTTGTAGCTAAGTGCACAGGGTGGGTCGAGTCTGTAATTGTCTGGAATTATCAATAAAGAGAAGGACTCTATAATTTTTGCGTCTTAATTTTTTGTTTATGCATTTTTTATATTGGGTATGAATTTCACTTATAATGATTATATGATGCGTGAATGTATGAAAATGTGTTGGTTAAGAAAATGCAAGTAAGAACATCTATTTACGCGAAGCTAATTAAGATCGGTTAATAAGATAAGTAAAGACACTTAGCCTAGTTTGGGAGATATTGCAGTTCACTACCCTAGCAGCGCGAAAGTATATCAACCCCAGGTTAGGGCTGCGCGAAAGCTAATTGTATCCTTTCGTGAAGGTACTTAAGGGTGGAACAAAGGACTAAGCAACCTGTGCGTAGGAAGGTATAGCCAGGATAACCCAACCTCACAACCATAAGGGTGTGGAAACTTGGTTCCAGCATTCCCCCATACTGTTTCGAGTGATACTTCAGTCCACGCCCCATGGGCTGATCCCGAAAGGGCCAATAGTGTAGGGATTTGTTTGGTTAACTAACGCTGAACCTGGGTCAGGCCCCCTCAAGCCAACAATAGCTCATTTCTTCAAGTTGGTCCATGTGTGCAGGTGCTTGATATATCTTTGCTTCTATTGTTGGTGTGGAGCTTTGTCTAGGAGAAACAAGGTATTTAGGGATTATGGTGCTCCCCTTTGCTCTAGTTGGGGAGAAAAATCAAAGCTCAGGTTGTTTGTAGTGATGGCACAGGCTGCTACAAGAGATCCTGTAGCTGCTACAAGAAATCTTGTAGCTACCTTTTCTTCTTTTTTTTCAATGATTTTTTCTCAGAGGGAGGCTGGGTAGTGTTGTAGGGTTTGGAGAATGATGGTAGGGATTTGATGGAGTAGTGAATGGTTGGGGTAAGGGAGGACATGTCCTCTGGTCTTTTTTTCTTTTTCTTTTTTTATGATTTGGACATTTTCCTATGTTTTTGTTTTAGTGAGACAAAGCTAGATATGGGTATGGTGACTTGGACTAAGGATGCATGGATGATCAGTGAGTAGTTTTATGAGGTGTAGGGTCCCCAATAAACCTAGAATAGGCCTACTTGATGATTTTCCTATCGAGACCCCTTTCTTGTAGCATTTAAGGACATCCTATAGTGCTACAGGATCTTCCTCTAGTAGTTACAAAACATCCTGTAGCAAGCCATAAAATGAAAAAAAAAAAAAGTAATTTTGATTCATGAAAATGGATATGATTGGTAGGGAAATAGTAGGCATGGATGAGAAGGAGTTGTTGGAGGGAGAAATGAGGTGAAACTTGGCATGTTGTCCCTATAGCTCTACATATTTACTGCCTTCAAAACCTGTAAAACCACAAAATTTATTAGTGGATAGGTTTGAGGTCCTTGGTATTCTTTTTGTTTTTTCTTCTTCTTCTTTTTCTCTTTTTTGTTGAAAGATACACAGGCTCCCTCAAAATAGGTTTTCATCCTGCTTGCCTGTCGTAGGTGCCTCAAAGGAGATTTTCACCCAGGGCTCTTTTTATTTTTCTTTTTTCACTCCTGGGCTGCCCCAAGGAGTTTTTGAACCCAAGAGTTGGCCTCATATTCCTCATAGAGGTTTCACCAAGGCCTCTTATTGTTTTTTTTTCCTTTTTCCTTTTTATTTATTTTATCTTTTATTCACACAAATAAAAATAGTCTTCAAGAATTGTGTGACTTGGAAGCTAAGACACTTCCAATCACATTTTCATCCTTATTGATGGTGCTGATGAACTCCTCCATGGAAAAAGGTATTTTATAAGGTTTCAATTTGTATCCATTGAAAAGAAAAGGAATACCTTCCTCATCAATGATTTTGATTTGAAAAACCCCATTTTCATGGCACTTCTCTATCAGGTATGGCCCTAAACATCTGGTCATCAATTTTCCTTTGAAGTCCTTGAATCTAGAGTCATATAGAATAGCCTAATCCCCTTATTGAAAAACCTTGTCCTTGTTGTTCTTGTCATGCCAAATTTTCCTCTATACTTGGATAACTTTACTGTGTAGGAGCGCCTCAATCCTAAATTCCTCTAGACCATTTAGCTAGAGAAACCTCTTCTGCTGTGCCTTTTAACATCCAAATGTAACTGTGTTTCCATTCTCAAGGTGTTGTACTCAAACTCAATGGAGAGCAGAGCCTTCTTTCCATAGACCAAGTCATAAGGGGTGAAACCATTGGTTGTCTTCCAGGTTGTATTATAGGCACGGGTGGCCTCCACTAGTATATCATCCTAATGTTTTCTACTGTTGCTCACAACCTTGGTGAGGATGCCTTCCAATGCTCTGTTGGTGACGTCTACTTGTCCATTGGCCTGAGGATGATAGGAAGTTGATTTCCTATGTTTTATCCCATGTTTCCTCAACAAATTTTTGAAGATGTGATGTGAGTTGAGCTCCATGATCGATGACTAGTTCTCTAGGGTACCCAAACTTGTAGAATATATTCTCCCTTAAGAACTAAACCACTTTCTCCTCTGTTGCTACCATGACAGCCTTGGTCTCAACCCACTTTTTCAAATAACCAGTGCATACAATTATGTACTTTTTCTGCCTTGATGGTGGATCAATGGACCCAATGAAATCCATGCCCCACTTGTCAAATGGCTCTAAAGTCACCTAAGGTTGCAAGGGAATTTCATCCTTTGGAGTAGGTTTCCCCATTCTCTAGCACTGATAATATCAAATGGTGTATCTTCTTACATCTTGGTGGAGAGTGGGACAGTAGTATCCAACTTGCAATACCTTGAAAGTTGTCCTCTTAGTTGCAAAGTGACCTCCACAAGGCCCATCATGACAAGCTAGAAGGATGTCAAAGAATTCCTCCTCCCTGACACACCTCCTCAAAATTTTATTTGGGCCTGGCTTGAAGAGATTGCCCCTAATCTAACTCAATGGGGCACTCTTCCTTACAATTCTACTCTTCTCCTAGATGACAAATTTGGAGGGAAATTTGTAGAAATTGGGTAGTTGGCTATGGTAGCTGATCATCAACCATTCCTTCCTCACCTACAGGCAAAGCAATTCTAGACAAAAAATATGCAACTACATTTTCTCTACCTGCCTTATCATTGATAGCTAAATCAAAGTGTTGTAATAAAAGCAACCATCTAATAATTCTAGCATTCACAACAAGTTTATTCATTAAGTATTTGACAGTAGAATGGTCAGTATGCAGTGATGTAATGTCTAATTTTTTTCAGGGAGTGGATAACAACTAGGAGTTCCTTTTCAGTCATAGTGTAGTTCAATTCAACCTTGGACATATTTTTGCTAATGAAGTAAATGGCATAAGGAAAATTTTCATCTATCTGGCCTAGAGTTGCTCCTATCGATTTGTCAGATGCATCAGCATGGATGTGGAAAGGAAGAGCCCAATTTGGGCCTCTGAGTATGGGTGCAGTAGTCAACTTGTCCTTCAAGATTTCTAGGGCCTCTTGGCAACTTTCTGACTAGCAAAATTCAGAGTCCTTGGCCAGCAGTCCAAACAATGGTGAGGCTACTTTACTGAAGTCCTTGATAAATCTCCTATAGTATCCAGCTAAGCCCAAGAAACTCCTGACATCCCTCTGCTTTTGAGGAGTAGGGACCCTTTTTATGATAGAAATTTTATTTGGGTCCACTTGTAGTCCTTCCTAGGATATTGAGTGACCCAAAACAATCCCTGCATTCATCAAGAATTCACACTTCTTAGGACTAAGAGATATGTTCATTTAAATCAAATTATTTAATGCTTTCCCTACGTTAGAGAGATCCTCTATGAAAACACCCATAGAGAGTGAAATCATCCATATAGATTTATATAGAGTCATGGAATTGCTCAGTAAAGATGCTCAGAACTTCCCTTTGAAAAGTGGTAGGGGTGTTATATAATAAAAAAGGAAGGGCCCTATAAGAAAAGGTACCCCAAGGACAAGTGAAGGTGGTTTTATCTTGGTCCTATGGGTTGATTTAGATCTGATTATAACCACTGAATCCATCTAGGAAAGAGAATAACTTATTCCCTGCAAGACCATCCAAGACTTGAACAATGAAAGGTAGAGGAAAAAGGTCTTTCTTGGTGGCTTCATTTAGCTCTCTATAGTCCACACAAATCCTCCACTTTCCATTCTTTTTTGGGACCAAAACTAGAGGGGACACACACTCACTATCCATATGGTGTAAATGAACCTTGCATCCAACAAATTCTGTAATTCTTCTTTGAATTTGTCTTTGAGGGCTAGGTTCATTTTCCTCTGAGGTTGGCACACTGGTTTGGATCCTTCCTTAATGCAAATGTGGTGAGTACACACTGAAGGATGCACTCCCTTCATTTCCTTATAGATCCAGGCAAAAGAATCCAAGTGCTCTCTCAGCATGTTACACAACTTCTATTCCTAATGGGACGAGAGAGAGGGGTTGATTTTCAATGTTTTGTGTGGACCAATTCTACCATTTTGATATGAGAAAGACTTGATTCAACTAGGTACAAATCAGTCCAAGGGTTATCTTCATATTTATTCACCATCTCATCAAGAGGCATGGTGTTGGGGGGTTGGTTCCAGAGGATTTGATCAATGAGGTAATCTTCATCAAGTTTCCCCCCTCTTATAATAGCATATAGGGTATAGATTGGTAGGATGTGGTATGGTATACTTCATCTTCCTACTCCTCTTCCAACCATAAGGGTAATTCATGCTATAGGGATGGTTGAGCAGAAGGGTACAAGCCCAACTATTTGGAAAAATTCCCCCTCTTAATGGCCATGTTCCCAGCTATGGAACTTATGTAAGCATTAGGAGTGGCTAGCCATGGCCTTCCAAGGACTAGAGGATAAATATTGAATTTTTTCTTGGGCTGGAGAATTAAGAAGTCAGCAGGGTACTCCCAGGAATCAATAGATACCATCACATCCTCAACAACTCCCTCGGGAGCTACTATGGATCTATTTGCAAGTTACAATACTATAGTGGTATTTCTTAAGGACCCTTGGAGATTCAGTTTGAGCATGGTATCCTTAGTTATCATATTGATGGAAGCCCTAAGATCAATCAAGGTTTGGGGGACAATGATGCCATCAATGTGCACATCTACCACAAGACTTCCAAGGTCTAGATACTTTGGGCAAATCACCCTCCCCAACATTAAGTCAGACAATTTTCCAATGATATTAATGGTAGGGGTGTCTTTCTTTCTCCTCCCAGGATGTTTGAAGAATTTCTCCTTGATTAACTTCTTGTAAATGGGGACATCCTTGATGGCTTGGAGGAGTGAGATTTTATAACACAAGTTTTTCAATTCTCCCAGAAGTTCAGTGTCTTATGGGGTGTGTTGGCTAGGATGGATCAATATTTCAGGAAAATGAGGTGGATTGGCTTTAGGAACACTCTCTTCCTCTTCCTCTTCAATCTCCTTAGGTGGAGCTAGACGCTGGTTATCTGGAAGCACTCTTCCATACCTGAGGTTGATTTATTGAATTTCCAAAGCATAGGCATGGTAAAATGTCTCTCCATTATATACCTGTTGTGCCTATTTGTTATTCGAGTTTAGATTTGGTTGAGTAGGCATCTGAGGTTGCTTAGTTGGAGCAGGATGAAGGAGTTGTGGTGGAGGCAGTAAGGCTGGAGGTTGGATGAATGAAGGCTGCAAACCTTGTGATGGGGTATTCCACTAAGGACATGGGGGAGCGTGTGGCTGAAATGACTAATTGGCAGGTTGGGAGGGGTATTGAGGTGCATAAGACCAAGTAGAGGGTGTGGACCATGAAGGATGAGTAGGAGAACACCAAGGTGGAAGGGATGAATTCTGATTGGAATTGAAATAGGAATAGGATGCCCCTTGCATACCCTGTTGGTATAATCTAGGTCCTTGAGGCCTCATTTGATTGACATAACATAGTTGTTCAACTACTATTGGGATTAATGCATGGGTGTTTGGTGATGGAGATACCCTCAAGGATCTTCTCGGGATCCTTGGAAGACAATTATATTAGTTGCAGTTGGCCCATACATGCACATATCCGTATTAGTGAAATAAGAATTGAAGTAGGAAGAAGTATTTTTACCTCAAGCCTTGGTGTGGTGTTTTTGGAGAGCACAAAGTAGCAGAGTGGAAGACCCCTCAGCTAGCTCCAAGATCAATACCTACACATAAACAAGACGAGGCATAATATCACAACATATAACTTCAACAATCAATACATTAATACATAGGGATATCTAACTGCATACATCTAAGCCACTCATAATCATTAACGTTGCATAAACATGTAAATAAATCACAATACCAATGCCATGGAGTGGAAAACACAATTGCAGATATATATTAATGATAGAAAGGAGTGATTACAACCATCGGCTACATCAACCTTCCCTTACTCCTCCAGCTCATCTCTCTCTCTCTCTCTCTCTCTCTCTCTCTCTCTCTCTCTCTTCTTAACCTCTTGAAGAGCCAATGTCTAATACAAGCTTCGACAGTCAATAGGAAATCCTTTCAATAGTTTCGACCCCTTTCACAATGGCCCTAGCCTCAAATATATAGCATGAGAGGATAAGCCTTGCCAAATCCTTCATGAGTTCCTTTGGGCAAAAGCAGAGATGTTTCCATGCTTTAGTGCTCTTTCCCTATTTGTAGACTCCATTAGGAATAGTAATTCCTCCAAACAGGTCGAATATGGATGTTTCCATGCTTTTATGAGCTGACATAGGAGTGAATATAGGGATATTTCTCAGTCAACTTTCTCCTTTGACCCATAGAAACTCACTTAAGTTGACTAACACTCTTCCCAAGGAAATAGACAGAGTTACCCTAGGGACTAACGCACCTGATGCATGGCTAGGAAGCTTTATAAAGAAGGTTGCTAGTTCCTGGAGAGAGTTAGCTTGACAAATAGGCCTGTGAACTTGGTTAGTATTTCAATCATCTTGACCTTCTCCTCTGAGATGATGAGGAGGTAATTTTCCTGTATAACAGATGCTCCCTAAAGTGTGAGATCATAGGCAGAGATGGTGGCTGAAAGACTTGATATAACTATCATTTTCTTCAAAAATTATAGAGAGAGGATCGAAGCTTCGAGAATACAAGAAAGATGACACAACACATGTATATAAAAAATCTAAGATCATGTCCTGGGTCTGGCATTCCCATGCTCAGTATCTATGTTAGAGCGATTTCTCAACAAAGAGATATGACAATCATGTCTGCCGATAAGCACAATGTAGAACTTGTGTCATAAGAAGATCATTCTGATGAGTTGTCTCCAGAAACCAATATACGCAACTTGGGAAAGGAAACAAGGCTGAGCAATGTAAGCCTCTACCCAAGGTCTTTCTTTCCGCTTCACCGTAACAACATAGCTCGATACATGTGAATAAAAGCGTTGAGGTCTAACATGTACGAAATCATCTGATTACTAGTCAATAATGGATATTGTTAACAGACACGAGGATGGCCACTGATAATGGTGATGGTATCCAAGATGCACAATACAATCTATTGAGTGCGTATAGTGTTTTTGTCATCGAACACTCGTAGAATCGTTTAACCAGGAGCCAATAATGAAAACCCCTGACCAAACACAAGGAAACCTGTCGCTATTGTCTGCAAGTTCAAAGGCACTGAAGTGTTTCTGGGTCTACTTTGTAGATAGAGTGTTGAAGTTGATAGGAAGGGACCTGTCGAAAGGTAGGCAATAATATGTCCTACATTAGTCGACATGAAACAATACAAGAGTGATTGGTTTTTGAAGAATAGTTTGGGCATTGGGTCGAATCGACAGAGGGCATGATGGAAGGATATGCTTGATTTTTATGGAGGAAATAGAAGATAAAGGGTTTCCCTTAAATAATAGAAGGCACGACACAAAGGTTTTAACCATGTAGCACTAGATTCATGAACACCAAAGAGTGTTATGATACAAAGATGCAAGAACATTGGGGTATATAGGCTAAACTCATAGGATGGTAAGGTTCATATTGAGAGGTTGTCACAATGAAGGTTTTGCTGAGGGAGTGCCATGTTTAAGGGAGTGACTGCTGCCAAAAAAATCTTTTCAAAATGCTAACATAAATAAATTGTATTGTCCAATTTCCCCATATGATTAATTTAATGAGTCCACACGAGTAAACTCAGTGGTCTTTTCATATTTCGAGAGTCTGAAAAGATCGTAAAGAGCGACACTAGGGTGGTCCCTTTGTCATAGTTTTTAACCAGTGTGACAAAGGTTTAATAGTGTACCCGAAAAGGTTACTTTTCCATAAGTTAGTATACTGAGTCTGGGTAAAGAGATAAACCTACGCTCAATAGATGTTTGGCTCATTTTGTTATGAGTACGAGGAGATAGAGTAAACTCGATATTCATCATGAAATTTAATGAGTCATGCGACAACAAACTCAATAGATCTTCATCAAATTTTAATGAGTCAAATGAAGAAAACTCGAGGTATCATTTTCAGTTTAATGAGTGAGGAAAAAGAGATAAAAGAACTACTCATTTCTTCTTCATAGTTTTAACGAGCTAGAAGAAGGGAAAAACTAGGGGATTTTTCAATTTAAGAGCGAGAAAGAGTCCCAAAAAAGAAAGCACTCATATCGTTATAGTAGGAGTTTTACGAGCTCGCTGACAAAAGCTCGGGGTTTTTCCAATTTTACAAGCGAGAAAAATTTCCCAAAAACAATGCTCATATCTTCTTCATAAGTTTTTAACGAGCCTGAAGAAGTAACTCAGAGTTTTTTCGATTTGATGAGCGAGAAAAAGTCCCTAAAAAGAGCATTCTCATATCTTCTTTGTAGTAGTTTAATGAGCCGAAAGAAGTAGACTCAAGGTTTTTTGGAATAACGAGCAAGAAAAATACCATAAAAAGAATTCTCGATCCTTCTTGATCTTATGCTTGACAATAGAAGGGTCTATGCCATGCATTTCCTCATAAGACCAAGGGAAAACATCACAGAAGTCCTTAAAAGGGTAGTGAAGCTTGCAATTTCCTCAGGATTGCGATTGGCTCCAATCTATATATTTTCCATGATGCTTGTCTTGACTAAAATATCGATGAGAAGTGTCTTGGAAAGATTGCCCATGTTCCCTTCTGAATCCAAATTTTGGAAGGTTGTATAACTTGAGGGAATGATTTCAGGTGTTTCAAAGGACTGGATTTGTATGGGTATCACATTTGAATCAGATATCAAAATGCGATGGTGAGAATCCTCACAAGGTCGCTCCTCTAAACACATGATCTCTTGAATAGCTTCATCCGAAGGTAGGGCTTGATTGAGGAGATCGTTCGAGGGAGCATTTATGGGAGAGGAGATGGTACAGTTGGTTGTGACCAAAGTGACCGAAGACTTGGATGTAGAATGAATGACTTGATAGGCCAATTCGGCTAGTGACAGTGGCATTTGTTCTTTGTAAGAGTCAACGTATGAAGGGGCATTTGTTCTTTGTTCTTTGTAATGATAGAAGTATAAAAGTTCGCATCAGCCAATAATAAGGTTTAAAGTAATATAGTAGGTGTCTTCTGCAGATTAGTATTTTGGTGTTTACTCATTTATCAAAGATAGAGCCTCTGCTACCAGCAGGCATTCATAACCTTGACAGGGTTATCTTTGAACAAACAATGATTCATTATCGCATCTATATGAATTTTCAAATTTCAAAATGATATTCACTTGGATTGAATCTCACTTGGACTTTGTCCCTTTTTTCCTTTTTGAATGTAATCTTTTTCTTTTTTGGTTTCTTAAAAGACATTGTCTAGGCGTGGTAACCTACTAGTGACAATGCCATTCACTGGTTGTAACTAAACTGAACAAGCTGGCTCTTGATGAGACCCCTTGTCTTCTGATCGAGGAGATCATTAGCTATTACCCTATTTGATATGCAGTATTGGTAATATCAGTTTAATCACTTCCCTATGAACATGGTAAACAAGCTCATAATGAAACTTTTTATCTTCTAAGTTTATATATTTTAGAATTACACTCTAAAAAAAGAAAGTTTTAATAGATGGGGAGAATCATTGGCTATTTTAAGAGTTTTGGGTGATAATGATAGAGTTTTTTTAAGACACTGATCTGCAAAAAGTCCTTACTAGGTTAAAGATTATTTTCTTAACTGATAACAAGACCTTCATATTCTATAAAGATAAGAGTTTGTTCGTAGAATAAATGTTCTAAGCAAGATCAAGTTTTTCCACAGAAATCAAGTTTATTTTAGTACTCAAATGCTCTAATTATCCCTTTTAACTCTTACTTTCTTATAAAAGCGAAAAAAACAGAAATGTTATCAAAGATTTTATTTTGAAAAGCCAAAAATAAATACTAGTTAACCATTATTTTCCTAAAAAGAAATATGTTACAAAATTGGAAGAGGTTATCTCCTAGGAAAAGTATTTTTTCAAAATTTGCCCATTAACAGGCAAAGAATCCTTCTTACCTGACAAGTCTTGTAAAAGAAACATTGATTGTCCAATTTTTTCAATGATTTGAAGAGGGCCAAGCCATAGTCTTTGGAATTTGGTATGTCTACCTTTTTCCTCACATGATTTGTCCCATTTCATAACCAAGTCACCTACTTCAAGAGTTTTTTGACTGGCAAAAGTTGTGTCAAAAGAATCTTTGACTAATTGTTGATGATGGAAGTGTGTTGCTTTAGCCTTTTCTCTTTCTTCTTCAAGCTTGAGAATTTGAAATTGTCTAGCATGGAGAGAAGATGAAGGGTTTTTATCGATGAATTTTACTAGGGCAAGATATGGGATTGCTAAGTTTGTGGGAAGAACAACTTCTTTTCCATAAACTAAAGCAAAAGGAGAAGAACCAATAGAGGCTTTCTAAGTAATCATGTCTACCCATAGAGCAAATGTTAATGCTTTGTGCCAATTCCCGTGATTTTCATCAATAGTCCTTTTGATAATTCTGATGAGGTTCTTGTTGGTTGATTATGCTAATCCATTACCTTGAGGATAATAATTGGTTGAATATTTCAACTTGAAACCTTGCTTTAGTGCAAATTCTACCATTGTATTCCCCGAAGAGTAAGATGTATTGTCAAGCATTAAAGCTAAGGGTAACGAAACCTAGTAAATATGTACTGATCAATGAAGTCTGTGATGTTTTCTGTATTAGCTATCTTTAATGGGACAACTTCTACCACTTTGTAAAATAATCAGTAGTTGTAAGGATGCACCCATGCTGTTTGGAAGAGTTAGGAACCATCTCACCAATTATTTCTAATCCCCATTGTTTGAATGGTTGTTGGATGTTAACTGGTTGTAAAGGGAATGTTGGCTTTCTTTCTCTTCCAGATGTGGTTTGACAAGTTTTGCACTTCCTTGCATATTCATGTGCATCTTTAAATACCGTTGGCCACTAATATCTTGCATGCATGATTTTGTGAGTTGTGGTGTTTCCTCCAAAATGTCCTCTAGCTAGTCCATCATGTAATTCATGCATGACCTTTTTGGCTTCAGGTTTCTCTAGGCATCTTAGCAATACTTAATCATAATTTTTCCTAAACAATACATCATTGAATATTTCATACTAAGTTGGTTTCAATCTTAAACCTCGCTTTGTTTTATAATTAAGATGCATAGGAGCATACCCATTTCTTAAATAAAATTTCAAAGCAACATATTGTGATTGCGTATCATTGAGGCTTACCTCTGATATTTTCACTTCATTACCTTGATCTTCTTCTGGTGGTAACTGGGAAGCTCCTGTTAACATCCTGCAAAAACCTTGGCCCCTAACAATTTTAGCTGGCTGGATTTCTACATCATATTCTTGGAGTGCAGTCACCCAATTAACTCTTTTCTCCCCTACTTCTCTTTGGATCAATAATTGTCTTACTACAAGGTAGGGTACAACTATCTTTGTATGGGTTTTAAGAAGAAAAGGTCTGAAATGTTTCAAAGTTTTAAAAACAGCAAATGCTTGTTTCTCGACAACTAAATAATTTAATTCGGTGCCTTGCAAGTTAGAACTAAAAAAGGAGATGGGTGCCTCGATATTTTCATCGTTCAACTGTGTCAAAATTGTTGCATATGATGTATCAAATGAAAAAGTATATAATACAAAAGGTTTGAGAAAGTCAGGGGTTGTCAATGAAGGAGCATTAATAATGGATTTTTTAATCAACTCAAATGACTCTCTTTCATCCTTGTTCCATCTAAAAACTGTGTTTTTTCTTATCATTGCTTGAAGGGGTAGGACAATTTGTGAAAAATCTGGGACAAATCTTTTTACAAAATTTATTTGGCCTAGGAATGATTGCATGGTTTTTTTGTTGTGTGGGAGGGGAATCTTTTCAATCTCTTGGACTCTATCAGGATCAATGTAAATTCCTTTCTTGGATACTATAAACCCAAGGAGTTTTCCTTCTAGTAAAGAAAAATAAGATTTTTTGGGATTTAAGGAAATGCCATATTTCTTGCATCTTTCGAAAATGTGCTTTAGGTCACTTAAATGATTGTTCCTATCCTTAGAATAGACTGTGATGTCATCCAAGTAAATAACAATTGATTTATTAATTAGACCTCTGAAGGCAATGTCCATAGCATGTTGAAATGTGGCACCAACATTAATGAGTCTGAAAGGCATCTTCTTATAGGCATATATTCCCCACTTGGTCTTGAATGTTGTTTTTAATCTGTCATCTAGATGCACAAGAATTTGATTATATCTTGAGAATCCATCTAGAAAAGACATTAATTCACAACATGCAGCTAATTGCAATATATATTCCATATTAGGCAAGGGAAAATTATCTTTTTGACAAGCTTTATTCAGGTTTCTCAAATCAATATAAATTCTAATATCATCGTTCTTTTTCCTTACGGGTACCATATTCGATACCCACTTAGAATTTCTAACAGGGAAGATTATTTTGGCCTTCAGAAGCTTGTTCAATTTATATTTGATTTGACTCTCAAAGTTTGGGTGAATTTTTCAAAGCTTCTGTTGAACTGGATTTTCATTCGAATTCATAGGTATGGTATGTTGAATTATAGAGGCATCATAGGTCTTGAGATCTGTCTAATCCCAAGAAAAGACGCCTTTATATGTTTTCAATAACCTAATGAATGATATTCTTTCTTCAGATGATAGGCCAAGACCTAGGTTGACATTTTGAGGTTTTTCATTTGACCCTAGGTTTACTACTTCAAATCTCAGAGTAGAACTTTGAGTTTTGGAGTTAGTAATTCTCTTGAACCTATCCTTTAGATCATAGAGATATTCCATCTTAACCACAAACTTTGGGATTGGGTTTTGATCATGATTATGTTTGATTTCTAGATCATGGTCATGTTCATATATGATTTGTTCTTCATATGACCCTTCTAATGTAAGGAAATTAACTATATCCACATCGTTTTTGAATACTCTCCAATTTGTTGCATTGCCGTTAATATATGGCCTAAATATTAACTCTATTGAAAATCTGTCTTGACTAAAGTCTTCTGAGGGTATAAGCCTGGATGCCACATTAGCAAGTCAGCACTTGCATTTTGCAATCTAGTGACTGGAGATATGTTGAAAGCAGAAAAAAGTGAAGTCGATTTCTGAGCTAAAGATTGATAGTGTTTAAGGTGACCAGAGACACAATGGATTGTATTTCTCACCTATTTCACAATTATTTCAGAATCACCATAGACTTGCAGGTATTTGACATTAAGACCGATGGCTTTATACATTCCTTGGATCAGTGCTTCATATTCAGGAATATTATTAGTGTACTGGAATTCAAGTCTGTAGGCTAGCATGGTTTTCTCTCCTTGCGGATTGATCAAAATGCATTTTGCAGCCACATCATCTTCTGATTTAGAACTGGAAAAATAGACAGTCCAGAACAGAGAGTTATTAGAAACATTATCTACTAAATTTAGACATTTGGAAGCATCTATTTGTGAAAAGTTTTCGATTTGAGAAACTACGGCGTTATCTAAAAAGGGAGACCTCTAGGCATTAAAGGATCCTAAAGAGGACTCGGTTGAGTAATTTCCAATGATATTATTAGTGAAGGCAACAGTTTTGCTGCTTCCCTCGAGGTCGGTGATTGTATATTTCATGAACTTCTGTCGGTCTACCATAATTTGGTTTGGTTTACCGTTGTGTGGTAACCACATGTGAGAACAATCAGTTGCAAAATAACTGTGCAACTTTTTAGACCAATCCCTACGGAGAATCAAACCATAAAATTCATGGATATCAGCCACCAAAATATCAATTATTTTTGAAACTTTTAGATTAGAGGAAAGCCTAATTGAAACTGATGTTATTTCTCCAAGCACCTCTACTTTTGTCCTATCTAACTGAACTATGTGTACTGCAAATTTTTGAGGTGTAACATTCAATTTGGTACACACAGCTCTTAGCATTATATCTGAGAAGGCTATTGAATCAACAAGGCAGTTGTGAACATTCCTGTTGAAAATTTCATAAGTGAGCAAAAATGGAGGAACATGAGAAATAGACCTATCACCAATCAGAACTAGATCTGAAGGATCTACTTTGTTTGAGGATGAGGGAGGTTTTCCCATATCGTAGGCAATTTGAGTAACTACAGCAGATGGCAGGGGAGATACTGGAAATTATTTCAACTCTCTTAATAGAATCTTCTGTTGTTGTTTGAGTTTAGTGAGCTCATGCAACAAGATGTTAGCTCTAGTCTTTTTCATGTCTTCCACTATATTGTATTCCACTATATTTGAGATTACCAATGTTTTTGAGGCATTTGGGGAATCTGGAGGAATAGGATTAGTTTGGTTAGTCTTAGATTTCTTAGCTACTATTTTCTCCTTTGTAGGAGTAGCAACTTTTTGCTTCTAATTTGTGATAGACATGTCAGGAGAGTTTTTACTTCTTGTAGTCACTGGCATTGCTTGTGCCTCTTCTTCAGTTGGGAGGATGAAATCTCACATCCCATTTAGTTCAATTTCTTATTTCATTTTAGCCTCCTCTTTGTTTGGTGAATATTCTTCTGCTTCTTGGTGAGACCCAACATTTGAAATGGTGTTTGGGGGTTGTGATGCAGAAGAAGGGTTCCTTTTGAATGATCGAAAAGGTTTCTTGGGAGTAGAGGATTAAGCGACCTATTTTTTAATTTCGACCGTTTCGTTAGACATTGTTTTTAACACTTTATGAAGGCCTTGAATATCGAAAGGGTCCTTTGAATCTTTCTTCTTAGGGTCATCCTTAAATGTTACTTTCTTTCACTTCCTTTTGTCTATTTGTGATCTTTTTTCCAAAGCTATGATTCTTCTTTCTACAGACATGGATTCTTTCATGTTTTCTACAAGGGTAGCCTTATTGGCTCTATCTACAAAAATCGCAATATTAGAAGGAAGAGATGATATATACCATTCTATTTGTACATCTACAGCAGGTTTAGAGGCAGTTGGGATTTTATTTAGAAATTTGTTAAATTTGGAGTTGAAATCTTTGATCTTTTCATCCGGATTAGCTTTCAAATTAGAAAGATCATTGATCAAGGATGCTATGGTCCTACCATCACCAAATTTTGCAAGAAATAATTCTTGAAAAGTATCCCAGACTCTAATTGAACCCGCTGGGATGGAAAAATACTAAGACCTATTAGATCCTTGCAAAGTATAAGGTAACATTCTGATTACAACATCTTCATGTGCAACCCCATTGAGATTCATGTCTAACATAATATTATTTAGATGTTCTTCGTTCGGGAGAGCATCGAGAGGATTATACTTAGGGAGCCATTTTTCTGGGTTTTCTGGGAGTGCATTTGGATTTGCAACTAGGACAGCACTAGGATTTGTCCAAGGTTGATTGGCCATAACTTGAGTTGGGAACTGAGAAAATGGGAAGGTTGGTCTAGAAGTAGGTATAGATGGTGAAGAACTTACTACTAGATTAGTATTGTTAATTGTAGTACTAATTGGAGAAGTGGATATTTGAGAAGTCGTGGATTGAGTAGAAGTGGATGGGGAAGTAAATGGATGGAAAGGTGATGTGATCTCGCTGGTATCTGATTTAGATGTTGATGAAGTGACTTTCCTACGTCGTGGAGGAATGGGGAACTCGAAAGGGGTAACCCCAAGTCTTTCACTTTGCAGTCTAGTCAATACACTAGTTTGTTGTAATAAGGAGGTAACACTTTCTTCAGACACTTCGGGTCTCTCTGGTTTCTTGACAGAAATGGATATCTGTTCCAATTTCTGTATCAAAGAATGAACTTCGAGAGACTCAGGAGTGTAATCTGGAGAGGGTGGTTGCCTTACTACTTCAAGAGATGAGGGAGATGTTTCTACAACTTCAGACTTCCGATCAGGAGATTTTGAACGAGTTTCAGAAGGTGTAGAAATGGTGGAGGGGTTTTGACTCTTATGAATTATTTTCAAATGATCTTTAGGTTTATATTCCATTCACAATTGAAGGCCCTCCTTCTAGCACCAAAATGTTGCGGCCTCAAAATTCTGCTACCAAAACATGGGGGATAACCACCCGGTCCAAACCTTAAGACAACTCCTTTTCCATTTAAAGTGGTGGCTGCAACTGGGGATAATGGGACCAATTTCCCAGTGTGGGTTTTAAGATGAGAGTGGGTGGTTCATGAGCGTTTTCAATAGAATAATGATAATCTAAGTGACCTATTCTATAATGCAATTTCTCTAACTAACTTATTCTAATATAAACCTGGGTATTTCTGTGTGGTATGCGATCTACAAAGATATTTGTTTAACATGTGATAATAAAGATTGAACACAACTAAACAGAGATGATAATGTAAAAGATAATTCCTTTGACTAAATAGTTAGTCAAAGGAATTTATGAAATATATCGCATATATGATGAGTTATATATGAAAATCATAATTTCAGTTAGGCATCATACAAAAGTGCAATTAATTCTTTAACAGAAACAATAAATCTCACATATAATTCATGAAAGTAAAGTTTTGCCACTAATTAAATGTAAACATAATCAAGCATACAAGATAATAGTACCATATGTGTGAAGTCCTGCTCATTTGACAAATGACATAGACCAACTTCTTTCTTCAAATCAAATTGTCTCCCAAGAATACAAAAGTGCATCAACAAAGGAAAGTAGTCTGATATCTAAAGGAAATGATCATGTTCCATAATTTCACCAAAGCATTCACAAACTTCCAATAGTGCATTGTTTGAAAATGTTTTTGATAAAATTCTGGACCCTTCTCTAAATGCACGAGAAGGGTATAAATATTATTCTAACTAATGTGCAAAAATGGATTATACAAAATTTGAGGATGTTTCAAACAACCTTCCTCCTAACTAGGTAAATAAATCCAAAAATAAACAGAGGCTAAATAAATAGAACTAAGAGGATGATTTGTTGTCTGCCATCTTGTCCATTAAATTGCAAATATCGGTCATTGGTTGAATTTGAGGAGGTGCCCCGAAATGTGTCATGAGTTGTCCTGTGAAGATCACATCGATGAGCAGTGGAAGAATCATTTGAGTCCTATGAAGGGAATAGTTGAGAGTCACAATCTAGCTATGTGGCTTAACAAGATACTACCAATATGACTCCCAATTGTTCATGATCAGTTTTGTAATTTCCTCTCTTTGACTCCCCACCTTTTCTTTCTGGCCTTTATACAGAGCATTTAAATCGGGAATTTATTTTGTATTTCCTTCTTTAATGAGATTGGTGGAGAACAGGATGTGATTCACTGCCTTAATGATATTCTTTGATACCCTGGCTGCCCTTGTGACTGCTAGCTCAGCCTGTTTTATTCTCACATCCCATTCTATGAAGAGAATGTCTTTATGAGTTTCCTCAATCTCGGGTAGATTGACTTTCCTTCCATCTTTTGTTTCCTATAATTTGATGAACTCAGAGATTTTGGTGTTTAAATCGTTAAACTCTGTTCTCTGATCGATTGCCTTATCTGTCAGTTGGTTGCTAGTAGTCATATAGGGAGTAATGTGTGACATCTTCTGGCAGAAATACTCCTGTTGTTTCACCAAAAGGGAATTTAATTCCAGGGCCTCTTTAATAAACCCTTTAGTAGTGGGAACATCCTTGTATCTTTCCATGGATTACTGCATTTCTTGGAGTTGCATGTTTTTGGCTGATATATCAGCTTCATGGCTTATTTTCAGGACCTCCATGTCTTGCTACAATTGTGTGAGCTGCTCAACCACCTGCCTATTTGCACTTGCTTTCTCTGCCTCGAGCTCCTATTCGAGCTGCGCAATCCTCTCCTATTTTTCCCTTAGTAAAGTAGAGACCTCAGTAGCCTTGTCCATAGTGGCTGATGCGTATGCTCCTATGAACTGTGATAGTCTAGTCAAGTTCTTAACCGAATTGAAAGGAATTTCCTTCCAAACAACATCCATCAACTCGTTTCCAGGTGGGAATTCGGGTGTATCTACCCTTCTCCTTTTTCTCTACCTTCTAACTATAGCCTTGTGGAGAGGGCTATAGAACACATCAAGTGGAGGTATTTCAGTTACTTTTAGAACAATTTCTGATGTGGGCAAAGCAGGGATGATTTCAGTAAGATGGGACATTGTCGCTTGTTCCTCCATAGGCGTGGATTGTTCACCGATAGGCTTGGGCTCTGTATCCTTATGAACATGCAGAGGAGTTTTACATTCCTCTATTTCTTGGGTATTTGAGGCTTTGGGAGTGCCTTGCAATTTCTGATTAAACTGATCCCACTCCTGCTCCAAACTACTTCCTTTGGCCTCTAAACTGATCTCTGTAGTCAGGGTGCTCATCACTTATTTCTCAGTTGACTTCCTGCTGGACTCAGCTATGTTTTCTGCATCTTGGGGTTTCCCTGTGTCTGGTGTCTTCTCAGTGTTTACCTGAGAGTCTACTTGAGAGCTAGGACCTCCACTATCAACAGTGACACTTGGTGTAGACTTATCCTCAGGCTTTAATAGATGCATTGGGATCACCTGGAGCCTCTCATTTCTGAATTCCTGAAATCTTTGAAAATCTTCAGGTTTTAGATTCACCTTTGCCCATTCGAACGCTTGTTCGAAGGATATGGCCGACTGTAAAAAATCCTCAAAATAATTATCTTCATGGTTGTATGGCTTGAGCTTTACTCCAGTAGTGACATTATATGCCACTTTGTTTGGATCAAATTTCCTCTTAGGAAATGTATGAATCTTGAGGGCTTCCATATGTGCTGATTCCTTAGTAGCATGAACAAAATTCGCTAAAGCAAAAGAACCACATTTGATAGGGAAAGTGGGCCATAATGACTTCTTGTCATCTTTGAGAACTTTAATGAGGCCCCTTCCCACAGTCTGGTAGGAAATATATCTTGCTAATAACTTGTCAGAAACATATAAAGGAAGGATGTGTGGATCGGCTATGCTACCAAAAAGCCTAATTTAGGTGAACCATTCTTCAATGAAATACTTGCGAGAGTAAGAAGGTCTGTTGCGGCTTCTTGGGAAAACCCAGGGTCTTTCTTATTGAAAATTGTTTGTAGGGGCAACACAACAACATGAAATATCTTATAGAAGTGAGGTATGTAATGCAATTCCCATATTTGTTTATGACTGAGATGGATTGGGTAGGGATCCTATAAGGTCCATTTCCAACCCATGGTTGGAAATGTCGTGCAAAAACAGATAACATCCATAATGTAGGCACTAAAATAGAAGGGAGGGAGGTTATCTGAAGAGGAGGCTTTCTTCTGTCGATATTCAGTAATGGTGGTGGCTAGGTTGTCAGATAGGATGGAAGGCCAATTCATGATATGGGAATTAACACAGGCATCAATCAGAGGAATCCATTCTATTGAAAACTTAGTATTATTGGGTAGCCCATACAATCTACATAACATGGCTGCTGCATAGTTGTAGGGGTTTGCCAAAGAGGCTATAACATACATACCTGATTTGTCATATTCAAATTTGTTGTCCAACACTCTCTAACCCTGAATTAGCTTGAAGGGATATGTGTTCTTCTTTGTGAAGTTAGCCACAAATGTGTTGTCGTAGATGTCCTGCGAGTCAATTATGTGGTACATTTTCTTCAAGTCCTCTGCTCTGAACGACCCTATGAGCTCCATTCTTGAATTCTTAAAATTCTTGTCTTCAATGATAAGGTTTTTGATCACCCACCTGATCATATCTATGTATCGGAGGATTTTAGCTCTTGCTCCTATCTTATGAAGGAAAGAACAGGAAGCATCTTTGCATTGAAGTCTTGAAGGCCTTGTTGAGTCAGTTGTTGCTCTCATAATAGTGATTTTAGGATGCTCGTCGTCCAGCCTGATGTAAATCACTTCCCAAGTTGTTGTGCCTCCGACAGCATCACAAAATCTATCAGCGAAGCTAGGAGCCATCTCTGTAAACTCAGATTCAACAATGGTCTGCCTGCTCTGTTTCTGCATCACCTTTCTTAGTGACATGTCTTTTGTAGCTTGCTTGAAATAGACAAGATATATCAACGCAGACGATATCAGGTAATTAAGACTGAAATCTTTTCTGAAATGACTTTGGATTGTGAGAAAGGTTTAATGAGATACTCGATTGTAACTACCCATAACCTAGAAAATGATTATCCTTCCTCAGGTCACTAAATATTTATTAACATGTCAATTCGTTCATTTTGGTATTTAAAACGTAATTATTTCACACGTTTTACCGCTCTTAATCAAGCATTGCAATCTTTGAAGGGATAAAGTATAACAATACCAGAT
Source organism: Pinus tabuliformis (assembly GCA_031772625.1). Taxonomy (NCBI): domain Eukaryota; kingdom Viridiplantae; phylum Streptophyta; class Pinopsida; order Pinales; family Pinaceae; genus Pinus; species Pinus tabuliformis. Next base: position 1,265,062,421 of record CM062819.1, read on the forward strand.
GCATCAAGCAAAATGCAATTGCGAATATCACAATATCACATTTCACAATTTGCTGACAGACATTCTAATGGCATGGTTAAGTTTCTTGCGAACTCTGTGAAGTGCAAAATGCGATTTCAAAATGACAAGATGTTGTTATCGGGTTATCGAAACGGGAGACCTAATTGCAGATCGCAAATTTTTAAAGGTGTTTTAAGATAGTCATACGGAAAAGTGTGATTTGTGATTTGCGATGTGGATTTCATTTTTAGTTCGTTTTGCAAGGTTTCGCTAGGTATTTTCTTAGAGTTAGGTATTATTATCCTAAGCATAAAAATTTAAAAGGGTCCCTATTTATAACTCTAACCTTAGCTATTGTTCTTTATAAATTGGGGAGGGTGATGTTTTGTATTACAACATGGAGGGTTTATTCCTTCCCATTATTTCTAATGATATCCTTAGTGTGGCTTTAGGATTGTAAACTCATAGCCTACTCTATTTGAATAATTGGTTTTCGCACCTTTGCAACATATTGGAACAATGTCACTAGAGCTCTAACCTCACTGTAATTTTTAAACCTTATACAATAATGCAATGCATACACGGATACTTAATAAAAAAAAGGTAAAACCATGGAAATCACATATTACGTAGATATTTATGCTAGAATCTCATACTAGGAAAAAAAAAGTAATTGTTCACAAGTCCACCTCTAATTTTTTTCATCAATCAAATTCATTGTTTACAATACAATATGTATAATATTGCAGAATTAAAAATCCCTAATTCATTAACATAGATTATATTACAACCATAATTTCCTAACGCGAGTTATAAATCAATGGGATAAACCATAATGTGCCACAAAACTACTAAAATAAAAAAGTTGCTTGTCAAAAACCACCTAAAACATATGCAAAAAATGACCCAATTTTTTATTTTTATTTTTGTGGGGGGGAGGGCTGAGGTGGCTCAACCCCCCTTGTGACCTCCTTGCTCCACCCAATGTATACAAATTACACATGGGGCTAGTTGTTCAAACAATATAACACATATACAACATTCTCCCACATGTTACTTTCTTTGCATATAAGGGATCATAGGAGTACATGGTCAACAATCCAAGCAATAATCCCCATTGTTTTTATAAACTAAGAGAAAATCTCAATTCTCATATACTTTGTTAATGAATCTACAACATTCTTCAAAGTGTCAAAATTTACCAACATCTTCTTTTCTTCAACCATATCTCTCACAAAGTGATATTGAACATCAATATGCTTATCCTAGAATGACAAGCAGGGCTCTTTGCAAGAAATATTGTACTTTGACTATTGCAATGTAACCTTGCAACCTCTTGTACAAACCCAATACTTGAACACAATCTATGAAACCATATAGCTTCCTTACTTTCATGAGTGTTTTCCATGTATTCAACTTTTGCAGTTGAGAGTGCCACTATAAATTGTCTCTTGATCATCCAACTAATTTCTCCTTTAAATAAGTTAAACTCATACCCACTTATAGATATTTTGTGATCCATATCTTCATCCCAATCCACATTAGCAAATTCATGTATATCCAACACTCTATCCATCCCTAGTCTTCATTAGTAGCACAATCCATAACTAGTAGTGCTATACAAATACCTACAAACCCTCTTTACTGCTACCCAATGTTCCTTCCCTAGTTTTGATGTATACCTACTAAAAAATCGCACTGCATGTGCAATGTCCAATCTAGTATAATCCATTGCATATAACAAACTACCAACTACACTAGAATATGGAACATAAGACGTATCATGTTCATCTTCATGTGGCTTGTGACATTGATTTGTAGATAACTTTATTCCTATGGGAATATGGACCTTTATCTCTTTACATTTTTGTATATTAAACATCTTCAATATTATATTTATATATTTCCTCTTATTTAACTAGAGTTTTCTAATTGTTTGACCTCTTTTAATTTCCATGCCCAAAATGAAATTTGCAACACTAATATTCTTCATGCCAAATTTATAGGACAACTAAGTTTTCAATCCCTTGATGATTTCCATGTTGTTTCCAATTAGAAACATATATCTACATAGAATACCACATAAATTTAATAATCACCTACTAATTTCAAATATTTGTAGTGATCAAATTTACTTGTAAAGGCAATTTCCAATATATAAGTATCAAATTTTCAATACCACATCCTTCGAGATTGATTTAACCCATATAGGAACTTTTTTAATTCTTACCTTTTATTCTAAAACCATGTTGTTGTTTTATGTAGATTTATTCTTCTAGATCCCCATGTAGGAATGCTTCTTCACATCCATATTCTCTACTTTAATATGAAAAACAAAAACAATAGATAAAAGAAATCTAATAGATGTTAACCATTTTCTACTAATTAAGCTTTGTGTCTCTCAATTTTACCTTTAACATTCAAATTCTTCTTTAGCACCCAATTTTTACCAATTTGATTTATTCCAACCAGATACCAACTAGATCCCAAACCATATTCTTGGCCAAGGCTACAATTTCCTTGACCATGGCCTTTTTCTAGAGTTTGTTATCCTCTGAATTCATTGGCTCCCTAAAAACCCTAGGATCATAATTAGTAAAAGTCAAATAAATACTAAGTTAGGTGGAGTATACCTTTATGCCTCCCTTCTTTCCTAAATTGATCTCCTTAATAACAGAGTATGTGGTACGTCTTCTTCTTAATCATGTTCCTCTGTTAGGTTAGATTCTTCATCCTCTAACTTGAAATCTAGAAACCATTTTTCCTTTTCTATTAGTGGGACTTCTTGTTTTAAAACATCCTTGACATCTCTGAAGTCAACATCTTGATTGTAAATAACCTTTCTATTTTCTACATTCCAAAGGATATAACCTTTTTAAACCATATTATAACCAATAAAGATGCACTTTTAATATTTATTGTCCAACTTACTCCTATTTTCCTTTGGAATGTGTCCATAAGAATCACAATCAAAAACTCTGAGATGTTTAAGAAATGGTTTATTACCATTCCATGCCTCTTCTTGAGTCTTTTCAATCAATTTTGATGAATATATATTTAGTAACACATGGTACCCACTACATGTGTGCATAATTCCTATCCTAACCTATCACCAATGGGAATACTCCTTTATTTTTCCATAATTGTCTTGTTCATACTTTCTACAACCCCATTTTGTTAAGGTGTGTATGGTGTAGTCTTCTACCTTGATATATTCCACTACTTACACAATTCCTAAAACTCATTCCCACATAATTTCCCACCATTGTATGCTTCTCTATTTAATTTTCCATAATTTCCTTGAAATATTTAAATTTTTCAAATGCATCATATATCTTTAAGAGGAAATAAGTTCATGTATTCCTCAATAAATAATCTATAAATGAGACATAGTACATTTATTTTCCTAGTGATGCAATAGGCACAAGTCCAAACACGTTAGTATTTACTTACTCTATAATTCCCTTAGCCCTTGTAGCACCTCTTGAGAATCTTACCTAATTATATTTATCATAAATACTATGTTCATAAAAATAAAGATCTATACTGTAATCAAGCATACCTTTATTGTGTAATGCTTGAATGCACTTCTCCCCAATATTCCCTAGTCTTTAATGCCATAGCTTCATCTTTTATCTAGAGACAATCGAGGTTTTAGTTTTTCATCTCCACCCTCAGGAACAATGGAACTATTACGCCCATCACAAATAATGCTTCCCAAGGTTTTGTACAAAGTTCTAGTCTCAACTCCCCTTATAAATACCATTTTTCCTTGAACTATCCTACATGTTTCCTTTTGAAACACAATTGTTACTCCCGCATCACTCATCCTCCTTACAAATATTAAGTTTCTAGCTTGTCCTAGAATGTGTAGAAAATCAAGGAGTGTTATGACCTTTCCATCCTTGAGAATCAATTTGAATTTTCCTTGTCCTACGATATTTTCTATCAATTCATCTCCAATAAAAATGTTACCTCCATCATACCATTCATATTTGCAAAACCACTCTATGTTGAGAGTCATATGAAAGGACAAACTTGAGTCAATCAATCATATGTCATGATAGACATGTACCCTTGAAGAATTCAAGTACACATCCTCTCCTTCCCTTCAGGAGCTCTCCTCTCCATTGTAGGGAAAATTATTAAATCCCTTCCCTCTCTTAAAGCTTTTGGTTCTACAATTCTTCTTGAAATTCATTTCTTTTCCGCATTTCTAACATCTATTTACAAATTTTCCTGGAGATTTATATCTACCTCTAGATTTACATCTCCCACTTTTTAGCTTGAAATTTTAATGGAGGAAGACCCTAGGTTCGGACACAGGGTGCCAACAAAGGGGTCCATTGTAGTCTACCAATACGTCATCATTTTCACCTCACTTAGTAAGAAAGTAATGCGTCTTACCCAAGGTGTGTTGAGACTTAGAAAGATAAGGGATCATGGAGAGGCATCAAGGAATAGTGCAACAAAAGATTTAGGTCATGCAAGGATAACAAAAGTCCCCATTAATATACATGCATCATGTGTAAAGTATAGATTCACAACATAAATAGAAAGAGATGAAAAAATTCAGATTTATACTAAAAGAAAATTTGAAAAGGGCCTAATCATTTCATCACATTTCATAGTCATAGAACATTCCCACAACTCCCCTTTTATTCATTAGATAAGTTCATCAGTACAACATAGACGTGTGGCCATTACAGTAAGAAAACCAATCAATATGAGTCATATTACATAACAAAACTCAGAGAGAGAGATATAAGAAGGAAAGGTTTCAATTGACATAGTGACAACATTTCAACATAAGTTCTTCCATCTCCACTTTTTTTTATCTTCCCTTTAGATTTATAGGTCTTCCCCGCAATCTCGCTTTCCTGATTTCCCCATTATCAACTTGGATATCACACCCATTATTCTTCGAAAACTTCTGTAAAATCAACCTCAACTGCTCATTTCACGCACTTATCTTTATTTGGAAGTATTTGCAAACTCTGCCTTAACTTCCATTTCCTTCTTTTTTTCCACACCTTTCTCTCGTCATCTTCAACATCTGACTGTCCTTATATTGTTTCTTCCTTTTTCTTCAGTAATCTTCTATGCAACCACTTTTCGGTCAGACCTAGTCAAAATTTGCTAAAATTTTGCTCCCCAAAAATGAAGGACCCAGCGAGCCCCAACCACAATTTATTGACTCATCCTCGAGCCAATCTCCTGTTGGCGTTGCTTCTTCTTTTTGTTGTTGTGACACCACTCCTTGTGTTGTTACTTCCTATGTCGTAGATCCAACCTTAAATGAAGGACCTAACTCAAGCACTGATTGTAGAACATCAACTTTGAACTAAGAGTAGTCATGTAATGATGGCTTCCAAGAATCCAACAAAATTGTAGCTTGGTCAAGAAATTGTGTAATTAGTTCAACAGTAGGGCGCTTGGGCCTTGCGGTGAGGATGACATGCCACTAGTTCCTTGTATTGGTGTTGATCTACCTCAACTTCCTGAAATGAGTCTAGGCAGGTAGTTTGAGGTCATGTAACAAAACTTTAGTAGCGCATGATTCTTCTTCAATCCGGTTAATTTGTTTCTCCAATGAGTTAATCCAAGCAAATAAATCCTACTGTTGGTTGAGATCCTTCGTGTGTAGATCTTGATTGAACAGTTGTTGGTCTTGTTGACACAACTCGTACTCTAGTTGATTCATTATGTTAAGGAATCCAGACCAATTTTGGACTTGCTTGAAGACCTCTTGAGCATCCGTAGTAGTTAGTCAAAGAGAATCCTTGAGAGAAGTTGTGTTTGCTATCTTCTGCTCAATTTCTGTAGTATACTAGGTGGCTAGGTCTAGGAATGCTTTTTGAGTAGTGGCAACAATTTTCCGTAACTTCAATTTACAACAAATAGTTCAATACATGCTGCTCTAATGTGGTCACAACTTTCAAGAAGGGTACATGAAGAGAAATATACAGGTGCGTTTAGGACTATGTCAATGACAATTAACCATAGCTTCTAGAATTTGTTGCTAATATCCTCTGTTCGGTTATGCAATTTTTCCTTTTCATGAAGGATATGGTCCCACTTAATTATAAGGGAAAGGATTTGTTGTTGTTTCTACTTGTGGTTAGCTACCAAATTATTGTGCAGGGCTTTTGCATGTCGAGTAACAACTTGAATAAAACTGAATAATTGTGAAGATGACCAATTTTGGAGATTGTCAGATGACATAGCACCAGGTAAAGGAAATATTGTTTGCAAAGACTGGCCGCTAGCCACAAAATTTTCAGAATGACCTTGTTGGTAGGTCTCTCATTTCTCGATCTTCTCCTTGTGAAATTGAGTGCAAATTTTCTAAATAGTTTATGAGAGTAACAAGGGAATGAGATTAAAATCATGTGCCACAATGCCTAGGACTTCTCAGCACCTGTCAGGATCTTGGCTAAGTTGGACAATATGAGTTGTTGATATTTTCGGGCCTAGTGTCAGATGCAAGGTATGAAGTGAAGTTACTGAGGTAGTATCAATAGGGGTGGAATCCACATCTAACACATCAGGGGTTTTCTCGGTAATGCCCTAAATGACAGAGTCAAAATCCAAGTCAGTCTCAACAATTTGAGGGTTGCTGGAATGTGGAAGGTTAGAGATGGTGGCAGAGAGGGATGTGGTATGTGGTGATGGGTTATGGGATAATGGAGAAGGAGTAGGTGTGGAATGTGAGGGCTCTTTGATGATCTAGGCACTAGTAAGAACATCAAGCGACGTTTCACCTATAAGGTTGACAATTTGGGGTTGGGGAACAAGGGGATTGGCATTTTTTTGAGCCACCTGTGGAAACAAGCTAGAAAAATGAATATTTTCTTGTACTATGGGTTCAGTGACTGAATTAGGGCCCACATTAGCAAAGGATATGGCTAGTGGTCTGAGTAAAGGAGCACTAAGTGAACTACCAACATGAATAGTAGAGGTGGAGGGCATAAAACTTACCTAGAGACTGAAAGTTCACAACGCATCATTAGAAAAAAATTTAGGTCTAAAATGTGCCTCCTAAGGAATATTATAAAATGATAGTGGAAGCAATAAAATAAGATTAGATTACATCATCAAATTTTAGAGGGAAAATTTTAAAAAAAACTCCTTTTTCAACTCCTTTTTCAACCTATCTCCCTATGATTTTACTCAAATTTTGAGTGGGAGCACTCGTTGGATGAAAAATTTAATTATGCATTCAAGTACCCATGTTCCATACTTTTGATGGACCCTAATACACTAAAAATAAGAATTACATGAAAAAATTGATTACAATCATGTTTTTCATGTATTTCTCATTTTTCGTGTAGCAGGGTCCATTGAAAGTATGTAACATGGGTACTCCTAGGGTGAGGAATTGAATTTTGCATCCAATTAGTGCTCACACTTGAAATTTGAGTAAAATCGTAGGGAGATAAGTTGAAAATATGAGCTAGAAAAGTAGTTTTTTATCTTTTATTTTTTTATCTTTTTACTCAAAAAATGGTGAATAATCCCCCATGGTTGGCAAAATCATATTGAATCTTATTGATTCTTATAAAGTTGATGTTGATTGTACATTTTTGTTTTGAGGACCATTTTAGACCTCAAAATTTCTCTAATTTTTTAGTTAAAAGAACAGTCTCCTTGAGATGCTTTAAGACAAGGGTAAGTACCTCTTTAGCTACGCACTTCCTGGATGAGGAAGGACTCTCACCTAGTAGTGTTCATGGTAGCATTCGTTCAAAACAATAGATAGTTTTGTTCTACCAAACCTTGCTACGGATACCGAGCCAAGAGAGAACCTCATTGTGAAATGCCTCCCTTAAGACATAGAAAGGAAGTGGCCTCATGTGGAAGGTCTTTGGACTAAAAAATTCCAGTCATGAACACATATGGAGTCGTGGTGAAGGCCAAACCATACAAAATACGAGTACTCATCGAGAAGTGGTCATGGTATTTAGGAGACATTTTCTGTGACGTGGACCATCTTAGCAACCAACCAGCGAAAGCTCCTAGATACTTTCTTTTGAGTGTATAGGAGATGAGCTGCTACATGTCCTTTATTTTGACTTATCCTTATAGATTGATTTTCCATAAGGAATGTAGACCTTGTTTCTCAAAATGGATGGAATTTGAATGTCTTACTAAAGTGGATTTTCTTACATGAGATCCTTCCAAGGCAAATTTTATGTAGCTATTGAACCTTATATATGTACTCAGGTTCTTGTCCTTATTTTATAGGGATCTTGGCTCCTTTTTAGGGAGACTCTAGGTTTGTAGCGGCCCTTTAATTCCTTTTTAAAAATTCAGTTTGGGTCCTTTTTCATTGCAGGCTATAAATATTAACCTTAATCATTATTAAATAAAAATATTGGTCTAGACTAGGCTCAAAGATTATCCCTTTTGGTTTTTCCAGTTGATGATTCACAACTCCCTTTTATTGCTACAGTCATTTGAACTTATAGTAACTTCAGATGTATCATAATAAGTGACCTTTTAATTTTAGAGAAAAAAAATATATCTCTATGTTGTGATGAATCTGGCCTTGATTAGGCTAACGGACTAGCCTCTCAAATCTCAAGAAAATGTTATGTTGTTCCTTTCACAATTTTGATTCTCAAACTCTAGATGTGGCCTAGTTACACGATGTGCTCAAAAGATATTTCTCATGTTGTAGCTCATATTTTCTTCTATAATATTGACCTTTTAAGACTAGAATAGTCAGTTTCCATTTCCCTTTTTCATTGTGATCTTCTAACTGCCTTGTCCACCGACCTTAGCTCTGATATCATGTTGAGACATCTAGGGAAACATTTAGATTAGGGTTCTTTAAATTATTTATCTTAACTTAACGAGTTCTTGTGATGTATTTAATTATATTATTATTCATTCCATCACTAATACAAATGACAAAACAAATTAATATAAAAACACAAGAAAAGGGACACAAGATGTAGGCACTCAGGTAGGGCAAAACCTAACAAGGGGAAAACCCAGTCAAACTCTTCCACTAGTATATTCAAATCAAATTGAGACAACCAGGACCTAAGACAAAAATAAGTGACCTCCTTCTCTCCACCAAGTCAACCTCTCAGGTAAAACTTATGATCCTCAACAAAAATCTTGGTATGTCCTACAACTTCGTGGATCTATGTTCTAAAAATTCATGGTTCCATGTTTTGCAATTTCATGGATATATCTTTAGACTTTTTTGGCCCTACAACTTCATAGTTTCACTACAAAAAATTCTTGACCCTTCTTATTTCCATGATTGATCTTCTTTTGATGAAAATTTCTTCAAGATATGTAACTCACTCTTTTTAGTCTTCACTAATTTCAGATGTCGACTTCATTGATCATCTCCTCCAATAGGTCGAATACACTTATTTATAGTCTTCTTGTAAGGTGGATGTGTCCCTTCATGAGGCCGACTAGACTATTGAGGAGGCTGACTTGATCTGGAGAGTAGGCCAACTTGGTGGAGGAGGCTAGTCTAACAAGATTTGACTCTTTTACAAGTTTTACAAATCCCAAGAAGGGTCTTACAAATTTATGACATGGACAAGGACTTATGACTCAACCCTAGAAGCCTTCAATGGATGATATTTACCTATTGACAATTGACCCAAGCATGAAACCCATTCTTTAATAAGTCAATTTCTTTTAATAATAAAAAATTCTTTTTATTTCTTTTGACAAATACAATTATGAATATCAACACTAGTTACATTCTTCAACACTCCCTCTTAAATAGGGAGGTATTCATTATTACATATGTATGAGGGTGATCTCAAAATGATGTTTTCTATGAAGAGTCACAACAAAAGCAGTGCTACAGATTTGATACTTGACCAAGGTATCTAATAGGGTGGGACTAAGGTGTGTTCCAAGCTTCAACCACTCTAGGTACCATCAAGCTTCCACTCCAACTGATCCAGATTTAAACAGGAACGCAACAAATTACAGAGATAACCATATACACAAAGATGCAGCGGAAATAATACTTCATTTCATTAATGGAAAATACTGACATATGCTTACAAACAGAAATGGCAATAAACTAGCTAGGGCGATGGTAGCTTATCTCTGAGAAGAGATGTGATGGCTACATGCCTCTGAACTGTATTACAATGAGGCTCGAAGGCCTATTTATTGTTGAGAAACAATGGAAAACCCTTCACATACCGAAACCTAACCCTAGAAGATGAAACGCCAAATTGTGGGCCCCGTTTGGGTAAATTGGTACATCAATTTCCCGGGGTCGTAACTTTGGCATACGATCTCCGTTTGACGCGTACGATAGCTCGTTAGAAAGATCTATCCGAGTACTACCACTTTGGGAGGCAACATAGGGCTCGGTCGCCCCAGAATTCCAAAAAAACGTCGTTTAGGGCCTCAAAACGGCTCCGGAAGTTCAGGACCCGAAAAACTGCTAAAAATAGTAAACTGTGCTACAATTAAGGAAACTGAAAATGCTGAGAAAGACAATGGTGGGGGTCCAGGTGGACCTGGCAGGTGGCCACCAATATCCACCTGGATCATTCCTCCCCCCTTAGGAAGCAATGGTCCCCATTGCGTTGAGCTCCTCCATGAGATGAGGAAACCTCTGCTGAACTTGTTCCCTGGTGAGCCACTTGCCCTGCTGAAGGAGTTGGCCTGCTTTGACAACTCGATACAGTTGGATATGCTGTTGGCGAGTGTTCTTGATCTGTGTGTCCATGATCCGATCAGTTGCAGCTTGTTCCATGCAATCGGGATTTAATTCTGTGGGTTTGAGCTGTTCTGCAATGTCGGATGTGTCTAGCAATGGTGGAAAGTATGGCCGAAGGCGGTCCACATTGAACACTGGGTGCAGGCCAAGGAATGGGGGAATGCTGAGCTCAAATGCATTGTCTCCCATAGCCTTAGTAATGGTGTAAGGACCATATCGAAGTGGTCTCAATTTCCGATAGGCTCCAGTAAGGCGTTCCTTTTGCAAATGCAACCAGACTTTGTCGCCCACCTGAAACTTGTGTGGCACCCGGTGTTGATCATGTCGCTGCTTGTACTTGGCATTTGATTTCTCAAGAATGTCATGGACCTGCTGGCGAATATGTTGGATGCGCTCAATGAAGCTGGTGGCCTTATCTGTTTCGGACTGGACATGAGCTGAATTCATGTGAGTAGCTGCAAGTGGCATGGCCACATCAATGGGGCATAGTGGCTGGAATCCTAAACCCACCTGAAAAGGGCTATGGCCAGTGGAGCTGTGAAGAGCTCGGTTGTAGCTGTGCTGAACATAGGGGAGGCTCTCGTCCCATGTGCGTGGATGCTTTGAGTTATACATGCGCAGAATGTGCACAATCATCCTGTTGACAACCTCTGTCTGGCCATCAGTTTGAGGATGGAAGGCTGTGGACTTCGTGAGTTTGGTGTCCAGCATTGACCAGAGACTGGACCAAAATGTGCTGAGAAACCGACTGTCCCGATCTGAGATGATAGACTGTGGGATCCCAAAGTGCACCCACACTCGTTCAAAGAAGAGTTTAGCAGTGGCTTCTGCTGTGATATTCTTCTTGCAGGCCATCATAATGGCCATCTTTGAGAACCTGTCGACGACCACAAAAACACAGTCATTTCCATGCTTAGTGGAAGGAAGGCCTGACATGTAATCCATGGAGATGGATTCCCAAGGTCGACTAGGGGTAGGCAACGGGGTATAGAGGCCTTGCTTCTTAATGGTCGGTTTGGCAATGGCACAGGCAGTACATGATCGGATGTACTTCCCAACATCCTGTCGAAGATTCGGCCAATAGAAATAGTTTTGCAGTACTGCCACTGTTTTCTCGACCCCGAAATGCCCAGCAGCCCGACTGTAGTGTGCTTCCCAAATCATCTTGGCACGCTCGCTTGAAGGAACACAAAGGTGACCGAGGTGGCATAATAGGGCATCCTGGAGGTGAAAATCTGCAACCTGCCGACCCTCCAAGAGTGTCTGGTATGTGTGGCCGAATTCTGGGTCGCTTTTGTAGAGAAGTGGCCAATCAGAAGTCTCGTGCCCGCAAGAGTTGAGCACGGTGGTTAGCGCCATGATCGGTGGTCGACTGAGGCAATCTGCAACATTATTGGTGCTGCCCTTTTTATACTTGATATTCAAGTGAAACTGTTGCAGGTATGTAGACCACTTCTGATGGCGATCATTCTGCAATTTCCCTTGGGTCTGTATGAATTGCAGAGGTCGGTGGTCTGTGTGGATGACCGTTTCCTTCCCCAAAATGTAATGCTTCCATTGTCGGCAGGCCTGTACAATGGAATACATCTCTTTATCATAAGTGGGGTACTTCCGGACTGTGTCTGAAAGTGTTTCACTGTGATATGCCACTGGATGTCCATGTTGAGTAAGGACTGCCCCAATAGCATAGTCAGAGGCATCTGTCTCGACCTCAAATGGTTGTTGTAAATCTGGTAACGCGAGCACTGGTGCCGTGCAGAGGCGATCCTTCAACTCCCTGAATGCCTTCTGTTGAGATTCAGACCAAAAGAATTTTGCTTTCGCCCCGCCCTTGGTGACTTGACTCAAGGGCCAAGAAATATGAGAAAATCCCAACACAAACCTGCGGTAGAAGTTGGCAAGACCTAGAAAGCTGCGGAGCTCTGTTAGAGTGGTTGGAGAGGGCCAATCCCGAATGACTTGGACCTTGGCTGGATCGACATGCACCCCCTGTTCATCAATGATGTATCCCAGATACTGAACCTCGGTCATGCCAAAAGTGCATTTCTCCAAATTGGCACATAGCTTGTGTTGCCGCAGTGTTTGGAGAACCTGTCGGATGTGGTGGAGGTGCTCTTCCCAACTCTGGCTGAAGATCAGAATGTCATCCAAGTATACTACTACAAAGGAGTTGGTGAATGGCCGCAAGATGTCATCCATTAGCCTCATAAAGGTTGCAGGAGCATTCGTCAATCCGAAAGGCATGACCAACCATTCGAAGAGGCCCTCCTTGGATTTGAAGGCAGTCTTCCACACATCTGAGGGTTCAATTGGTACCTGGTGATATCCTGACTTCAGATCGATCTTGCTGAAATATTTCGCCCCCTTTAGTTGGTCTAGGAGGTCATCAATCCGCGGGATCGGGTACCTATTACGGACAGTGATCTTGTTCAGCGCCCGATAGTCAATACAGAGTCTCCACGTCCCATCCTTCTTCTGTACCAACACTATCGGGCTCCCACAGGGCGAAGAACTCGGACGGATGTGACCTTTCTGTAGGAGCTCCTGAATCTGCCTCTTGATTTCATTGTTCTCCAGAACGGAGCGCCGATAAATTGGTCCATTGGGTAGCGGCGCACCTGGGGTCAGATCGATGGAGTGCTTGACTTGACAGTGCAGAGGAACCCCTGCCGGGGAGGTGAAGATGTCTTTGTACTCCTCCACAATCTTGTCCATTTGTAGCTGCCGTGCAGAGGGACCCCGTTTGGAGGCCGCGGCCACTGTCTTCTTCTTCCCTTGAGGGCGTATCATCAGGAAAACAAATTTCCTGGTTTTGGAAATGATCTTACTGCATTGTTTTGCAGTAATCAAAGAGATGGCGGCAGGTGGTGCTACCTCTGGTATCCTGAACAACTTATTTCCCAATGTAATAATAACAGCACGGGGCCTTGATTCATACACAGCATGTCGCTTCCACAAGTATGGTTGTCCTAGTAATACATCACAAACTTCAAGGGGAGCAATGTCACACAATACCTCATCCGTGAAGGGCTTGATGTTGTATGGAAGGCGACACTGCTGGCTCACGCGAAGATCTCGCCCTTGGTAAAGCCACCCAATGGTGTATGGTTGTGGATGTGCTGTGGTCGGTAAGCCCAACCGCTTCACGACCTCTGCCGAAATGAGGTTCTTTTGACTCCCGCTATCAACAATGAACTGTATCGGGGAGCCCTTTACCCACATCTGGGAGTGGAAGAGACGCTCCTCCTCCTCTGGATCTTCGGGTTCATTTTTCTGGATCTTTGCGGTAGCAACAGTGGCGCTGGGATCCGCATCAATGATCTGCTTCCCTTTTTCATACCCCTTATCGGGTTCTGACTCAGAGTCGGAACATGCATCTGATTCTGAAACCTTTAGCTCAGCCACCAGTGACTGTTTGGCCCGACACTCACTTGTGTTGTGAGTGGAGCTCTTATGGAACTCGCACCATTTTCCAGTGTCCTTTCTCGGCTTCGCGGCGTTGCTCTTTGCTTGCAGCTTCAGCTGGTTGTCTTGGGCTGTCCCGCCTTGGCTTTGTCCTTTGTTCTGTGGTTTAGGGGCACCTTTCCCCTGCTTTGGATTCGCAGATCCAAAGTCTCGCTTCTTTTTTTAAACTTCTGCTCGACTTTGACGGCATACCGGTATGCTGCGCCGAGCGAGGGGATGTTTAGGAACTGTATTTCTTCCTGGATGTACTTGTGCAGGCAGCCACGGTATTTGAGTATCAAATGTTGCTCCGAATCCTTGATACCCAACTTTGTGCGAAGGGTATGGAAAAGATTGGTGAACTCCGGCACATCTTGGTCCCTTCCCTGCCGCAGCGTGGTCCACTTTATGTATTCATCCTCATAGCTTCCGACAGGGTAGTACTGCTCCTTGATGGCATCCCGGAACGAATCCCAGGTGGGTGCGGCTGAAAATAGTGAGCCAGTACTTTCATCCTTCTGCTCGCAGTAGGTTTCCCACCAGTCCTTGACGTGGGGGGCTGCTTTGAGAAGAGCAAAAACAATCTTTTCCCGACTCGAAAATTCATGAACAGAAAAATAACCCTCTAGCAGATTTAACCATTTATCTACGGCATCGGCGTCTATCTGACCCTCGAATATGGGGATTTCAAAATTAACTTGTACCTTAAAGGGTGTGGCGTTTCCAGAGGAGCTGCTGGAAGCCGATGCGCCGCTTCTGGGTAGCCGCTGAAGGATCTGCGCAAAGCTGTCCATCATCGCGTTCCGTTGTCGCTCGAGCGCTTCTTCGAGCAAGATTTTGATGGGATCTCCTGCCCCCTCGTCTTTCTTCTCGTCCGCCATGGGAGGCCGTCGGGATTTGCGAGGCTGGTCTTGCAAAGGTTCAACCAGTTCAAGCCCTAACTCCTTATATCCCGACCTTGTTGGGGACATGCAAAGAAAAACAGAGAAAAAGCAGACCGCTCTGATACCACTGATCCAGATTTAAACAGGAACGCAACAAATTACAGAGATAACCATATACACAAAGATGCAGCGGAAATAATACTTCATTTCATTAATGGAAAATACTGACATATGCTTACAAACAGAAATGGCAATAAACTAGCTAGGGCGATGGTAGCTTATCTCTGAGAAGAGATGTGATGGCTACATGCCTCTGAACTGTATTACAATGAGGCTCGAAGGCCTATTTATTGTTGAGAAACAATGGAAAACCCTTCACATACCGAAACCTAACCCTAGAAGATGAAACGCCAAATTGTGGGCCCCGTTTGGGTAAATTGGTACATCAATTTCCCGGGGTCGTAACTTTGGCATACGATCTCCGTTTGACGCGTACGATAGCTCGTTAGAAAGATCTATCCGAGTACTACCACTTTGGGAGGCAACATAGGGCTCGGTCGCCCCAGAATTCCAAAACAACGTCGTTTAGGGCCTCAAAACGGCTCCGGAAGTTCAGGACCCGAAAAACTGCTAAAAATAGTAAACTGTGCTACAATTAAGGAAACTGAAAATGCTGAGAAAGACAATGGTGGGGGTCCAGGTGGACCTGGCAGGTGGCCACCAATATCCACCTGGATCACCAACACCAACCAATGGATCTAGGTCTATATCTAATGTCAGATCTCCAAGTCCAATACCACCCTCCTTACTTCAGGATCTAGATATCATTACAGGCTGCCCATATTTCCTCCCAAACATCTTGTTTCCCCAAGAAGCTCCATCTCTCCCTATAAACTAAATCAGATATATCCATAAGTTCAAGCATGCTTCAAAAATTTCATCCTTTTTATGGAGATATCCTTCACAATCACAAACCCAAGCAATAATAAACTTTCAATATATACATACATATATGTTTAGCACAAACCTTTGGGGTCCTTAATCATTCTAATGTTGTTTAGATCATCAAAAAAATCTCGTAGAAGGCCTTACTTCTTTAACTTTTATAGCAAAACCAAACTTAGATTTAGCACTTCTTCCAAAACATCCTAGTCTTGTTTACAAATTTTTCGTTCACGAATATCTATCAGTAATGCTTTAGCTATTCTCTGATCTCAAACATCCTCATGGTATTTTTATCAAGTCATTCACTTCTCTTCAATCTCCCTCTCAACTATGGAGTTATACACTTTCCTTCACCCAAGTAAGTAGTGAACAAGTTCATCATCCATCATATTCTTCCAGTGTCAAAAGCTCTTCCTTCTACATCATCAATTCATTGAAGAATCTAGAACTTCCAAAAATTTATTACTTCAGGAAAATCATTCCTTCACATGGAAACAAGGTCATTTATCTAAATTTTTTGTAAAATTTAATGTCATCAAGGTTCTCACAATTCCTTGTGTTCAACACCATCATCAAATATGAGGTAATAATTTTCATCATCTTGAAGACTATGTACTTTCAGACCTTCACAAATATGTATGCTCGAAAGCATGCAGTAAACTTTATTAATATAAGGTTAGCATGTTATAATAGGAGCATCAAAACAATTAAATTTTAGATATCCAAAACCTAATCTAGTTAAGTCAATAAAAAACGGTTATATTCTTCATGCATTATCCTTCTTACAACAACCTTAGTGAGGGTTTTGTTACAAACCCTAGATTCCATCATCTTAGCAACAAAATCAATATGCTTTTAGAATCTCAAGTCAAACCCTACTAGGGTTTTTGTTAGGAACCCTAGATTTAGTCAATAACACCAAATCATGAATATCAATAATCAAGTTATCATTCTAGTTACAATGATAACACTTTATATTATTATGCTCCCAAAATATCATATCAATATCTACTAAGGTTTTTGAGGTAAACCCTAGATATGAAAAACAAGGCATCAAAGTTAGATATACAATAATTTTGATCAATCTAGGTTTCAATCATACGAAATAACATACACCTAGGGTTTCATTCCTAGGATCTTACTTTAACTATTTCAAGTGTTTTTTTCATAAACTCTAATTCACCAAACCCTAAAAATATATGGTTTCATTATATGTTTTGAATATCAATAGAAAACCCTAAATACTAGGGTTTTACATGTAACATTATCAAGACTTTAAACATCATGAGTTATTTTATCAAACCCTAAGTATACTAGTGCTTTAATGTCAACATACCCTAAGCAACAAGAGGCTAGGGTTTTACACAGACCCCTAAAGGTTAGGGTTTCACCATAAATGAGAAGAAAACAAGAGATGATTTGATAATGTTAGATTCAATCTAATGATTAATCACCATAACAATAATATTTGTGATTCAATATCCTAGGCATAAGAGAGTTAGTAAAATAAAACAAATTTCAAAATGAATGTACTTTGAAGTATGAATAAGAATTACTACAATATTTTGCACATACCTTGAGATTTTACTTTACAAACCTTGTAGGATACACAAGTGAAGGGCCCCCTCTGAATCTACTCTTTTTTGTGAGAATATGGAAGCTTCTTTTGAGGATCACCTTTATAAGATCAACTCTTCTATATGTACTTGCAACATTTGTTTGAAAAGTTATACCAAGAATATGATTGTAACTTGGGGATTTTTCAAATAAAAAACATCAAATCTAGGGTTTCCATTATCTTGAATGAATTCCAAGGTATTTTGAGTACAAAACCTAACTAGGTCTAAAGAGCAATATGCTAAGAAAACTAATCATTCAGTTCTTTTTCTTGCAAACAATTGTCATAGACCTTGTATTGCTTACAAGCTCTAATAATTATGAGATAGGGTTTCTAAACAAACAAATGAGCCTTTCATATAGATACTATCTATGTTTTACAATCCTATAAATTCACAACCTTTAACACAAAAGGAGCTTGTCAACCTAAGAAGCTAAGCATTTTATGTTAGTTTCTTTTTTTTTATTACAGTGGAATCGGTAACAGGGGTAGCCTCGCGACTCACGTTACACGGGGTCGATTCTAACCGCTACCTCTATAACCACTAGGAGCTACACCCGCCCCTCTATACATCTCCAGGGTAAGTCCAGGGGATTTGAACTTGTGACCTTCAGTATGGAGCCCGCCTTTCTAACAAACTTCACCACATTGTGATTACCAACTCGCCTATCCCCATGGGGCTACATTTTATGTTAGTTTCATACACACCTCAAAATTATATAGCTTTTACTTAGAAGTTCCATTGATCTTGTTTCTCTTTCTAGCAAAGTAAAAACACATTGTTTGATAAAAAGGTATAAAAATAATATTGATACTTCTTGAGTTTAGATAAAAACTCCAAGCTAGTCTCAAACTGCTAGATACTTTCTTTTGAGTGTACAAGAGATGAGCTACTATAGGTCCTTTATTTTGACTTCTCCTTATAGATAAATTTTCCATAAGGACTATAGACCTTGTTTCTTAAAGTCAATGGACTTTAAATGTGTTACTGAAGTATATTTTCTTACATGAGATCCTTCCAAGTCAGGTTTTATGTAACTATTGAACCTCGTATATATACTCAGATTCTCATCCTTATTTTATAGAGATCTTTGCTCCTTTTTAGGGAGACTGTAGATTTTTAGCATTCCTTCAATTCCTTTTCAATAATTTGGTTTGGTTCCTTTTTAATTGCATGCTATAAGGATTATTTAATATTTATTAAACATAAATCTTGGTCTAGATTAGGTTTAAAGATTATCCCTTTTGGTTTTTCCAGCTAATGCTTCCCGACTCCCTTTTAGTGCTACGGTCATCAAAACTTGTGGTAAATTATGATTTTTTATAGATGAGAGAAATAATACATGCTTCTCCCTTACCACAATCATTTGTGGTGGGTCACAATTAACTACATTAATAAATTGGACACAAGTACACATAACTTGCAACTAAGTTAACTAGAAAAACTGGCATGGCTAACTCTACCCTAAACCTAACTAGGACCTCCTTTCATAGATCAACAGTTAGTGGAGAAATGTATCAGCTATGGAAGGGCTTCAAGCATGCACCATTCACCCATCCTGGCAGTAAGATCCCATCCAGCTATGCAAGCATAACAACTCTTGAATCTCATACCTCCATAACAAGGAATGGACCCAACCAATTCATTTCTAACTTCTCATAATGCTTTGAAAACTTGTTGTCATAAAGTAAGAATTTGTCCCCAATAGAGAAGGACTTCTTATTTATATGTTGATCATGCCATGCCTTTTGTCATTCTTTTTAAACAATCTGGTGAAAATATGCTAGGTACCTTGCTTCATCCAATTCCAATAGTTCTTGTGGTCGTCCAATTGACATAGTTCAGTTGCTACCACAACTTTTGTCTCATAAACAATCAAGAATGGAGTGTATTTATGCACCTACTTCACCTTGGTATAGTAGGACCATAATGTGTCTGGTACACGCTCATCCCAATCTTCCTTGTTTGCAGAGCATATCTTGGTAAGTCCTTTCTCCAAAATATTGTTAAAAACTTGAACTATACCATTTTCATGTGGATGATAAGGGATACTCTTATGGTATTGAATTACAAAATTCCTCAGTAGATTGTCAACAGTCTCATTAATGAAGTATGACCCTTCATCACTAGTAAGGCTCCTAGGGCACCCAAATCTACTAATAATGTTCTCAAAAATGAACTATGCAGCAGTATCAACAGTACAATCCTTGACAACCACAACTGGTTCATCCTAGTGAGTTAAGTAGTTTGTTACAATGATAATGTACCAAGCATGTGAGCATCATATAGGAGGATTGATGGTGTTGTTGGGAAAAGTATCCAATACGGAATGACCCTATCCCACTCTAAGGGTGATAGTACCTCAACAACAATCAAAGCAAAGCTATTCGAGATTACTTCTTTATGAGATGTAAGAGAGGGGAGAAAGAGATCCACTAACCGATGTCTTCCGCTAATGATTGATCCAATCTTCTCTCTTTGCTGCTTGCTCCCAGTTCCTTGCTCTTTCACTGGCCCAGCTACACCAAGATCCTGCAAAATGGCAAGAGAGGGAAACTACAAGAAGCATACATTCATAATTGATTCAAGGATTAGAATAAATCAAATACACAAGTATAACAATACACCATTGAGACACATGCATATAGAAGAACCTCAAATGCTTTATTAATGGAAGAAGTAAAGTTCAGGAAGTGATACAACCATAAGAGGCCCAATCCAGCATCACCTCCCAGCAGAAAGAAATCTCCTCTTCACCTCCTTCAAAGCAAATCACCCAATAGTTCTAAACTCAAACCAACAGCACTTCCTTACATTCACAAGATTCCAGCCTCCATAGACCTCATGAGAGAGCTCTATATATAGGAGATTTGGAGAAAGGATGAGTCAGCTTGAGCTTGGCATGGAGCTGACTAGTGTCCTCTCCCACTTCAGTTATTCTTCAGTTCTTGAGTCCACTTGGAGGTTCTTGCTTCCACTTGGAGATCTAGACCCTCTTACTCATCACTAGGCGAATTCCCTGATCCAAGTGTCATTTTGGAAGCTTCCTGGGCATTGACACCTTGAGGAATGACTGTGCCACTTGGCCAAACTCGCCCAGCGCAGGTAGCCTTCATTACTATTGACATTCAGCGCAGGTACAGAGTGGAGCAGTTGACATTCAGTGCAGATGCTCAGTGGAGCAGTTGACATGATCCAGAATTAGCTTGTTTTTGAGTGTTTTCAGGTGGAGAACTGATATTTAGTGCTGTGGTTTGCTGACCTTGTTCCTCTAGGGGTAGGAAAAACATGTTTAGGGACTTTGGATCCCTCAGATTATTGACATTTCATGCTTCATGCTGTAAGGCACAAAAATGTCTATAACAGTTGCCCCCTAAAGTATGAGGTCGTTTATCGGGTGAAATGCTTTATCAGGAGGATCCAAAGTTCATTCAATCGCTGAGAGGTGACCTGTAATAAAATACAATACAATACATTAATTTTCATTCTGCTTTCATGATCTAGCTGAGGCGGGCATTCCCATGCTCAACTTTATAAATTCATTTTGGTACATATAACAAACGATCGTCTGATGGTAGACTGATAATTCTCTACTGAAATTATCATCCTTTGAGTAGGATGATCATCTGCTGCAATGATGTACATATCAAATGTATTTATGTTTCCTGAATATATATCGCAGCCCGGATGGATGAAACTAGATCCGGGGTCTTCAAACTCGTTCGATCTTCACTCTAAGTACAAGTCAATCCATGTGAGAATTGCGCTGAAGTCGAACATGGAAAGACATCGCTTGATTACCGGTCAATAATGTAACCCGTTAACAAGCGCGAGAGGAATCACCGATAATGATAATGACCCTCAAGGTACTGCAGTACAATTCACGTGGTGTGAATAAAGGACTTGGCGTCAAACACCACGCAAAATCTTCTGGTCGAAGGTCATTGATGTATACCTGTCGCCGGAAGTGAGAAACTTGCCATTGAGGCATGCAAGCTTCAAAGTACTGAGGGGGTTTGTTCCTATATCAACTTCTTGGATAATGAGCTGAAGTCGACAAGAAGCGATCTGTCAAAGGAGGGCCTTAATGAATCCCACATTAGTGACACGGAACGGAGCTAATGATTTTAGTGGAGGTGAAAACAATCTGTGAAATATGATTCAGGGTGGCGATCATGGGTGGATGAAGGATAATGTATGGCAGTGGATGGGACACGGTTGACTCTTTCTGAACAACATCTCTTGAACATATAACGACACTGATGTGATGGATCGGTAGCATTACCCCAAATATGGATGGTTTGGCGAAGACCATGGTGATGAGACCAGTGAATGAAACAACCCAACCTGATGTGATACAGAGGACAAAGTGTCATGTTCAAGAGCGACTTGCTACCATTAAAGCTTTGAGGTTCTCCCAATTTTTCCCCAGTCATTTCTGACCAGTACCTCTTTATTTTTGTCAAGCTTGAGGAGGATAACATATGCTTGTTCTATAACCTGCCCTTCGGGAAAGCCCATCGCTATGTTTTAACGAGCCTAGCGATAGGGAAACTCATTCTCGTCTAAAGACAAGTTTGTCGCTATTTAATCATTTTAACGAGTCTAACGACAAGGAAAACTCGGTCCTTTTCATTTTTAGAGAGTCTGAAAAGGTACAGAAAGTTAACTCCAAAATTCCTTTTTCGTCATCTAATCCCTTAAGTCCGAAAAAGTATAAAACAATACAAAAGGGATGAGTTTTCGATAATTTTAACGAGCCGAATAAAACAAGCGCTCGACCTTTTTGTGTAATAATCCCTCAGGTCCAAAAAGATTAAAATCTAGAGGAGGGATAGCTCTTCCGGTCATTTTAACAAGCTGGAAGGCCAAAACTCGGCAAACTTTTCATATTTTACGAGTCAGGAGAAAAGAGCTCAAAGAAGACTCGTCTTTTGAGGAACGAGTGATAAACAGGGATAGCAGCAGATTCCAGGTACAGGTTGGAATTTTCCAATCACGGCAGTGTCGCAAGGATGGCTAAGTGAAATCACTCTTCGCAGCTGTTCCTCAAAATAGGTAAACAATCATATGGAGGTGAACGATTGGCCAAATAGAATGGAGGTGGCGAGTGCAAACACGACCAAGGCTTTTTATGGCTAATAAATTTACGATCACAATGGTTATTTACCGGAATAGGTTCATTTTTTAATGAGCTTAAACTGTGGAGGAAACTCTTGCTCAATCTTATGTTTATTTTTTAACGAGCATGAACTATGTGCTAAAACTGCTCGATCATAAGTTTGCATGCCCCCAGCATAATAACGCAAATCGAGGTGCATGCCCCCAAGCTTCATTGCATTCAACTTGGTGGTTGGAATGAAGGTTTACCTTTGAGATTTGGAAAGGGGATTGTTTTCATTTTTTAATGAGGTTGACATAGTAAATGAACTATCCTCATGACTCCTTGTTTCATTTTTTAACGAGGTTGACACGAGATAAGAACCGTCCTCGGAGCCCACTGTATTTACAGTATTTCCATTAGGGCGATGATCCATGCTGACAAAATGTTTAGGAATCTTCCGAATCCATTAGATATAGAAGATTTCATATTGTAGGTTTCCATTGTGGCCACTTCTGCCAGATTTCTTGCAGGCGGTAGGGCAAAAGTACCCATTAAGGCAGGGTCTTTTAGGAGACCTACTCCAATATTTTGAAGCGAATGATCGCTTCCATGGATCATTGGAATGCTTCCTGTAACTTGTGAACTGTCGGGGAGGAAAGTTTGTTGGTCGACGACTGTAATCCCTCCTTGAAAGGGAAATGCAATCTTCCTGAAGTAGGTCGATACGACTGTGGCCATGGCATATATCCAGGGCCTTCCTAGTAGGATGTTGTAATCGAGGTTTCCATCGATTACTTCAACATCGACTTCTACTGTTTTTCCCCCCAGTTCAACTTGCAAGTTACTTAAAATCCCGTATGGAGTGTATGATCGTCCATCAAATGCTTTTAAGGTCGTTGACGATTTCGACAAGGGTGGTGAGCCTAAATTTTTCCAGCAACTCATCGACATAAGACATGTAGATGCCCCCTCATCAATAATTGTTCGATGAACAGTTTTGTTGAGGGCTTTCACTTGAACAAGGAAAGCTAGTTGAGCTGGTAACTTAGGGTCATATCCTTTATGATCAAAGGCCACAAGATTGGAATCCATTGGGCCAATCCCACCTATTGCTGATAATAAAGTTTGCTCTTTGGAGGGGCAATTTTGCGGTACCTCAAGTGTCGACATAGCGGACGGCGATTGGGCCAGGTCCTCTATTATATTATAATTCTGTGTTATTTTGGCACGAGGATTAAATGTCGATTTGTGTACTACTCCTTTTGGCAACTTTATCATTGGTTCAGGAATGATGGGTGGCACAACTTTGGTCAAAGTTGTCGTCGAACTACTAGGTTGTTCATTAGCCTTGTTATTCGATAGCCGTGGATTCCCGTAATCTTTATTCCTTGTCAAAGCATTATTCTGCTGCTTTGAGGTAGACAACATAAGCACTTGGGATCGGGAAGCATTTTATTAGCAATTAGATTTTGACCTGGATTAGGAAACGGATCAGTCAATACTGCTGGGGTTTTTGAACTCTTGAAGAGTTTCTTAACTTCAGCTATATGTGGACAATCTTTCGTCCAATGATCCTCATCGCATATATGACACCCTGCCGGGGGTTTCCTTTTTCTCCCTGTCTTTTTCTTCTTGCCCCCTGGTTGCTTCAGTTGTTTGCCCTTGTCGGTCGACATGGCATTTACTTCCGAGGTAAGAAGTTCTTCATTTGCTTTTTGACTAGAAATTTTGTGCTTTCCAATCACGTCATCGCCGGCGTGAGTGCCATTGTGTGATTTAGGAGGAGGAGGAATTGAGAATTCCGGTCTAGGGGCGTCGGGTATTTTGTCGTAGAGCGTGCCAGACTGAGTATAGACCAAGTCTAGATATTGCGCACGAGCGATAACCTGCTCTTCCGTTACGACTCCCCCCTTTGCCACATCTTCCGTGATGGCAGGAAGTAATGACTTGATAAACCATTCAGCTAATAGCTGATCAGGAACGTATGTTTTTACCATCCTACGACGACGTCGCCACTCATGTATATGATCAGATATGTGGGTGGCAGTCGTCTGTTTGAAGTTGGTAAGGAGTTCTGTTCCCGTTTCATACCTTATTGGTAATTGAAAATGGGTTAAAAAGGTTGTGGCTAAGGTACTGAAGTTGTCGAACGAAGCTCTAGGCAATTCAATGTACCATTTTGCCGCTGGACCCGTTAACGTCCTCTGAAAGAGGCGAAGTCGTATCAAATCATCATTCAGGGTGTTTGATGAACACCATAGATGGAATGTCATCACATGATTCGACGGATCTTCACCCGGATTTCCATTAAATTTAGGAATGTCTGACGGAATTTTATGCGGAATCGCTGGCCACCAAGGGGCATAAGCAATTGGATCATTCATCAGTCGGTTTAGATCTGGTAGTTCTAGAGTCGCTACAAAGGGCAACTGTTGGTTCAGGTTAGGCGAAGCATATCCAGGATAAGATGGTATCGCTTGAGCAATGGGTCTTTGCAGACCAGCATAATGCTGACAACTTTGACAAGGTTGATGGGCATAACCATTATAGTATGGTTGCCCATTACTTACAAAGACTTGTTGCTCAGGTCCTTGATATGATTGCTGGAATGGCGGTTGTTGAGATTGAACCAGCTCTGGTTGTTGGACCATTTGCTGTTGACCAATATTGGATGATTGACCAAGATGAGGAGTCACCGTACTTGTTTGAACCTGATTCGCTCCAGATAAGGAGGCACTACCCTGAGATCGTGATTAAGTCGTTGAGACAAGAGGCTGTTGTATTGCAACCTGAGAAATCTGGGGTTGACATACAACAGGTAGCGCTTGTACTTGCGACGCATTCACCATAGCAGGCGTGGTGGGAATATTCGATACAGGGTGAACTGGTTGCATTGAATATACAACCCCTGCTTGTTGAGGCAATATTGGTATCCAACCGCTGGATGTAATTCCAGTTTGACCTAAACTTTGTTGTAAACTCCCATATGGTTGTTCTCTGGGAGGGAACAATGAAAGAGCATACTGCTCTCCATATGGTGGAAATCCAGTACTTAAAGGGTAAATTGGCCTTTGGAGACACATTGGATCAATTTGTTGAGTTTCAACATAAGAAATACCAGATGATAATCCGGATGAAGAAATAGGAACTAACCATGTCATCGTCCCTGATGGGACTCCGGCTTGTTGTTGACAATTTGCCGGGACAGATGGTATACCAGCGAACATCGTTGGAGTAGCAGCAGGAGGCTCGGTTGCTGCTGTGTCGGACAACACAGTGCTAGATGTCGACGGATGTTCAGACATATCTAGTCTATCCAAAAGATTTCTTAGCGATTCTACAAGAACTTACGATGCCAAAAGACTAACTTCGAAGATCAACGAGGGAATGGTGATGATTATCCCGTTTAAAATAAATTTTAACGACGCTTAGACACAACTTGCTTTTTCAGTTTTTAAGAGTCGAGAAAAAGATAAAGATGACTCTAGTCTCCTTCGATGTTTTAACGAGCCCGAAGTGACAAATGCTCGGATGGAGTTTTTCAGTTATAGAGTTTGAAAAAGGCCAAAAGAAACTGCTCTGGAGATCTAGGCAGAGGGTGTGCCAAACTTTTCGCAAAACCACAAAATACGTTTTACGGTACGAGTGGTCGATCTTCGTGAATGTTGTGTTCACTGCATTGCGATCAGTAGGGCGGCCGACACGGCTTCCTATGGATAAAGGCTTTGTTCCTATAGGGGTCTCCCAATATATACGCAACGGTACGTGGGCGCACAAGTCCGTATTGATACTTATCGCTTCACCGTGGAGGAATCACCCAACCACTCAACGCTAAGATATCACGTTTAACGACGCCGGAACACGTCTCTAGCTTAGACCTCTATGTGTTTGCGTTATGTTTCAATGCGTTTTTATGTAAATTCAATTTATTTTAAGGTTGATCTTGTTTAGCAGTTTGCCTTTATGGATCACCACGAGATGTATAGTAACACTCCTAAATGCAGTCTAAGATGATAAGCAAGCTTTTCAATCTTTCAACTTTGAAAATCTTAACTACTGAGGGAAAAGAAAGACAACATCTTTTCACACAGATCATAGAGCACACACTAATGCACTTTTTCCTAAATCAACATACAAACTGTCAAAGATGCACATGCACAATGCAGATATTTCTTTTCTCTTTCTTAATGTTTGTGCGATACAAAAAGAAAGCTGTTGTATAAATTCAAATTCAATTTCAAGTGAAAGCAAACAAGCTTGTCCAAAATCAAAAGACACCTTAAGATTTACTTGTTTCGACACTAGAAATATATAAATTCAAACCATATGACGAAAGCAAAAGCTCAATCAGCTATGAACAGCAAATAAACTAACTCTTAAGATCAAAACGACACTTATCACAGGTCTAGATCTAAGAGGCCACAGCAAGACTAGTTCACTTTCGTTATGGGAAACTGCAAATGATATAAGAAATACACAAAGAACAAATACAGTTTCTTTATACAACCGAGGCGGAATAGTGGCAAGGAAAGTTGGTTTCAGATAGGTACATTGACTGGTAACAGGCTGCAAAAACAAGGGTGAAAACAGGGCAATAAACAGGAGGGAACCCCAGTAGCACTAGGCAAAACTGGTTCAGCGCAGGTAGTACACTGGCAGTTTGACCTTCAGCGCAGGTAGCCCCTTCGGGAACTACGCTGAAATGCAGACTGCCTTCACAATGCCTGCACTGAAGATTCAAACTTTCGTTTTTCTCAGTTTCCGGGTCACAGATTGCTCAAAAATTCACAGTTTTTGGCCAAATCAGAAGCTATCAGTCAAGTACACACTAAGGGATGAAAAAGAGGATGAAAAGCTATCACTAAGAGCTGTTCAGAGTCCTTGTGAATCAGCTCTTCAAATCATAAACTTGCCCAGAAACTGAGCTAGAGTAGCTGCCCTCTACTTTGCATTTGAAAGATCCAAATGCAGTTCGATTCGGTACTCCCTGTGTTTATGAAATGAATAGCAAAAAACACAAACAACCAACAAGATACGATCCTCAGCGAAGTCGCCAATTTGTTGTTGGGAAAAGTATCCAATACGGAATGACCCTATCCCACTCTAAGGGTGATAGTACCTCAGCAACAATCAAAGCAAAGCTATTCGATATTACTTCTTTATGAGATGTAAGAGAGGGGAGAAAGAGATCCACTAACCGATGTCTTTCGCTAATGATTGATCCAATCTTCTCTCTTTGCTGCTTGCTCCCAGTTCCTTGCTCTTTCACTGGCCCAGCTACACCAAGATCCTGCAAAATGGCAAGAGAGGGAAACTACAAGAAGCATACATTCATAATTGATTCAAGGATTAGAATAAATCAAATACACAAGTATAACAATACACCATTGAGACACATGCATATAGAAGAACCTAAAATGCTTTATTAATGGAAGAAGTAAAGTTCAGGAAGTGATACAACCATAAGAGGCCCAATCCAGCATCACCTCCCAGCAGAAAGAAATCTCCTCTTCACCTCCTTCAAAGCAAATCACCCAATAGTTCTAAACTCAAACCAACAACACTTCCTTACATTCACAAGATTCCAGCCTCCATAGACCTCATGAGAGAGCTCTATATATAGGAGATTTGGAGAAAGGATGAGTCAGCTTGAGCTTGGCATGGAGCTGACTAGTGTCCTCTCCCACTTCAGTTATTCTTCAGTTCTTGAGTCCACTTGGAGGTTCTTGCTTCCACTTGGAGATCTAGACCCTCTTACTCATCACTAGGCGAATTCCCTGATCCAAGTGTCATTTTGGAAGCTTCCTGGGCATTGACACCTTGAGGAATGACTGTGCCACTTGGCCAAACTCGCCCAGCGCAGGTAGCCTTCATTACTGTTGACATTCAGCGCAGGTACAGAGTGGAGAAGTTGACATTCAGCGCAGATGCTCAGTGGAGCAGTTGACATGATCCAGAATTAGCTTGTTTTTGAGTGTTTTCAGGTGGAGAACTGATATTTAGTGCTGTGGTTTGCTGACATTGTTCCTCTAGGGGTAGGAACAACATGTTTAGGGACTTTGGATCCCTCAGATTATTGACATTTCATGCTTCATGCTGTAAGGCACAAAAATGTCTATAACAGATGGGACCCACAAAATCAATTTCCCACTTTTCAAAATATTGAATTTCTCAAATCGGGTGGAGGGGAAGCTCATCCCACCTTGACGGTGTCCCACCTATTGAAAAACATCACACTTATTTTCACACTCTTTTGCATCCTTGAATAGAATGGGCCACCAAAGACCAACTTTCAATACTGCCCTTGTAGTGGATTTCCCCCCTACATGACCTCCTACAAACCCAACATGACACTCCCATAGAACATATTCTTTCTCATGTTTTAAAATGCTTCGATGCAAGATGTGATCCAGTCCCATTTTAGACAATTAGTCTGTGATGAGTTGATAATCTGCAACCCAGATCATGCTATGCTTCTTTTGAGTTATTGTGTAGTCGTCATGGAAATTTCTAGTTGTAATAAACATGGTGATATATTCTAGATAATCAGGAACAGACTCAACTCAGAATAGGTCTGCATTAGGAAATTAGTCCTCCACTAACCCCCTTGATTCTCCTGACTCTACTTGAGAAAGATGGTATGATCTGACATTAGTCTATTCTGACTTCACAATAACTTTAAAGGTGAATTCCTGAAACAACAACAACCACCAATAGGTCCTTCCTTCTGAAAAAAAATTATTCGCCAAATACTTCAACATAGAATGATCATTAAAGAATTTGAACTACCCCCAAGCAGATAGTGCCTGAAGTTCTAAACAAAATATACCATCACAAGAGCCTCCATCTCTATGGTAGTATAATTATTTTATGCCATATATAGCTTCCGACTAGAAAAATAGATAGGATGATCTAGATTTCCCTCCCCTAGTTGAGTCAGAATGGCCCATAAGGAAATCCTAGAAGCATCTATATGCACGTAGAATTCCTTGTTCCAGTCTGGGTAGACTAGGATCCACGCATTGCCAAGTTTCTCTTTCAATGTTTCGAATGTAGTGTCACATTTGGCATCCCATATTAAGAATTATGCCTTCTTCAATAACTTTTCCAGAGGATCGGTGATCAAAGCGTAGTTGTGAATAAGCCTATGATAAAATCTGGTATGTCCCAATGTCGAACACAACTAATTAACATTGTTGGGTGATGGCATGTTCAAAATAAATGCAACCTTGGTCGGATCTACACATACTCCATGCTTGCAAACAATGTGGCCAAGAAAATTAACAAAGGGAAAGGAAAATATACACTATTTCAAATTTAAAGAAATATGTAACTGTCAGCGAAAAATAAACATTACCCACAAGAGACTAGAGTGCTTCTTTAGAAGGTTTTATATCATCCATTTGTCAATATAAACCTCTAAGAACTCGTGGACATAATCTTGGAAGGCTATAATGATAATTTATGAAATGACCACTGGAGCATTTTTAGGGCTAAACAACATCACATGGTAGGCATAAGAACCCCAATCAGTTGTAAATATGGTCTTGCACTTATCCTCCTCTACATTAAGCACCTGATGATATCCTAGAAATTCATCAGTGAAAGAGTACCATTAGAGGAAATTTTAGCCTTAAAGTGGCCTCCTAAGGAAAATAATAAAATAATAAAATAAGACTTATAAATTTTGGAGGGAAAAGAAGAAAACTACTTTTTTAATTGTATTTTTGACTTATCTCCTTATAGGTTTACTCAAATTTTAAGTGTATAAATCATTGGATGCAAAATAAAATTTCACATCCAACGAGTACCCATTATGAATACTTTTGTTAGGACCCACATTGATAAAAATTGAAGATACATTAAAAAAGTGTGTTGAACGTGCTTTCTAATGTATCTTCAATTTTTATCAATGTTGGTCATCTCAAAAGTATGCATAATGGTATTCATTGTATGTGGAATTTTATTCCGCATCCAATGAGTGTCTACACTTGCTATTTGAGTAAACCTATAAGGAGATAAGTGAAAAATACAATTAAAAAATATATATATATATATATATATATATATAGCTTTTCTTCTTTTCCCTCCAAAATATTTACATGTACCTCTTATTAAATTTAAAGGATTTTAACATATTATGACATGGGAAGTTTCATGGGCAATTTTAGGCTGAAATTTCCTCTAATGGCTTCATTCCCGGTGATATTATCTAAGACATCATCACTGAAAAGAGTAGGGAACGAGTTGTGCACATAAGAATTATTAACGCTTCAATATTCTATGCACACCCATATATCATCTGAGTCTTTCTTATCCTGAATGACAATGGGACTAACCCACTCAGCTTCATCAATGGGAAATATGAGACTGATTGCTAGCATCTTGTCAATTTTCGTCTTTACCTTCTCCTTTACTCTGGGATTCAATCTGTAAGGTTGGTGTTTCACCGGTCTCGTCTAGCTTTAGAACAATTTTTATTTCTCCCAAATCTCCCTTAATCCCCTTGAGCTCCATGACTGATGTAGGAAAAAGGTATTCATATTCCTTTAGTAGGTCAAAAATCTCTTTGGTAGTCTTCTCATCCCAATAATTTCCAATAGAAGGCAGCTTAGGTTTCTCCTTAGTGCCAATTTTGTGCTTCCAAAACTTTATTGTCTCTAGATGCGGAGTATTTGTAATAGGCCCATCCTTTATATCTCGCTCCCTTTCCAACTATTTGAAGGCCAAGTTCCCCAGTTCCTCCAAGTCACTATCATCGGGGTCTCTATTTACCTTCCCGCAAGTGACAACTTTATGGAACCTTGATTCATATATATGATCAAAAATATATTAGCCAATATAATCCTTAACAAGCCTCCCTGTGGGGAACATAACCCACTTAATTTCTTTCAAAGCTCCCACAATATTTTCATCTTCATCTGAAAAAGAGAAATCCTTGGAAAATTTGGTTACCATTGGTTCCCATGGAATTTTTTGTCTCCTAATTTCCTCCCTTACATGGCAAGCCTCCAGAGATGTTCCCATGGTATGAATAAATTGATGCACCCACAACGTTTTAAGAAGTCCTTCTTTGTTCCAATTATTCCTGAAATTATGAATTTGTTTCTTTAGATTAGTGAATCCCTCATACTTAGGAATACCACTGAATAGTCCCTTTGAGATGTTGAACTGACATAAAAAAGTAGACTTGATAGACTCCCACCCTTGAAGGTGGTTACTATGGGCCCCCACCACCTTTCTGGGGTTTCTTGAAGGGAAACATCCAGCAAGGGGATATTTTATGTCTCTTCAACCTTCAAGTCAATTTCATTAACAAAATTGGTAGTAGAACCTGTACCATTGAAAGTAGGAAAATCTCGTACCTCAGTACCAATCCACAAAACACAACGAATAATTGTGCATCACTTAGAGTGAAAATCATGATCTCCCTATTTCCAATCATCCCATGCAACCTCTAAACTTAATTTTGTACTTTGAACACTTCTCCAACTAATAGAACCATCACTTGTGGGATTTATATAATTCTCCCTATTCCCTGTAGTGTGCTGATATATCTAGTCGAAAAGACAAGAATATTCTTTGTCATCCACTGGTTCTGTAAATATGGAGCCTTGATAAGGATCCAAGGGGTGAATCACTCTAAACCCATCCATTTCAAAAGTCATCATCTCTCTTTTTAGATCAATTACAACATAGCTCTCAAAGGCCAAATCTATATCCAATAATGGAGGATAGGGTATTTGTCTCCCATAATGTCTATTACTTCAAAATCTACATATGTCTTCACCCCCGGGATATCCACCTCAACATCCTCTAGATGTTTGACTAGAAGATTGCAATATTGATTGTACACAACTGAATTGGGGAAAATGCCAATTTTGGTTTCCCAAGGGCTTCCCAAGTCTTCCTTGGTAGGATGTTAACATCAGAGCCCAAATCTAGCATAGAATCCTTGATTTGAAACCTTGCAATCTGAGCATCAACTTAGAATTCCTTTCTAGTCCTCCTCTTATTTCACCAGACTCATCTGGAGTTCCTTCCGAAAAATTTACAGAGATAAGTCCCTTTGAAATCTCTCCATCCTTAACAACAACCTTGATTTTCTTCTGCATCTAGTCCGTCATTTGCTCATCGCCCATCATTTGTAAAAATAACTTAAACCATTTTATCATAGGCTGAGGCATGTCCTATGAGGGCCTCGAGCTACCTAAACTTTATTTCTCTAGTCATTTTGATTGAGTTTCAATGGTCAGTGCCACTACCTAAAAATTTATTCCAAATCCCTATCATATTCATTTTTTTTATTAGAGTTGTAGGATCTCCTAGGTGATGCAAGTATGATTACCACTAGTTGCTCAAGGACGCCTGAGTCTGCCTTAGTTCTCTTTCCTCCTTGAGTGGCTACATTGATATTAGGCATTGGGACTATCTTATGTTCTCAAGGCTCTGCATTGATCATGTTTGGTCTCTCTACCAATTCCTCTCTTCCCACCTAATGATCAATTCAGGACAATCCTCTGTTGCATGTGTGTTTAATCTACATTGTAAACACCAAGGCCTTCTAGGTAATGGACAGTGTGGGTGACATGTCCCTCCTAATGATATTTATAGAAACATATTGGATCTCTTCATCCATTAATGTGCCTCCTTGTTCCTCCACCTCCTCGCCCTCAAAGAGCTTCATTTATTGTAAAGGTAGAACAATCCATATGGTCAGCTAGAGCCTCCATAGCTCTACACTGATCTATGTGATATGTTGTTGACCTAAAAAATTCATAGAAGACATTATTTGGGACATTTGAGTGTTTATGTAAGATAGGAAAAAGGTGGGGGATGTTTCCATACGTATGACATATTTCATAGTACTCAGTTGAAGACGCACTTTGTTGGTTGGGGAAAGCATGAAATTGAGTACAACCTTGATATAAGCCATGTGTACCAACTTTTGCAACTCCAATGATAGGAAAGGGAAAAGAGGGACTCACAGAAATGGAGGGTCTCCCCATCCCCCTTAGTCTTGGGCACTCCATAGCATGATGTCCTTCAACATGGAAATTGGTACACCACACTTCTGGTCCCATAGGCTATGTAAAGTGCATGTCTTTTAACTTCTCAATCATATCAATGATCTAATGTTGTAACCCAATAAGAGCATGATCATTGGAAATAGATCCCCCTCGATGCTCATGAGGATACCCTGCCATAGATTCAATCTCGATTGCTTGTTCAAGTGCATCCTGCAGAGTGTCGATCTTCTACTGAGTCGATGTTGTCCAAGTTAATGACAGCAAAGCCTTGATGAACCAATCTCGTTAATGGTTGGGATCGATAGGGTAACTTAGCTTTCCAATACAATCCTCAAACCATTGCATCATATCCCATGTTGTTTCCCCTTCTCGTCG
This sequence comes from Pinus tabuliformis, assembly GCA_031772625.1. Lineage (NCBI taxonomy): Eukaryota > Viridiplantae > Streptophyta > Pinopsida > Pinales > Pinaceae > Pinus > Pinus tabuliformis. The sequence goes on from CM062819.1 coordinate 1,265,096,539, forward strand.
TTTGATATCTCAAAACGCAGACAACGCCTGCTAATTTGTTTATAGAAGTTTGAATTCTTAAACAAATTCCTACCGAACCTCATCTATTGTGGGATTTTAATGTAGATTTTACCACTTAAGGAATCACCTAGAACCCTCTCTCTCAAGTTGGTTTCAAACTCAATGATTTTAGTAACATCCAGATTTGGCGAGCCCTCTATATGGCTTCTCACAGATACCAATGATGTTCAACATCTTCATTCCTTCGTCTTGAGAACTCAGGATACTGAGTGAATGAACCCACTACGTTACCAACCATTATTTATTGACTGGGCAATATATGTATGAACCCTTGAGAATCGAATTGTAAAGGCCCTGGAGAGCCTGAGTGAAAACTACTACTACTACCACCAGAAGTACCAGTTGTGTAGGTATTTTATACTTTCCAATCCTTAATGGTTTTAACTAAATTTGAAAGAAAATGAATAAGATATTGGTAAGGTAACAGGGGAAGGTCAGAGGAGGTGCTACCTGTGTTTTTGGGAAATGAACTATTACTCTCAGGGGATGAATCATCTTCAGAAAACGTTTCCCTCGTCACAAAATGCATGTCTTCATCAGGAAAGGTGTCTTGGCTTACTACTTTAGTTGTAGGCCCTGGTCCATCTTGCATCTTCACTCTTTCTGGTACATGGTTATCTCCATTGCTTCCTTCTATTCATTCCACAACACTAGTTTTGGCCCCTCTTACTTGGCCAAAACTTTCCTTGTTGCTACCCTCACTACTAGATTTGGGTAGAAATTCCGATGGTGGAATCCGACGGAACGGATAAAATCAGAAAAAGTTTCAAAAGTTAAATGTATTTTTTATTTTATTTTTTAAATCCTAATGCTCGTCGAATATCCATGGGAGTTCTTTAATGGCCGAATATTCGACATAATGTATTTTCCCATCGATTATCCAACATGTTTCCTATAATCCCTCATGTCATGGAATATCTAATGGGAGTTCTTTTAGCATAAGATATTTGATGCTTTATCCAATATGAAAATGTGTTATTCAATTTCTAACAAATGGCAAATAACCATTGCATAACATTCAATTCCACCATTAACGGATTTTTCCGCTGACAACATCTAATATGGGACCTTTTTACATTTATTTCAACTAATAAAAATAAATATAACATTAATATTATTACTATATAATCAATATATATTAATATAATATTATATGATTATAATATATATATAGATATAGATATATATATATTATGCTCTTGACCTGCAAGAAGATACTAGAATACCAAATATGCGAAGAAATATACCCAGAACACAGAACAATAAGAAATAACAGCATGTATTTTATTATTCAAAAAGGAAAGCAATGTTCACTTGCCTCTTTGAGGGGGCAACCTCCAATAGAGCTAGGCTCAATTACAAAATAAGATACAATGCTCCTCGAGGGGAGTCTCTATCCTTTATATAGGATTCATACATGCAATACCATGGGTCAATACCATGGTTCTTATTAATACGATGGCCTATTTGCAACTAACTGTGGTCCCTTCTTTAAATGCGGGTCAACCACTTACAATTATTAATATGTTCTATATTGACTCTTTACTTAACTATAACTATGACTCGACCCTATTACATAAATAAGGGGGTTAGGGTTGGACCCTAACATGCCCTTCCCCATAAGAATAGCCTTTTCCTCAAGGTTGAAGCTGCGGAAATTGCTGAAGGACAGTGGCTGGTTCCCAGGTCGCATCTTTCGACGAGGTGTCTTTCCACTTGACAAGGACTTCCTTGATCGTGCCACCGTGCAGGTGTCGTTCTCGCGTGTTAAGAACTTGTTCAGGTTGGAGCCAAATTGAACCTTCTTCATCCAATTCTGGTAGACTGGTTTGAATTCGGCAATGGTTCCCAATCACTTTCTTGAGGCATGATACATGGAAGACTGGATGGATTTTTGCAGTGGGTGGAAAAGCTAGCTTGTAGGCAACTTCTCCGATGCGCTGAAGTACTTGATACGGTCCGTAGAATTTTGGAGATAATTTATTACAACCCTTGTCTTTGAGTGATGTTTTCTTATATGGTTGCAGCCTCAAAAATACCTAATCCCCTTCTTGAAATTGACATTATGAAAGATGTTGATCTGCCTTTTGCTTCATGCAGTTTTGAGCTTGATGGAGATTCTCTTTGAGGTGGGACAGCATGGTTGTGCAGTTCTGTAGGATTTGATCCACTACTTGTACCTTCAAGCATCCCTGGATATAAGAAGTAGGTGAAGGAGGGAGTTGACCATAAACTACTTCATATGGAGTCATTTTGGTGGTGGCATGATAGTTAGTGTTAAACCACCATTCGGCTAGAGGTAACCACTGTACCCATAGATGTTGCTTTTCTGAAGTGAAACACCTAAGGTAGGTCTCTAGACATTTGTTAACTGCTTCAGTTTGACCATCAGTTTGGGGATGATAGGAAGTACTGAGTTGTAGTTGGGTACCTTGTAGGCTGAAGAGTTCCTGTCAAAAGTTACTGGTGAAGATCAGGTCATGATCAGACACAATAAAAGTAGGCATGCCATGCAATTTGAATACCTAGTCCATGAAAGATTGAGATACCGAAGTCAGTGTAAAAGGGTGGGGTAGGGCGCAAAAATGAGCATACTTAGAAATTTTGTCCACAACCACCATGATGACTCACTTGTTGCCTGACTTTGAAAGACCCGTAATGAAGTCCATAGAAACCTCCATCCAGATTGAGGCCAGGATGGGCAATAGTTTTAATGTGCCTGGGGATTTTACTGTTTCTCTTTTGTGGTGCTGACATACGTCGCTCTCAGCTACAAAAGTAAGAATGTACTTTTTCTTGCCTGTCCAAAAGAATGAACGTCGAGTGAGAGCATAAGTCTTCTGAAAGCCTGAATGGCCTGCAGTGGGAGATGAGTGCAACTCCGCCAAAATGCGAATTTTGAGGGTGGATGTTGGTGATATCACGACTCTATCCTTGTAGCGAAGGATCTCATCCTGCCAAGAGTAGCCCGCTGTGGAATTTGGATCCGCCTACAATTTATTAATTAGTTGGGAGAGAAAAGGATGTGATAACCATTCCTTGTGAGCCTCTTCAATCCATTTTGGAATGGGAAGGGAGATTGTGATAAGGGTGCTTTCCTCCTCAAATTAGCGTGATAACGCATCTGCTATGACAATTTTGCGCCATTTCTTGTAAATTATCTCATAATCATATCCCAACATTTTGACGAGCCATTTATTTTGTTGTGGCGAGGATAGGCGTTGCTCCAAAAAATATTTAAGGCTTTGATAGTCTGTGTGGATTTGGAAATGTTGCCCCAATAAGTATGGTCACCAAGTATCTACTGCATGTAAGATGGCCACCATCTCCTTCTCATAGGTAGATTGTCCCAGATTTGTCCCACTTAGTTTTTGGCTAGTGAAGGCCAAGGGTCGACCTTCCTGCATTAAGACCGCCCCAATACCCATACCTGAAGCATAACATTCAATCACAAAATATTTAGTGAAGTGGAGTAGTGCTAATACGGGAGTGGAACACATGGCATGTTTGAGAGCTATAAATGCCTGTTTCGCTTCATCATTCCAGAGAAATGAATTTTTCTTGAGAATGTGAGTGAGGGGTCTAGCAATGCGACCATAATTGCAAACAAATTTGTGATAGTAGCCCGTGAGACCCAAAAATCCTCTCAAGCTCTTCAAGGTCTTTGGTTGAGGCCAATCCTACATTTCCTGGATCTTTTTAGGGTCCACCCTGACACCTTCATGCCCCACAATGTGGCCCAAATACTCAACTTCTTCCATGCCAAAAGAGAACTTGGACATCTAGACAAATAATTTATGCTTCCAGAGCAGTTGCAAGAGCAGATCTACATGTTGAAGATGTGTGGCCCAGGTGTGACTGTAGATGAGGATGTCATCAAAGAAAACAAGGACAAATTTTCTGAGATATGGTTTGAGCAGGTGGTTCATGAGGCTTCGAAAAGTGGATGGGGCATTACAAAGACCAAATGGCATGACCAGGAATTCATAATGGTCTTCATGAGTTCGGAAAGATGTCTTTGGAATGTCTACTTATTTCATGTGAATTTGGTGATAGCCCGAGCGAAGGTCGAGCTTAGTAAAGAATTGAGCCCCATTTAGTTCATCCAGCAAATCATCGACAACCAGGATGGGAAATTTATCTTTGACCATCAACTTGTTGAGGGCCCTGAAGTCTAGACACATACGCCATTCCCCATCTTTCTTGAGTACCATGACCACAGGCGATGAATAAGGACTAATGCTAGGACGAATGGCACCTGCTTCTAGGAGTTCCTTGATGATTTTTTCAATTTCATTCTTTTGGGCGAACAAATATCTATATGGGTGCAAATTTGGTGGTTGGGCCCCTGGGACCAAAGTAATGTTATGATCATGTTCCCCTCTCGAGGGTGGAAGCTCATGAGGCTTGTCAAAGACCGGCAGATGGTTGTTTAAGATATGTTGCATCTCAAGATGAATATGAATAGAAGTGGGTTCGAAGGCCTAGATGGCATTAAATTGGGCTATAACTCCATGGTTTCCCTTTAACAATTTTTCCATCCTATGCGAGTTGATGATAGAGGGAGCACCTGCCTGGAGTCCGCGGAGGGTATGTGTGTGGTTGTTCTGGTTAAAGCTCATATATAACTCCTGGAAATCCATTGTGATTGGGCTGAGTGTGCAGAGCCATTCAGCACCCAAGACAATTTCACACCCTCCCATGTGTATGGAAAACATGTGGGTATTTAACTGATAATCCCCCATTTGAAGTAAAAAATGTTTATATGTATATTGTATTTTAGATTGTATGTCTTTGTATTCTAAATTGTATTGTCTTTCTATTGTAAATGTATTTTATAATATTATTTTGGCAGGTGTTTGACATATGTTTTCATCTTAATATGGACTATAAATATTATATGAATATTTTCGTTAAGGTCGATTAAGGGATTAGGTCGAATTAGGGGTTAATTACTTTATGGGCTTAGGGATAAAGGGTTAACGTTTAAGGGATTAGGGTTTAGGGGTTAAGGGATTAGGGTAATGGAGTTAAGGTGTTAGGTGGTTAATGTATGTTTAGGGCGTTAATTATGACCTAGAGGATTTAGAAGTTAATCATGGGTTTTTATGGAGCATTATTAATAAGTTTTTAAAGTATATTATGTAAAATATGACATTAAGAAAGAATATGACATTATAATAATGAATGAAAAATAAGATCAATATGTTTTTTATTATGGTCGTGACTATATATCTCAGAAAGTGTCTTACATCTAACATGTCAAGAAAAGTAACATTTTTCTTAGATATTTTCAACATATTGTTAAATATCTTGATAAATTGCACAAGAATCATGATTGATTTGTTATTTTTTTTATTGGTCTCACCTAAGTTGGATTTGTCTTTCTCTTTGTTGTCTTTGTTGTATTTGTTTTCCTTATATATTATATTTGTAAATGGTTGTTATATATACATTTCAATATTTTCTATATATACTAATATTACTTTATTAATTGTAATTGTATAGTATGGCCCCCTAGGGCATTGCTCAACGATGAAGAGGTGGTTGTAATACAAGCGCCTATTCAAGAACATGGAGCGATTAATATTGAGGATCAAGATAATTATCCTATGAAAGAAGATAATGATGTTGATAGCATAGTTAAAGAAGACGGGACAAATAGGTTGATCCAGGAGACATTTAATAATGTTGGAATGGATGATGATGGTAACTAGTATGATGACCATGCTTTTGATATACATGTACTTGAGAGGGAAACTAAACCTCTTTATGAAGGCTCAAAAACATCTCTTCTCTATGTTGTATTGTTTCTTGTCAACTTAAAGGTGGTGAATGGTTTTTCAAACACATGTGTGACACAACTCCTAAGGTATGTAATATATTTTGTGACATTTAGTACTATATACATGATAAAGCAATTTTTTTTTTCCATTTTTTTAATGTTAGTACATTGATCATCATTTCATTAATTTTTAACATTTGGATACAATATGTATGATTAATATTTTTTAGTACATTAACTAGTACTACTTTTTTTTATGTTATAGATTATTAAGTGATTTTTTGTTACCATCGTCAAATGTTTTACCTCATATGTACCGAGATTTACATGCCATTATGAAAGATATTGGAATGGAGTATCAAGTTATTGATGGATGCCCTAATGATGATATTATCTATTATAAAAAACATGCGTTGAAAGACAAATTCCTAAAATGTGATGAGAGTAGATATAAACTGATAAAGTAACGAAAAAGGTGCCTCACAAGGTTCTTTGTTATATTCCCATAATTCCATGTCTACGACAATTTTTTGGGTGAAAAATCATAGAAGAACTTATGGATTACCATGCAATGAATAGAAGGGAAGATGGTGTTCTTCAAATGCCTGCAGATGGATCTACTTTTAGTAATATAGAGGAAAATTTTCCATAGTTTAAAAGAGAACCTTGTAATATTAGGTTTTCATTAGCAACTGACAAAGTCAATCCATTTGGAGATCCCATATCTACTTAATCGGTGTGGCATGTTTTTTTAATCAAAAATAGCATTCCTCAATGGAAGTCAATAAAGAGGGAGCACATGATGTTGACAATGGTTGTTCCAGGTATTAATTTGTTTAGAATAAATTTTTTAACACAATAAAATCTCATTTTTCTTGTTTGTTTCATAATTATGTCCTATATTTTTTTGTTTACTCATATATGCTCAATTATGCCTTATAATTATGTCTTATAATTTTTTAATTTACTCATATACGTAGTAATTATGTATTATTTGTTCAATCAATTACGTAAGTACCACGTCAAAGATATGAATGTATATATTGAGCCTCTTATCGATGAGTTAGTGGAGTTATGGAACAATGTCACTATGTATGATATCTCTAGACCAGTAGATGCATAAAGGGAATTTGAATTCCATGTAATGCTTGTATGGACAATTCATGATTCCCCAGGGCTAACACATTTTTGTGGTATGTTATAACATTACCCTACACTTTAATAGTGTTTAATTTTATGAAGTTCATTTCATGTATGTTTTTTAAATAGTTCGACCTTCATTGTACATACTTAAAATAATTGATATAAAAATTATTCCATCTCTTCAGGTCTTCAAACAAAGGGTAAATTTTCTTGTCTAGTTTGTGGTCCTAAGATAAAATCTCGTCATTCAGGAATCTTAGGAAAGGAGGTATTTGATGAGTATAGGCACTTCCTTTCTAAGAACCATAAGTACCAAAGTATCAAAAAACATTTTCTCAAAGGGAAATAAGAGATTGGATTTAGACCATGGAGAATGACACCTCATGCATGGAATTTTCAGTATAATAAAGTCTCTCAAGGTATGGATCGAATTGTCTATGTATCAGTATACATGATATGTTTGGATTATTTTATATTTTTATGACATTTTCTTCACTGTACTAATTGACAGATTATATTGTTGTTATAATATCTTTAGCTATGGTTCATGTTGTAGGTCATCAAGGAATTGATAATAGGGAACTTCCACGAGGAATGAAAATTTATCCCTATAAAATAAATAGACTCCCCTACTATGAGCACCTAGAAATTGTTCATTTGTTTGATACAATGTACAATGGGAAGAATGTAATAAAGACATTATGGAAAATCTTAGATGGAAGGAGAGATAAAGAAAAAAATGTCAATATTTTTCATCACATTAAGGAGGAAAATCATGCATTGCAAAGTGCGACTCATTCAAATAGCGATGAAGATGGCGAAAATATAAGTGCCCTTCCATGGTTATTGACATAGAAACAAAGTGCCCTTCCATGGTTATTGACATAGAAACAAAGTAAGGATGTTAAAGAGGTCATTGAAAAAAATAAATGTCTAACTAGATTTTTTTCAAACATAAAGAATGTCTTAGCAAAAAAAGGTGAATTAGGTGGGGTAAAAACTTGTGATTGGAATATGTTCATTAAGGTAATTATTTTGGTGTATATATTTATACATTGGTGAAATGTCTTCTTAATTGGTGTTTTTTTCTAATAATCTGGGAAAAAATAGTGATCGATCATTATTTTTGTTACAGTATGTTCTACCTCTATCTCTCCCAAAACAAATTGACAACAATGTCAAACAATTTATATATGATCTTGAAAAATACATGAGGTAAGTGGAGATTTATGTGCAAAGTGTAATTTGTTCAATAAGTTGTCATGTCGCATATTTTTCACTGTGTGTTTTACCTATCATCATGTACTACATACTTTTTTTGTAGAAAGTTGTAATTTTATTTTTTCATTTGTAGATGGTTGTCATCTAAAGAAATCGATAAGGAAGATATAATGTATTGGAGGAAACAAAATCCTCGTATAATGTGTGAAATGAAAAAGTATCTACCTCCGGAATTTTTCAATGCACAAGAACACTACCTCATACACCAAGTCGAGGAGATTGAAAAATGTGGACATGTACACACAAGATCAATGTGGATTCTTGAGAGGCCTTGAAATCACTAAAGGCTTTGGTCAAACAAAGAGCATATCCTAAGGCTTCTATGGTAGAGGGATTTATGGTATATCAAACCATGGTTTATATTCATCAATATAGTTGTGAATAGGAAAAAGTATTAATGTATTGGATCTCATTTGGGATGTCAACTCCATGGACAAATTTGAAGGGGAGCATTATTGGGGGAAGGTAGAATGAGAAAAGTGAGATGTAAGTAGATAGTGGATATTTATAACACATTTGAATTTTTTTGTTTTTATGTATATCGTACTTATTTAATTTTTAGTCTTCCCACACAATCCATTATTATGAAGGTACAACATGGTAACTAACTATGTATATGTGAATTTTTTTTTAATACAACTGGTCGAGAGTGGGATGTAATACATTTATACATTGCGAACAATCTTGATTGGATGAAGGTATGGATTGAATGATGCAAACAAGCTAATAATGGAAGGTTATCATCATATAGTATGTCTACATCAGTCAAAGAAGCTCAACATAGTGGAGATATTGATCTTACACAGAGGGAAATTGATTTAACATATGGTTTAAAATATTATTAGGCAAGCATATTCACCCATACTAAGTTTTTTTACAACTATATTGATGCATATGGCGTGTTTTTTTCTTAATTTACAAAAAATTTAAGTATAAATATGCTTATTAATTAACAATTCATTTTCTATGTGCTTGACATATTGCAGTTGAAACACCACAACAAAATGTGGTGCAATGGCTACAAATTTCACATGAAAAGGTTGGATGAAAATATGAAAACTTATAACAGTGGGATAACTGCATTTTTTCAACTTATCAATGTTGCCTCTTTAGGTGACAAACATCCAAAACTCTTTGACAATTGATACTATGGGTATTTTCATGATATACTTGAGTGTGACTTTGAATCCTTCAAAATAGTTTATGTTTGAATGTTACTGTGTTTCTTCCAAATATATTATAGTAGATAGATTTGGTATTAGGGAATTGAGAGTGATGTTGGGGGGGGGGCATATGAGCTTCCACCTACACGTGGTTGGAATTTTTTAGTAGAGTATATTATTCTTGAAACGAAGAGAAGCTCATTTATGTTTATACCATCATTTCCAATTTTGAATTTGGTTTGTTAAGCAGACGTACCAGGCGATTTGGGTGACAGGTGAACCAAGAGACACGGCCGTTGGGCATACATGTGAAGTAAGGTCAGCCCATGACTTCCCATGAGCTAAGTTTCCACTAGGGGGTCTCATAATGACTTCTAAAAAATGACTAAATTAATGTTTAGGTGTTAAAAGTAGGTTTATAATTGATTGATTATGTAACATGGATGTACTAACAAATGATAATATTTTGTTTTCATTTATGACCTAATGATTTTTGTATATTAACTTGCACATCAAGGCAAACACCTGCACGAAGTTGAGACACCACATGTTGGGCACGCTAATGTGCCTATGTGATGAGTTGGTGGGTCAGTCAGACTTGGCAAGGGGTGCTCGCACAAAAGAAGGTCGGCCCATGACTACCCATGCCCACTCAAAGTGGTGAAAAAATGAAGTATGAACGAAAGTATGACTATGGGGGTGTCATGTGCACAACACGAAGGTGAGTGCCCTTGGCATGCCCGCATGAAGGCACGGTGCCTCGGCGCCCACGTGCAAATGGGGTATGCACGATGGGTGAGATGATGGGAAAACTGAACAAGTGAAGTAAACCTAGGGGTTCATGTGCATGAGAAAGGTGCATGCCCTAAGCACACCCGGGCATCCAAAGGCAACTTGCACGACACGATGATAGGAAAATGAGTTGGGCACATCAAGTGGATCAAGCGAGTTGGGAAACAGATGAACTAGGTGACAAAGTGATTGGGAATATGTGCGAAATATGAAATTACAAGACATGCATGTGCACGACAAGGAAAACGTTGGCACACTAGGTGTGCCCACATGAAGGCGGGGCACCTAGGTGCCCATGGGGTTTTGTGTGTTGGGCACGCCAGAGTGCCTGCCCGGCATGGGCACGCCAGAGTGCCTGCCCGGCATGGGCACTCATGCAATGAGTTGATGGGGCGGCCTGGCTTGGCAAGGGGTGCCCACATAAAATAATTAAGGTCAGCCCAGATCACCCATGAATAGAGTTCCCAAAAAGGGGTTTCATAATTATTTTTTGGAAAATTGGCTAAATTAATGTTTAGGTGTTAAAAGTCGATTTATAATTGATTGATTATGCAGCATGGTACTAAAAAATGATATTATTTTGTTTTCATTGATGATCTAATTATTTTCATTGACTTATTTTCATAACAAGGTGAACGCTCCTACCCTGGTTGTGCCTGCACGAAGGCAGGGGGCTCGGGTGTTGATGGGGAGTCATGTGTTGGGCACGCTAAGGTGCCCACCCAGTAGGGGTGCCCATGCGACGAGTTGGTGGGTCAGACTGACTTGGAAAGGGGCACCCATAGTAAAGAAGTAAGGTCGTCCCATGAATTCTCATGAATAGAGTTCCCACAAGGGGGTCTTATAATGATTTTTTGGAAAATTGACTAAATTATTGTTTAGGTGTTAAAAATCAGTTTATAATTGATTAATTATGCAACATGGTACTAAAAAATGATAATATTCTATCATAAATGATGAGATAATTATTTTTGTTGATTTATTTGCACAAAATATCGAACGCCCGCACCTTGGGAACACCCGCACGAAGGTGGGGTTCCCGGATGCCCATGGGGGCTTCACGTGTTGGGAACACTAGGGCACCCACCCAGAAAAAGCACCCATGTGATGAGTTGGTGGGTCGAAACAACTTGGAAATGGGTCCCCACACAAAAGGAGTAAGGTCAACCTATGACTACCTATGAATTGAGTTCCCACCAGGGGGTCTCATAATGATTTTTAGAAAATTGACTAGATTAATGTTTAGGTGTTAAAAGTTAGTTTATAATTGATTGATTATGTAGCATGGTACTAACAAATGATAATATTTTTTTGTCATTGTAGTGTCCTATCTAGGGTGCTAGATTAGGCTATATTTATTATCGACCAAGATAAGTAAAATTCGAGGCATGCGTCTACAATCTATAGACATAAAGGATTCCTAACTAAGTGTTCGTGATGGTAGGTTACAGAACTTCTTTACGGAAGGTTGAGGTATGCTCCCTATCACCTTGACACTCAGGTCACTCAATTCATCTGACTATTCTAAAAACACTGCGTATTACTTAAACCAAGATTTCAATCCCCTTGCGAGGATGCTGTGCATAAAACCCCTGTTCAGTGAACACTCAGCATTCAAAGTTTATCATTCATGAAAGATTAAGACATACTGAAATCATAGGCACACTTAAAATTCAAATACATGGGAAGCAGGGTTCATGAAGATGATTTAAAAAGATAACGAAAGATCAGATCCCTTACAGGATACAGTTCAACGATCCCAACGATGAATCTTTCAAGCCACCATCATAAACATCATTCATAAGAATTAAATCAACGAAATCATAAACCAAACTCTAATCACTGTGCATACTATTGAATATTCAGAAGTTGCTAATGAAATAAAATGACAGTATACCCATTCCACGCAGGGCCCGTCCGCGTTTCAACGGTATACTGGAATACACTCAAGCAACTATAGAGTTAACGCAATAACAAAATCGTGACTGCAACTGAGTTCTGGTATTAAGTTTGGAAGCTCTATTTTTCAAAATGATGTACCGACATTAACAACCACACAACTGTGTTTACATATGTCTTTTTAAAAACTAACACCGTTTACATTTGGAACGAATGTACATTCGTTATGCAGCTGTTGCCGCTTTTGTTATGGAATGATTTTTAAGTTGTTTCCATTCTGAACCGATTTCCCAAAAAGGAACAAAACTAAACCGGTTTAGAACCCTATGGCTGTTGCTGCTTTTGTCGCCAACATGCTGAGCTTTGACCAGCATTGACCGCACGACCAGGAGTGTTGGTTATGTTGTAGGATCGATGTTCGTCCATGCTTGTACATTCTATTTTTCGTCCCTACCCTTTGCTTTAGCTTACCTGTCATGCCATATGTCAAACAATAAACCATTTACAGGATGTTGTAACTTCCTGTAGTCTTTTTATCAAAAATCCCTAATTCTTTAACATAAAACTCATAAATCAATTTTAATGCATCTAACAACTATAATACTGTTAACTAATCAATTTCAAGGGGTCTAAGAGATTTATGAAGGAAAAAGGTAGGCAAACGATGTGTTTCAGGAGGAAAAAGGAGGTCATGGAATGGTACCAACATCTCTCCCCGGCTTAATGAATTAGCATGTCGTCATGCTAACCCTGATGTGCTTCCTCTGAACTCTGTCCCTACCTGTACCTCTGTTGCCTTCAACAATGTATCCACATTCTTCTTCACTTGGGCATCTTTCTGACCATGGAGTTCATGCTTTAAACTTTTGTACTTTTCCTTGAGGGCCTTCTTTTGGTTATACCATTTAGTTTCCCACTTACAAATATCTGTTTGTTTAGCTTCAAGTTCCTTGATTTGTTCCCTTAACTTCTCATTTTTCTGTTGAGTCTCTTTACTCTGTGCTCTTAGCATTTCATTTTCTTTCTTGATGACTTTTTCCAGTATGTTGGCCTCCATTAGTTCTTCCTTTAACTTCTCAATTTGCTTCTCCAGTTTCCTCTGTTTCTTAATGGCAGGTTGTGAATCTTTTTCTTGCCTATTGTTGCTTTCAACCTCCATCTCAGCTCCTGGTCCAGGTTGTGAGTGAGCACTACTCTCAATATCCATTGGTATAGGTACATTTGATTCGGGTTGGTCTTCTTGTAGCTGGGTCTTTGATGCTCTCCTGGTTCTTCTTGTATAGGTGGTAAAATTTTTATCTTGCTCTGCTTTCTGAGCATCCTCTTTTCTCATTTTCCTCGTCCTCACACTGCTAACGGGTGGAGGTACCTTGCTTGCTTTGTGTACAGGAATCTCTTCATCAATATCATTCATAAATCCTGAGTTCTCCTGCGGTTCTTCCTTGTCCTCTTCATCTTTAATTTGGTTGGCAGCCAAGAATTCCTTCCACGTTTTTCCTCTTCTTTGTAACTCATATTCAATAAGAATTTTAACTTGCCCAAAGTGATATAAGCTCTTGTCTTCGTTACCTTTCTACTTTTGGATGGTCTTCGACATTTTGGTTAGGCTTTGCAAGAGGAAGTATGGTAGACTGATAACACACTGCCCTTTCAAATGTAACATTAGTTTGATATGGTACAAGTAAACAATGTTGTAGCGGCCTTCACAAGTTACAAATTTTTGGATGATATAGACCATCTCGTCCCACGGATGCACCAGCCAGCTCCTTGGGACGCCTTTCTTCCAATTAACGAATGAAACCCTTGATCTGGACATAAATTGAGTCCATGAATTTTCTTTGAATTGCTTTGTCTTGAAGTATTTCTCCCCTTCTGGGCTGATCCCTAGGGACTGAGCTATGGTGTCTTCCGAAACCCTGAATGAAAAATTACCTATCAGAGCTTTCTCCCCGTTGAATGTAAAAGTGAACTGTTTAGTGACCTCCTCATTACTTCCACGAAACTTCTCTAAAAAGGGCAACCATTGTATTTCTTTGAGAATTGAAATGCAGTCTTCGTGGTACTGGGAACTGTCGAATATGCTTGGCTCGACCCTATTGGTCATTTTGGCAGAGAATTTTGTTCTAACTCTTCTTTGTTTATGCTTTGCAAATTCAACAAAGATGTTCTGGTTTGTTACCTTTTGTCTTCCGCCCAACACTGCTGACCTGATGGTGCCCTCGTCTCTTCACCACTAGCTCCTTTAGTAACTCAAGCGATGCCCAGATGACTGTCTTGTAATTATGGTGGAGGTTGAACCCAAATGACTACATTTCCCTTTTGTAGTGCTTTCTACTTTCAATCCTTACTGTTGAAGTCACAGAAGTCGAATGCTAACATAGAATAACTGAGAATGAAAATGAAATAACCGGCTTAACTCAATTCATAACATATTCATTTTTTTGTAACAGAGGAATGGTTGTATTGGTCATATGGATACCATCATAAAAGTGCTAGAAGCATATATGGAGTACTGGGACATGATTTCAGGTAGTCATTTGCATCATTTGGCTTCGTCGGGTGGTTAAGTCATAATTCGGTCATTTCAAACATAATAAATAAGTCCACATAACATTTGGTTTTCAAACAATTCACCACGTGTCCTGCTTCTGTTGGTACCCGGCCAAATAGAGATGTTGGAACGACAGTAGGGTCTAATTGGTGTAACAAAGATTGAAAAGGTGATATGAGAGGGGATTAACAAAATCATATAAGTATGAGATAGGCTAGAGTATTGGGAGATGATAGGGATTAACAATAGGATAAGGGGTGATAGGTACGGAGGTGTTTCTGAAATTGATCATAGCAATCACAGTTATTAAATTTAACATTAAAAATTAATCTAAGAATTTAAATGTTAAGAATAAGGAATACATTACACTTTTGTTGGTTGTTCAAGCGTTGCATTGGCATGCTAGGTAGGACTAGTCTCTTTTGACTACTCTTTGTTGTTCATAACAGGTCCCCCTGGGATAGATTCGAATGCAACAGGTCCCTCTGAGATCTGGAAAATGTTCATGCAGCTTCTTTGAAATCCGGAAAAGAACTATATGTATACAGGTTCCTTGATCTTTGGTATTTGATGAAGTCTTGGTGACAAGCAACCTTTGGATCCCTGTTGAAACTTGATGAAGCTTTGCTGAAGTAATCTTGAAATAACAGTCTCTTAACAGGTCCCTTTTATGTGTCTTGAACAGGTCCCACTACTGTTGGTGCTGGTAACATGGTCTTCTGGACAGAACAGATCCCCCTGCATAATGTTTTTAAACAGGTCCCTCTGAGATAAAACAAGGACAAAACAACTTCTTTATTGAAATCTGGAGTGCTGAAACAAACTCTTTGGAAATTTACAGTGAGGAGATGAGATAAGAAATCTTTGAGAATTTACAATGAGGAGATAAGAAAATACAATGCTGATGCTTCTCCCCCCCACTAAAGTTTTGACTTGTCCTCAAGTCATTATTCAGTTGATGAATCAAACAAGAAACAAAACAAAAGGAATTCTTACCCGCCAACGAATTGGTTTTCAAGTAAGAATTATGGGTTAGAGTGTGCCAGAGTTTGGTTTTCACATCTAACCCATTTTTATTATTTTTTTTTGTGTTTTTTTCTTTTTTTAGATTTTGTTTTGTTTTTTTTTTGTTTTGTTTTGTTTTTTTTCGTTTGTTTGTTTTTTTTTTTTTTTTAATTTCTTTTGAATTTCTAAATTGAAATGAAATGAACTAAGGCAGAGATACTGCAATTGAAGGCTGCAATATCTCAACCTCTCTCTGTTGAGATACAGTTTGAAGAAAATTTTGCTTGCTGATGGGCTTATTATATAGTTTCAAGCGATGACCATTGACAGTAAAGGAGTGCCCTTCTCCATCAATAGTGGTGAGCTTGACTGATCCATTGTCATAGACTTGAATGATTTCGTATGGGCCCATCCAATGTGTAGTAAACTTGGCTTTATGATCTCTAAATTTAGAGTCGAAAAGTAAAGCCCAGTCTCCTTCTTTGAACTGCTTCTTCTTGATATGTGCATCATGCCACTGCTTCCTTTGTTTTTGCATGAGGATTGTGGTTTCCTCTGCTTGCTGCCTCATTTCATCCAGCTGGTTCAACTGCTGAATTCTTTCTTGTTGTGCTTGGTTCAAATCAATTTGTAAATCTGCAGCCATTTTAAAAGTATGTATTTGAAACTCAATAGGAAGCATTACCTCTTTGCCATACACCAACTGATATGGTGTAAATCCTGTAGTATTCTTCCACGTAATTCTATAAGCCCAGAGTGCATCTTTGAGCTTCTCTTCCCAATTCTTTCTGTTCATTGCCACAGTTTTAGTGATAATCCCTTCCAAAGTTTTGTTTGTGGACTCCACCTGGCCATTGGCCTGTGGATGATATGGTGTACTTCTTCTGTGCTTGATTTGGTATTTTCCTGTGATGTCCTTCACTAACTTTGAAGTAAATTGAGTACCTTGATCAGTCACTATCTCCCTTGGTACTCTATACCTTACAAAAATCTCTTCAAAAAGGAAGTTTACCAATGTTTGTTTGGTGGCTCTAACTAGTGCTTTTGCTTCAGCCCATTTTGTTACATAATCAGTACATACTAAGATGTACTTCTTACCATTGGAGGTTGGGTTAATGGGTCCTATAAAATCTAGAGCCCATTTTTCAAATGGCTCTAGGTGTACTTGGGGCTGAAGTGGCATCTCATCTGTAGCTGTTGGCCTGCCCATTCTTTGGCAGCTATCACAACTCTTCACATACTTCTTGGAATCCTTAAAAATGGATGGCCAGTAGTATCCAAGACTAAGAATTTTGAATGCTATTCGCTTAGCTGCAAAATGCCCACCACGCGGTTCATCATGGAAAGATTTTAAAATATCAATTATCTCATCATTTCTTACACATCGTCTAATAATCATATCATAACCAGTGTAAAATAAATCGCCATTAATCCATGAGTATCGAGCACTTTGTTTGACTAGTCTCTTCTTTTCCTTTGGAGTAAAGTATGGAGGTGTCCTTCCTGTAGACAAATAATTGGCCAAGTCAGCATACCAAGGATTCACTATGGAAATTGTAAATAAATTTTCATCTGGAAAAGAATCTTCAACCAGAACAGCCTCACCTGGATTTTGCAGTCTAGAAATAAAATCTGCGACCTGATTCTCTTTACCTGGTCTATCGAACACTGTGATGTTAAATTCCTGTAACAATAATAACCATCTGGTAACTCTGCCACTAGTTATTGGTTTATTCATTAAATTTCTAATGGCAGAATGGTCAGTATGTACAAAGACTTCATAACCAGTTATATAATTTCGGAATTTATTCACAGCATATATGATGGCGAGTGTTTCCTTTTCTGTGACTGTGTAGTTTAATTCTGCAGGTGTTAGATTTTTGCTAATGAAATAAATGGCATAATTAAAAGATTCCTATTTTTGGCCTAATGAGGCACCTATCGCAGTGTCAGATGCATCTGTAAAGATATGAAACAGTAGGCTCCAGTTAGGCCCCTTTAAGACTGGTGCGGTTGATAACTTCTTTTTGAGTGTTTTGAATGCTTGCTGGCAATTCTCATTCCAGTTGAAAAGTACGTCTTTTGTTAGAAGCTTAAACAAAGGTAAAGCTATTTTACTAAAATGTTCAATAAATCTTCTGTAATAGCTTGCATACCCAAGGAAACTTCTTACCTCTCTTTGATTCTTTGGAATTGGCAAATCAACAATGATCTGGATTTTTGCTGGATCAACTTTAATGCCTTGAAAAGAAATATAGTGGCCTAATACTATCCCCTCGTTTAACATCATAAAGCACTTTTCATTGCTCAGGGATAGATTAGCTTCGATACATCTTTTCAAAACTCTTTCAAGGTTCTCTAATGCATGTTCAAATGAATTGCCGTACATTGAAAAATCATCCATGTAAACTTCAACACAATCATGAACTAAATCAGCGAAAATAGCTAATACAGCTCTCGGAAATGTAGCTGGAGCATTGCAAAGTCCAAATGGCAAAACATTATAAGCATAAGTGCCCCAAGGACAAGTGAATGTGGTTTTGTCCTGGTCTTCTGAGGCTATCCTAATCTCGTTGTAGCCACTGAAACCATCAAGAAAAGAGAATGATGATTTCCCAGCTAATGTGTCTAACACTTGGTCAATAAATGGTAGTGGGAAATAATCTTTGAGCGTTGCTTTGTTCAATTGTCTGTAATCAACACAAATTCGCCACTTACCATTTTTCTTGGGCACTATTACCAATGGGGATACCCACTGACTGTCAGAAATAGGATATATAAAATTAACTCTCAACAGTTTTTGCAATTCTTCTCTGGCAATATCCTGGAGTACAGGGTTCATTCTTCTCTGCGGTTGCCTCACTGGTTTGATAGTACTATCAGTATAAATATGGTGAGTGCATGTGTCGGGGTGAATCCCATGCATATCGGTGTAGTCCCAAGCAAATTCTTTCTGGTATTTTCTCAATAGTTGAATCAATTTCTCTTGCTGAGATGAGTCTAGGTGATTGCCAATGTTCAGAGTTTTCCCTGGACTAATCTCTATGATCTGACTCTATGTGTTTGCGATGGATTGAACAGGAAAAATATCATGAAATGTTGTTTGAAAATATTGAATGGTGCATGTTTCCTGAAAATTTTGGGCTAAAAGTACATCTGCAGCATGATATTGGTCGTTTCTCAAATTTTTGGAAATATCAGGGGTAGAAAGGAACAATTCTACCAAATCATTATTATTTTGTTCTTGAAAATCATAGATTTGGTCGATGCTAAAAACAGATTGTACTTCTTCTTTATCATTGTATTTATCGTTAAGCCATAAATTGTGTGCTACTGCTGGTGATTGTGACGATGGATAAAGAGTGAGTTGTTTTCTTTCAGTTCCTCGTGAAATGATCATATTGCCCGATCAACATCCTATGAATGCATCAGCAGTCGCTAACCATGGTCTACCAAGGATGATAGGGTGCCCTCCTAAATTGGATTTGGGTTGAAGAACTAAGAAGTCCACTGGATACTCCCAAGAGTCTAGTGAAACAATTATGTCCTCCAAAATCCCTTCAGGAATCACTTTAGACCTATCAGCTAGTTCTAGAACAATCGTTGTGTGTTGCAAATTTATGAGCTGGAGTGTTCTCATGGTTTCAAGAGTCATGACATTTATTGCGGCCCCAAGATCTATTAAGGTATTTGGAATATGTATGTTGTTAATGATTGTAGTAACTCTGGGGATACCAAGATCAACATACTTTTCCATTGAGATTGTATTTGTCATAAGGCCAGCTAAATGTCCTATAACATGAATGGTTTGTGGATCAATCCTTTTCCTAGTGGGCTTCTTAAGGCACATTTCTTTGATTGCTTTAGTATATATGGGAATGTCTTTTATGGCTTGCAGTAGCGGAATTTTTATATAGATATTCTTGAGCTCATCTAAAACATCAAACTGTGGTATAGACCTTGGAAGTTTCATTTGGACCAATCGGTCTAGAAAAGGTGGATGCAATGGTTGCATTTGTTTATCTTTGGTGTCATCGTTTAGTTTTCTTTGATTTGTCATTTCGTTTTCATTTTCTGTGTTTTCCTCTTGTTTATCAGTTGTTGGAGAATCTTTGTGGAGTACCTTACCAGACCTCAAGTTGATATTTTGCAAGGGTAGTGTGGGATATGAGGTTCCCTCTTCTACATTGTAGGTTGGCCTCTCTGCTCTGTTATTTGGATTTGGGACAGTTTGAGCAGGAATTTGAGTAGGTCTGGGAGGTTGTGAGTTAGATGGAAATTGCAATTGTGGTGGATTTATTGGTGGAGGAGCAGGCAGTGCTTGTTGAGTAGGTTGAGGTTGATGTTGGTAAACAACTTGCTGCTGAGGGTACTGCTGATATGATTGAGGATGTGACGAGTATGGCTGATGATATTGTTGATATGGCTACGAATATGGTTGATATGATTGAGGATATGTATGATATGATTGAGAGTATTGTTGAGATGGTCTCCATCGTTGTTGTGGGTGATTTTGGTGCTGCCATGGCATGGGTACATTCCATGAATTTTGTGCATACATTTGATCATTTACAGGAAATTGCAAATTCTTATTTGGAAACATACCTTGAGGTGCTGATCTTGGCTGCCATGGTCTCTTTGTGCCCATGTAATATACATTTTCCATCTCTGCATTAGCTGCCATATTACAATTCTGCAAAACCTTAACTTTAGAACAATTAAATATATCATGATTTTCAGTACAAAAGGCACAAACTTGGATGTTTTCTAATGGGTAGTCTTTTAAGGCATGTTTCTTCCGACATTTTGGGCAGAAGATAGCCATTATCTGATCTTCATCTTCTTGTTTCTTCTTAGCTTTTAGAGTGTCAAGTTGGTTTCCTAAGGTGCTTAACAGATCTGTTTTAAATTCTTCTAACAGATTCCCTATTTCAGCCCTTGTGACACTTGCTGAAGCAGATTTTCTGGCTTTGGATGACAAGGTTCCTTTTCCAATTTTAGCTTTGCTCCTTGAATACTTTTCGCATAATTCAGCGATTTCTTCAAAAGGTAAGGTAGAAATGTCACCTTTTCCCATCAAATTAAGATCATCCAAGTATTCATCTCGGATGCCTTTCAAGAATATTGTGCGAATCAAATCAAGAGGCATAGTTCGGTGTTTGGATTTTTGTAAGTTGTAGACAAACCGTTCTAAGTATTCCTCTAAGGTTTCATCCTCTTGTTGGTTCATTCTAAAGATATCATCTTTGGAATCTTTCGATCTACAATAAGGTTGATATTTCTTTAGAAATATTCTTCTCATGCCATCCCAATCAGTTATCGCATGTTCACCAAGCCCCATGAACCATCTTACGGCTGATGCCTTTAATGTCGCTGGGAAGAGTCTAATCCTATGGGCATCATCTGTGTAACCATATGTTCGACATACAATGTCAAACTCGAACAAGAATGAACCTGGGTCTTCTAAAGCCATGCCATAAAAGTTTGGTAGCACGGATGGAGGTATGTTTCTCATTTTTATCTCATCATCTTCTTGTGGTTCTTGAATAGGAAACTTAAAGGTTGACTCTTCTTCATCTCTTCGTCCTTGATTTGGTACTGATCCATCTCCTTCCTCAGCCATTTTAATAGGTTCCTCTGTGTCAGTGTCAATTTTTTCAAAGAGAAGATTAAAGAAAGATTGTTCGGTCACTGTGCTACTTTCTCCTTGTGTAGAGGATCTAGGAAAGTGTCTCTTCTGAGATTTGTGTGCTAATAAAGTTTGCCTCTCGATGAGAGTAAGTCTTTGCCCTGACTTTTGTTTATCCTCTAATTCTTGTATGGTGACTTCCTCAGCTGGTGTTGTATTTCCTAAAAGGTCTGCTCCTGATGAGATTATCTCTAGATCTACGCATAAGTGAACATGATTTCTAAATCTATGTTTTTGCTCGTTTTTGTTTATTGAATTTTTTTTTCTTTTTAAATCCTTTAACTACACCTCCCCGACAACAGCGCCAAAATGTAGTGTCCTATCTAGGGTGCTAGATTAGGCTATATTTATTATCGACCAGGATAAGTAAACTTCGAGGCATGCGTCTACAATCTATAGACATAAAGGATTCCTAACTAAGTGTTCGTGATGGTAGGTTACAGAACTTCTTTACGGAAGGTTGAGGTATGCTCCCTATCACCTTGACACTCAGGTCACTCAATTCATCTAACTATTCTAAAAACACTGCGTATTACTTAAACCAAGATTTCAATCCCCTTACGAGGATGCTGTGCATAAAACCCCTGTTCAGTGAACACTCAGCATTCAACGTTTATCATTCATGAAAGATTAAGACATACTGAAATCATAGGCACACTTAAAATTCAAATACATGGGAAGCAGGGTTCATGAAGATGCTTTAAAAAGATAACGAAAGATCAGATCCCTTACAGGATACAGTTCAACGATCTCAGCGATGAATCTTTCAAGCCACCATCATAAACATCATTCATAAGAATTAAATCAACGAAATCATAAACCAAACTCTAATCACTGTGCATACTATTGAATATTCAAAAGTTGCTAATGAAATAAAATGACAGTATACCCGTTCCACACAGGACCTATCCGCGTTTCAATGGTATACTGGAATACACTCAAGCAACTATAGAGTTAACGCAATAACAAAATCGTGACTGCAACTGAGTTCTGGTATTAAGTTCAAAAGCTCTGTTTTTCAAAATGATGTACCGACATTAACAACCACACAACTGTGTTCTGGTATTAAGTTCAAAAGCTCTGTTTTTCAAAATGATGTACCGACATTAACAACCACACAACTGTGTTTACATATGTCTTTTTAAAAACTAACACCGTTTACATTTGGAACGAATGTACATTCGTTATGCAGTTGTTGCCGCTTTTGTTATGGAATGATTTTTAAGTTGTTTCCATTCTGAACCGATTTCCCAAAAAGGAACAAAACTAAACCGGTTTAGAACCCTATGGCTGTTGCTGCTTTTGTCGCCAACATGTTGAGCTTTGACCAGCATTGACCGCACGACCAGGAGTGTTGGTTCTGCTGTAGGATCGATGTTCGTCCATGCCTGTACATTCTATTTTTTGTCCCTACCCTTTGCTTTAGCTTACCTGTCATGCCATATGTCAAACAATAAACCATTTACAGGATGTTGTAACTTCCTGTAGTCTTTGTATCAAAAATCCCTAATTATTTAACATAAAACTCATAAATCAATTTTAATGCATCTAACAACTATGATACTGTTAACTAATCAATTTCAAGGGGTCTAAGAGATTTATGAAGGAAAAAGGTAGGCAAACGATGTGTTTCAGGAGGAAAAAGGAGGTCATGGAATGGTACCAACAGTCATTGATGAGCTAATGATTTTTTTGGGGTGATTTTCACATCATGGTAAAAACTTGCGCCCTGGGTGCACCTGCATGAATTCAGGGCACACAGGTACCCATGGGGGCATCGCGTGGTAGGCATGCTAGGATGCCTACCTAACAGGGGTGCCAATGCAACGATTTGGTGGGTCGGCCCAAATTGGAAAGGGGTTCCCGCAGAAAAGAAGGTCAAACCATGACTTCTAATGAAAAGAGTTAACACAAGGGGGTCTCATAATGATTTTTAAAAAATTGACTAAATTAATGTGTAGGTGTTAAAATTCAGTTTATAATTGATTGATTATGAAATGTACTAACAAATGATAAAATTTTGTTGTCATTGATTAACTACTGATTTGTGTTCAATGATTTGCACAACAGGGCAAATGTTCATACCTTGGGCACGCCCACACGAAGGCAGGGCACCTAGGCTCCCATGGGGGCATCACATGTTGGGCACACTAGGATGCCCGCCTGGAAGGGGTGCCAGTGCAATGATTTTGAGGGTCGAACTAACTTGGAAAGGGGTGCCCTCACAAAAAAAGTAAGGTCATCCCATGACTACCAATGAATAGAGTTATCACAAGTGGGTCTCAAAACAATTTTTAGAAAATTGACTAAATTAATGTTTAGGTGTTAAAAGTTTATTTATAATTGATTGATTATGCAACATGGTACTAATGAATGATACTATTTTGTTTTATCATTGATGAGCTAATGAATTTTCATGAGGGTTGTAGAAGTCTCTTAAGCTAGTCATGATGTGACTTGAGAATGGGGCCAACAATGAAATTTTTTTAGCTTGTGCTCATATGGACTGAAATTTGACATGATAATGTTAGATGCATAACAATATGGGAGGGTTTTGAGACTCAAATATGACTCACAAAAAGAATTCGACAATCAAACAATAAAATTATAACATATATAAATTTAAAGGAGGTGAAATTATTTATTACTATTTACCAGTTGCAGGCTTATAATGTACTTCATTGTCTAGAGGTTTAGAAATCTCCTTACCCTTCAATTTGACAAAATTTCTTATCCTTCATCGTCATCTTTTTTATCAGATTTATCATCAACATGGTCACCGTAACCATCATATTTATCATATATATCAACATCATCATCGTCATCATCTTCATTATCATCATTGCCATCATTTTCATCCACACCATCTTTAAAATCATTATCTTCATCAACATCATCATTGTCATCATCATCATCATCATCATCATCATCATCATCATCATTGCCATCTCCATTGTCATCGTCATCATTGTCAACATCATTTATATGAAAAGAAATGATGCCACAATGAATCACACATAATTTATTATATATCTCTAATACTCCTACTTCCAATCTTTAAGAATTGTCGCACAGAATGAGTTGATCTTGCGGACAAGATAGACCTTCCTAGAATCTAAAGAAGACCTAACGACAAGCAAACCAACCAGACACTATCTTTCTCTAAATATGCTTCAATAAACAATAGCAAATGAGTGTTTTTAGGGCCTACCTTTGGTCCAACGCAAGCTTGTGGATGCCCTCGCTCCTTTGATCCAAATGAGCTCCTTTTCGCGAATCTGCAAACACAAACAAGGCAAACAAATTAAATAGC
This sequence comes from Pinus tabuliformis, assembly GCA_031772625.1. Classification (NCBI taxonomy): domain Eukaryota; kingdom Viridiplantae; phylum Streptophyta; class Pinopsida; order Pinales; family Pinaceae; genus Pinus; species Pinus tabuliformis. The sequence goes on from CM062819.1 coordinate 1,265,121,220, forward strand.
ACCTGAAAAACCAATTGCATAAAACACATTTAACATGAAAGTCAAGGAGTCCATGAAACAAATAACATAAGATACTTGTTGAGAAAAATGAGTTTGATTGTATTAATTCAAAAGAAGAAGAACCTTACAACCTTTGCCTTGACGTTATACAAGCTCCTCCCAGGGTCCAACAAGATGTCTCCTCTACTTTGACAAGTTTCACTCACTCTCCAATGGAACCAAGAGGTATGTGATCTCTCCTCTCAAGCTCAACCAAAGAGTCTCAATTTCACCAGCATTTACCCTCAAAATGTTTAGCTTCTAACCTCCCTAGTCCTCACCCCAATGCCTGTATTTATAGTGCAATGGAGGGAAGTTACTAGGTCCTCCTTCAAAGGGATAAAACCCTCCTTCAAAGGGATAGCTCCTTTAGTCAAGGGATTAGCTCCTTCTCTTTTGGGATGCATGAACCACCTCAGAGCGAACAATCCACGTCAAAATTCCTTCTAGAAAACTCTCGAATTAACCCAAAGTGAGTTTTTTTAAGATAAAACTTGCGCCTTTTGACTTTCACATGGGTCCGCACCTACACCGTTAGGAACAGAGTGGGTAGGTACGCAGCTTTTGTACACAGAAGGTGCGGGACCGCAGGTGACCATGAGAGAAAGTGCGGAACCAGAGTTACATTGATATTTAATGTCTTTCTCCCACTTCTAAAGCTTGATTTGAAGAGCTGAGGTCTTAGACTTGCTTATGAGGATAGTACAAGTGATGATAGACCCATACTGACTGCGAATAATCATGGTGACGATATTTTTGTGTAACAGATTCCCCCCTAAAGTGCGAAGTCTGTAGTAGATGAGGATTTCATTTATCATATAGGAAGAGTGAAGTACTTTATCATTTCGAGGATCATCTTGTGGAGAGCCCGGTCGGAACCTGTAAAAACATTCAATGCAAGATATATATATGAGATCATATCATCGCTGAGGTAGGCATTCCCATACTCAGATCAAAACTAACTAGAAAACTATCTACTACTCTGATATAGGAATGATCTTGTAAAACATCATAAGTATAGACTCGTGTGAACACAGTATGGACGCAGCCATCTGTTTATGAATAGTCCACAACATAATGAATACAAAATTCCTCGCAGCCTGGATGGTGGAAACTAGATCCAGGGTCTTCATTTCTACTTCCCGAAATAGTACGATTCCATCCATGCGAATAAATGTATTGATGTCGAACATGGTAGAAACCACTTGATTACCAGTCAATGATGTAAACTGTTAACAAGTGTGAGAGAAACCACCAGTGATGTCAATGGCTCTCAAAGTACCCAGTACAATCCATGAGATGTGAGTAAATGTGTTGATGTCGAACATATCACAGAATCCTTCGATCGAAAGTCAATGATGTAAACTATCGTCAAAGGCGAGAAACCTACCATTGAGGCATGCAGATCTCAAGGTACTGACGATTTCTAGATCATCTTTCTAGATAATGAGCTGATGTCGATAGAAAGCGATCCGTTGTAGGCAAGCCCACAACAAAAAATCATAGATCAAGTTGAAGAAATTTAGTTGCAAGGACTGACTCAGGGATGGTCAAGATGGATGACAGATATTTTGCAGATGAATGGCTTATTGGCAGTGACCTCTTGAACACATAACGACACGACAGATGGCTTGGTGACAATTGACCCAAAGTTAATACCCAGAAACTGGCTGAAGACTTTCAATGTGGTTTGATCAACTGTTAGGCAAAGGATTTCCCAACCTAGGTGAATAAAAGTGTCGTGTTCAAGAGTGATTACAAAGTATGACAAACAGACTTATTTTTCCCTCTTTTCCCCCACCATTTCTGGCAAGTACCTCTTTATTTTTGACAAGCTTGAGGAGGATAACATTTGCTTGATTATAAGCTCATCCTTCGGATGAGTCCAACTTATTTTAGATTCAAACCCTAAGAAGGAGTGGTTCGTTCATGTTTGTAATTGAACAGGTCCTTTACTGTGAAATTCTAACGAGTCCAGTATAGGAGAAACTCGGCGTTTTTCAATTTTAGAGAGTCTGAAAAAACTTAAGAAGACTCCAGGGTTGACCTTTTTCATAAATTTGTGTCTCCCAAGTCCGAAAAAGTATAAAATAATACTTGAGAGAACCGCTTGATCTTTTACGACCAAGGAGTACTTTTCGTTATTAGTGTCACTGATCCGAAAAAGTAAAAAAGCGATCAACGACACGTCGTTTTATAACCAATATCGAATTCGAAACGACAAAAATCCGGCAATCTTTTCATGTTTTTACGATCGGAAAAGAGTTGTAAGTGGACCGTCTTTTAATTCTGTTTTAACGAGTGTAAAAGAAACGCTCGGCAATCTTTTCATATTTTAGGAGTCAGAAAAGGGCTTAAAGATGACTCTACTTGTTTTTTCGTTGAAAATGATAGATTTCGCCTGAATAATCCTTTATTCTGCACAGAAACACAAACATTACTCATACATGTTTGAAATGTTGCAAAATACCTTTTCAAAGTGAAACATAAACAAATTTGCGATTTATTTACTCAAAAAACTTATAAAAAGGGCCTTTGTCAATTCATTTTTACCGTTCGAGTTTGGGTGAGAAAATAGTGCTTTTGCTTAGAAAACTTCCCGTGAAGATTGTGGAAAATCCAACCGTCGGAATCGAGCGCCGTCTTCTCCAGGTAACCCACATCATCCTACTCTTCATTTTCAACCGTTTAGTTTTTTGATTTAGTCCTTCATTTCATTTTTTGGGAGGGTTTTTAGGCGCAAAACCCGCGCGCGGGGGTCCGCAGGTTTACCATTGCGGACCCGCGGACCCCGACTTTTTCTCCATTGGGAAAAAGCTCGGGGTCCGCACCTTCCGTGTAGACAAAGTGCGTACCCACGCACTGTGTCTAACTCGGAGGGTGCGTACCCCACCGCAAGGGTTTTGAACCCAAAATTTCTCAAAAATGGACCAATCAAAATGTTTTCTAGCAATTTAATTAATCTTTATACTTGATGCAGAGAGTATATCATGCTAGATTGGCGTGAATGAGAGCATGAGGACGTGGATACTGCCGCATGGAATCATCAGCCTTCACTTGATGCTTTGAGGGCATGCGGACTGTACAAATTCTGGACCATTCCTGGCATGAGGGCTCAGGTGGATTTCTTACAGTGGCTGGTTGATAGATGGAGCATACAGGACCAGTGTTTCTTCATTGGCGGGCACCGGCTTGAAATCGAGCCGGAGGACATTTATTTCTTGACTGGTTTGCCTAAGAGAGGCGAAGACTTGACTCTATTCGGGACTAGGCCAGGTGGCCAGTCTGTCGATAGCCTCCGGTTAGAGTACTGCAACAGCCAGGCTAAAGACAAAGGGATAGACATAAAGACCATATCCTGTCCTGAGCTCATGGTGATTGCGTTTACCGTCACCAGACTTTGCGGAGCTGCCGCATTACATGTTGCCACCGGATCCCAGATGCGTATGGCAGTTGATTGCTTTCGAGGCACCATCTTCAACTGGTGCAATGCTGTGCTGGCCAATGTGAAAGGCCAACTGACCAGGGCCAAGAGTGGACGACTAAAGACCTTTGGTTATGGGGCTTTGGTCGTGAGTTTTGGCATGGAGAGGGTTCCTATGCTGATCCCACAGCATCTTACTGTTGGAGCTGGGTTTCCTCAAGAGCCCAAACTGATGCGATGGGTCGCAGTCATGGCCCGTCACCCGGACGAGAGGACAGAAGTTGCTCGGTTCAAACCTGAGTATTTCCAATGGTTGGAAAACCAGGTCTTTTCCATTCAGGATTTCCCTTACGCTGGGATAGATTTCCGTGGTGACCCATACATGGCTCTTCCACCAGGAGAGCAGTGGGACGAGTCAGGTAAAATCCTTTTCAACTTTTCCTATTTTAATTTTTTTTTATATTTTTCATCGTCTCAAAACTGATAGTAAAAACTTCAAATGCAGATGTGGGTCCACAGCGACCAGCCACTCTCCGGCCTTTCGAGAGGAGGCAACCAGTTGCACCTGTGCCAGCCCCAAAGGACGAATCAGCAGAGGTTTTGGCTGAGTTGGAGGGTCATCTTGAGCGCTTGACAGGGGATATTCCTGAGACCACTATAGACGACATTCCTCGTCGACTTCAGTGCTATGTGATTGGAGTCCCGGGACCTTTTAGGAGGTTCCTTTGCAAGGTGGCCCGGGCAGTGGTTTCTTATAGAGATCATCACCAATGATAGGATAATCGCCTTTTGTGGGCACATGTGACATTTTTGTTTTTTGTACTTATCATTTTTGCCGATCATAAGGTGTTTTTCAACCTATGATTGAAGACGATGTATTTTTGACACACTCATATATATATATATATCACTATTACCGGCTTATCTTGTAAATCATATTATGGAATGGTTTTAAATTTACATGTATGATTATTGCAAATGTCTATTTAACATTCGAGAAGCAATTGCATCTGCTAATGTATTTAAAGACCTTGGAATATGTTGATATTCAATGCAATCAAACTCACGTTCCAAGAGACGCACTCTCAAAAATAATCTTAATAACACTGGATTTCTAATGGCATACACTCTATTAAGCTGTAATAAAACGAGTTCAGAATCCAACCTCACTATCAAACTCTGAATCCCAAATGAAATAGATTCAGATAATAACTCAATCACTGCATTATACTCTACAATGTTGTTTGTTGTTTGACCGAGGCTTACCCCATGCATAGAAACTAACTCGTCAGAGGGCGAATAGATAACCCAAGCTGCGGAAGAGATGTTCCGTGTATTACGACAAGCACCATCAGCAAATCCAATGTATGTTTGGAGAAGCATCGACATCTGCAATATCAAGAGTAAAACCAAGATAAGCAGGAATAATGACGAAAAAACACTCTCTAAACTAAGCACACTTTGTAAACTAAAACACACCAGCTAGAAAGAAAAACTATCCTAACTAAAAATCTTCATACCCCATTCTTTTAAGCATAGTACCTCTTCAAGTAAAGGCCATTTCTGGGTTTACCCAAAGAGTCCCCATCAAAGTCTACCAATTCATAGGCCCCTTTTGCTAGCTTTCGCTTAACAATATAGGGACCATGCCACATAGGAACGAATTTCCCAGCGCCTAATTTATCGTTAGCCTGATCATACAATAACACTAGGTCTCCTTCTGAAAAATTTCGAGGGGTCACATTCCGATCATACTGAGCTTTTATACGTTTTGCGTGAGTCTCGATCGCCAATGAAGCATCACGTCGATTCTCATCTAATTGAGCTAAGTATAACAAACGTTTTTCCTCTTCGGAAGTAGCTGGAAGTAACTCGATGGCCATTTGCAGTGACGGGATTTCGCACTCAATGGGTAACACAGCTTCCAAACCATAGACTAGTTGGAAAGGAGTGAACCCTGTTGATGTTTTTACTGAAGTTCGGTATGCCCAAAGCGCTGAAAATAGCATGTTGTGCCAATTCGACCGATGAATCCCAATGATTCGTCGGATCATGATAACTAAAACTTTGTTGATGGATTCAACCAGACCATTCTCTTGTGGATAATAAAGGGTTGAACTATCGTGACGTAAACCAAGCTGGCCTGTAAGTTCGGTCATCATAACATTTCGAAAATGACGCCCATGATCAGTGATTATCACTTGTGGGACACCAAACCTAGCAATTATATGATTGAACATGAAAATTGCAGTTGTCTTGCCGTCTGCCTCGAATGTAGGCATCGCCTCGGCCCACTTAGTAAAATAATCTACCGCAAGGATGATATACACATGCCCCCCGGCCGAGTGAGGCTTACACGTAATAAAATCGATACCCCATTTGGCAAAAGGACCAACGGAAATTATAGGGTGGAGAGGAGCAGGTAGAGCGCGCATCTTACGATCAAAAATCTGGCAGTTGTGGCATTTTCGGACCGCCGTAATACAATCTTTAAACAAGGACGGCCAGAAATAGCCAGCGCGCAATATCTTTTGGACTGTGGCATACCTAGACATATGACCGCCACATGCTCCAGAGTGACAGTCATTTAGAACCATTTCAGCTTCTTCGTGAGTTAAGCAACGTCGAAAAATAGAGTCCGCCCCACGGCGATAAAGAGTATCTCCAATAATTTTGAATTGTTGGGACTGGAAGCGAATTTTCCGACGTTCTGACCTTGAAATTTCTGGCCGAAAGGATTAGGTCTGGAGATAGGCGATGATATCCCCATACCACGGATCTAAAGTGCTGATTAGATTCGTCCGCAATGGGCTCCTCTGCCACAGTTTCTGTGTCAGCACGCGGGAAGTCACACATTAACTCTGCAAAAACTAAAGATTTCTTAGACTTAGATTTCTCAAACTCCAAGTCGAACTCCTGCAGGATAACGATCCATTTAGAGTACCTGCCCCCTAGCAATTGTTTGGTCAAAATGTAGATCATAGGGTTGCAATCCGAAATTACCGTAGTTTTACGTAGTAAAATGTAGTGACGAAAACGTTGGACAGCTTGAACGGCTGCCAATGCCAATTTCTCCACATGTGAGTATTTTAGCTCAGTTGGATTTAACGTGTGACTAAGGTAATATATCACATGTTCCGTTCTGAATTCATCTTCCTGAACTAAGACCATTCCAATAGTGGAATGGGAGGTGGCGAGATACAAAAAGTAATCCTGGTTGTAGTTGGGAGGATGCAACAACAGTGCATGGGTCAATGCGTGTTTGAGTGCATCAAAAGATTTCTGAGCTATCTCATCCCAAGAGAATTGAGTGTTCTGTTTCAACAATCGTGTAAAACCCTTTGTAACCTCGGCGTAGTTAGGAATGAATCGTCGTAAAAATTTGCTTTCCCCTGCAAACTTTGGAGTTGGCGAAGACTCGAAGGAGGAGGCAAATTGATGATAGCTTCGACCTTCGAGGGATCAACGCGAATGCCGGCTTTTGAAACTACAAATCCCAGCAATCAACCTGTTTCTATACAGAAGACACATTTGTGTGGGTTCAACCGAATACGATAATGCCTACACCTCATAAAGATTGCTCGTAAATGGACGAGGTGATCAGCTCGATGTAATGAATGAGTAGGCAAGTCATCGAGATAGGGTTGCACAATGTGCTTGATGTCATGAAACGCATAAGACATCGCCCTCTGGAAAGTTGCTCCAGCATTCTTAAGCCCAAAAGGTAATTTGCAATAAGCAAATGTCCCCCATGGACAAATGAAAGTCGTTTTTGGTTGATCGGCAGGTAGAATGTTGATTTGATTGTAACCGGAAAAACCATCCATAAAGGAAAATATTTCGCTGTCGGGACAATCATCAATGATTTGATCGATATAGGGAGTTGGATAATTGTCCTTTGGACAGGCTCGATTAATGTCCCTATAATCGATGCATATTCTTATTGTCCCCTGTTTTTTGTTAACCAGAACAATATTCGATACCCAATCCGTTAACGGGATCGGATAGATGAAACCTGCTTTCAACAGTTTTTCAACTTCTGCTTTAATTGCAGCAGATTTTCGTGGGTGAATCTGACGCAAACGTTGCCGGACGGGTTTAGCGTCCGGGTAAGTCTTGATCTCATGAACAACAATCGCGGGATCAATTCCTGGCATTTCCTCATAGGACCAGGCAAACACGTCGCGGAATTCTTGAAATAGGGCTTTATATAATTGAATTTCGTCATCTGTACACGAGGCACCTATGTGAATGTTCTCAACAATTCCGGGTTTAACCAAAATGTCAATGGGAATAGTTCGAGAGATGTTTCCCAAATTTAACTCTGAATCGGGATGTTTCATTGGATTCTGAGGTTCCTTGACATATTCAGTCATAAAGATTGATGAGAAATCATTTTCAAAACGATCATCCTCAGGTAAAAACGAAGATCTGTGATGGAGATCTTCCCATGGTAAATCATCTACACATAGGATTTCACGAATTTGCTCATCTGAGTCAACAAGCTCAGAAAACGTAGTTAAATCCGAGGTTGATGTGAAAAGTGATTCCTCACAGACCACATTCATTAAGTCATTTTCGGTTGAACACGGGTCGGCAAAAGACTGCACGGCTTCATAGGCAATTTCATATGGACTCAAAGGCATGGAATTACCAAATGATTCTATTTCAGATTCAGAAGGAACGATCCAAGGATCGTCATAAAAAATAGTGTCTGATGTAATCATATGAATGGTTGCAAATGAAGATGATGCATTGATTGGAGGAAAAGGAAAAGTTCCCAACAAGATCGACTCATTCCGGCATCTTTAACTAATCCTACTCCAACATCCTTATATGGGATAGTCGTTTTACCGACATGCTGAATACTCTCCGAAGAGGCTGGGTCGGATGAAAAGTAAGCCAGCTGGTCTATTGTTACGATCTTTCCATTATGTGGAAACTTTATGATTCTAAAGACCGATGAAACGACCGCTGTCATAGCGTAAGACCAACTTCGACCCAAGAGAAGGTTGTAGTCTAGAGGGGCATCAACCACCTCCACATCTAGACTAACGGTTTTTCCTTCAACCCCTATAGGCAAATCCTGTAGAATGCCAAAAGGATGAAACCCACGGCCATCAAAGGCCTTAAGAATTGTCGGGGATTGATTTAGTGAAGGAGAACCAAGCGATCTCCAACACTGTATCGACATAATACACGTTGAGGCTCCCTCATCAATTACAGTCCGATGAATAGGCCTGTTTTTGACTATCACTGGGATCTGGAAAGCCATTTGATGAGGCAAACGCGGTGTACTATTTTCTAGATCAAAGATTATTAGGTTTGGGTCCTGAACATCAATAGCTCCTATAGCCGACAAAAGTAATTTACGCTGTGTTGGGCATGATTGCAGTACTTCCAAAGCCGACATTGCTGAGGGTGAAACAGCTAAATCCTCAACAATGTTATAATTCTGAGCCGCTCTCGCATGTGGATTGAAAGCTGACTTTCGAAGTATACCCTTGGCCGGTTTGATTACTAAGTCTGGATTAGGTTTCTCGATCTGTAGTGGATCGAAACCGGGAGCTGAGGTTGATGGATTAGAATGAGAAGATTCTGATTCTTTGCCATCAACAGGACTTTTACTATCATAATCTTGCGATCAAGTCGCAATCCTTACATGGGACATCATCAATATGGGTTCTTCATTGGCACTCGAGGAAGAACCTATCATCTTACTGTCTTGACTTGGAAATGGATCCTTCAAGATAGCAGGAGTTTGGGAACCTTTGACGATCTTTGCAACCTCTGCTCGATGAGGGCAGTCTCTTGTAAAATTTTCTTCGTCACAAATGAGCCATGGATAACGAGGTTTGTGCTTTTCATCATTGGATTCCGCCTTTTCAGGTTTCTCCTTTGAACTTTTGTCCGTTTTATTCTTCTTCTTTCCACCAGATTTTGATTTAGCCGTAGATGACTCTACAACATGAATATCGGCGGAGACCTCTGCAGAAGAATCTCCTGTCGGGGAATCAGGCAAGGTTATGATAGGAGAAGAATTCTTGGAAGACTTCTTCTTACTTTTAGTGTTAACCGTACCAATCATACCGTCAGCGGCATGAGATCCCGAAGGAGCTGCAGTGATTTGATTTGACTTGGGAAGATCGGGGATCTTTTCGTGTAATGTACCTGACAGAGTATAGACCAAGTCAAGGTACTGTGCTTGAGCAATCACTTGCTCCTCAGTAACAACTCCGGCTTTAGCAACATCTTCAGTGATCCTTGGCGACAAAGATTTTACAAACCACTCAACCAAGATTTGATCCGGAATAAATACCTTCACTAAACGTCGTCGACGTCTCCACTCATGAATATGATCTTAAATATACGTTGATGTCGATTGTTTTAGCGAAGTTAACAATTCTGTGCCATTGTCATATCGGACTGGCAACTGGAAATGAGTTAAAAACGAGGTAGCTAACTGACTAAAATTATAAAAATTGCCTCGCGGTAACTCAATGTACCACTTGGCCGCGAGACCAATTAGAGTGTGCTGGAAAAGTCTAAGACGGATCGAATCATATGTGATGGAGTTAGACACACACCAAAGGTGGTAAGTCATCACATGGTTCGACGGGTCCTCTCCAGATTTACCTTCGAACTTGGGAATGTCACTGGGCAACTTATTCGGCATTGGCGGCCAAAACGGAAGATAATTAATCGGATCGTTCGTTAGGCGCGACAAGTCTGGTAAGTCCAAAGTTGTGATAAATAGTAACTGCCGATTAGGATCCCTAAAACTCTGGGTCATGAGGCCAGCCCCAGGAGGAGGATATCCAGGATAACTAGGAATAGGAATCGCGTTCGGGATATTGTATCCTCCCGGAAAACCAGGATTAACCGGACTGTACTGGGGTCGTTGAGGTTGTTGATAACTGTACCCAGGATACGGTTGATACTGATAAACTGGCTGCTGGACAGCAGGACCAAATTGGTACTGTCCCTGGTACGGTTGATAGGTGAATTGTGGTTGACTTGTGACAACCGTACTTAAACGAGGTTGTCCTACAGGCATCTGAACTATAGTTTGAATCATGGATCCAGATGGTGGTAAAGATGTCTGAGGAGTAGATACAGGAATAGTAGAAACCAGGGCTGTCGATACTCCAGAAGTAGGTGGGGCAGATTGAACAGTTGTTGCGGTAGTTGTAGCAGTCGTTTGAGATGGAGTACGAGGCGCAATAGGCCCAGACTGAGAAACTACCGAAGGTACAGAAGTTTGAATATTAGACTGGACTGGTTGCTGGGGTGAACCAGAAACTAAGGGTTGTCCAGTTTGAGATGACAACTGTACATTTGGCTGCAACACTTGTTGAGTTTGCGATGGATCCCACACTATTTTCATTCCGGGGTACTGACCCATAACAGGTTGAGAATATTGAGGACCATAACCAGGTTGAGGGTAGGATTGATAATTGAAAGGTACATTTCCTGTTCCTTGAACATAAGATTGACCTTGGGGTGGTTGGAAACCTTGGTTCGAGTACTGACCTTGGGGTAGATACCCCTGAGGCACGTACTGATACTGGGGTTGACCTTGAGGTATAAATTGATACTGGGGTTGACCTTGGGGTACATATTGAGTCTGGGGTTGACCTTGAGGAACGTATTGTATCGTAGGTACGTACTGTCCTTGAGGTTGCCCCCCAGATGCAAATTGTGTACCTTGAGATTGCCCCCCAGACGTTAATTGAGGCTGCCCCCCAGGCGGTAACTGGCCACCTTGAGGTTGAGAATTGGGAATAGAACCTGACATCATAAGAATGTCTTCTATGCTCAACGGCTTTGCACCATTGCTTCCAGTGAATAACACTTGTTCAATGGGTTGGGGAGATGCTCCCGAAAAAGTACCAGAAAGTGACTGATACCCAGAGGGAACAGAAGGACCGCCGTACAAAAAAGATTCAGGCGATTGAGTAAACATGGATGACTGACCTGACATATTTACGGGAGTATAAAAATCTCTAGGATGATAAGGAGCACGAGGTGGTGAAAAACTTAACGCTGGGTTTTCCAAATAATTAGTCAAAGAAAGATACCAAGTAGTACTTCTAGGTGGACTGTAAAAAATTGATTCACGCTCCCTTAGATCAATAACAAGTTGATTTTCAGGGATAGGGATGCCTACTTCTTCCGGAGCAAGTTCTTCAATAGCTATCAAACCAGAAGGAAGATTTTCGGTGATTACTCTTTCTACCCTAGGTGAGTTAGGACCACTAGAAGTTTGAGAGACAAACTCCGATGTTGGAGTAACAAGTTCAGATATCTCAGGTTCTTCACCTATATCACTAGTAGATGAAAAGCTACCAGCAAGTTCGGAAACCGAAATAGATTCAAGATTATAGCCTGTTACTAGAGTTTGGTAATCAGGATGTACAACCAATGAAGACTCTCCTTCCTCAGGTGACCCAACTTTACTACCACTAGGAGTTACGAGGACTTTCAAGCCCTCAAGCTGGCTCGGGACTTCTTCAGGAGGTTGGCCCCGAAGTCTACGGGACTTCCTCAATAAATCAGCCACGGTTACAACCTCAGGAGACTGGCCCCGAAGTCTACGGGACTGTCTTGGTAATTCAGCCACAGTTAAAAAACTTTTAACTACTTCACACACAAACAAAGTAAAATCTCAATGAAAACCACCTAAAGCCTCTAAAGAACCAAACAAATTTGAATCACACACCTAAAGAATCTAGAGATCAAACACACACAAACAGTAACTTTCCGGACCGAAAACACTAGTTGGTGATGAAATCCAACGTCGCAGAATTCAGTACAGAAATGGGGGTTGGAACAGTTACCCCGGCAACCTGCTTAATGAATAGACTGGACCAAGTTCCTCCACTTAACCGTCTCGAGTGAAGTGAACCCCCCAGAAAATCCAAGTGAGTCTAGCTGACGTCTACTCCAGGTACAGTGGGATCTTCCCACCACTGTCACCTTAGGAAGAATCCTAAAGAATATGGTCACTAAGGCTACCAACTGAGACAAATACACCTGGGGTAACAGTCTACGATCCGATACGCACGCAAGGGCAGAGTAGCAAGCTCAATCCCCTTCAAGGCTCCTTGACATAATCCAAGGTTTACCAACAAGTGACCCCAGGCTCCTCGACAATGGTTAATCCGAGGTTTACCGTTTTTAATACGTGAATATCTGGCATCATTCCCAATGAGGAAGGATTGATTCCCACACTGGTTCAGACACGATCTCGTGCTTCTCCTTTAAGAGGAGCTTTCCCATAGCATAAATGCAACAATTGGATTTCTTCCTACCACAAGATACAACTACTTGTTTGTTTTTACTGTCTTGGAGAGTTAATTACTCTCCTACTCCAAGACACTAGCCTAAGCTAAGTTGGTGTATCAGAGCCCTAGAAATAAAATTTTACTAGGTGAATTTTACTTTAAGCGTTAATTTTAGTGGTTGTTGTTTAAGTCAAGAGGTGGCGGAGATGAAACTCGTGGTGTAAAGACTTGACTCGAAATCACTAAAAAGATGCACCTAAGATGATTTAAACAATCTTTTCTCTTCGATGAACTTCTAAACTAAGAAAGAGTTTGAGAATGCAAATACTTCGTAAACACAAATCTTTCTTAATTAAACAAATTGAAAGAAGAGCTTTTCCTTTCCAAAGCACTCGAAATGAGACAACTAGTTATTTTAGACAAATTTCCCTTTTCTTTTCAAAGCACTCAATCACTACAAAAAACAAACTTTTCAAAAGAGATTTCTTTTTATATTTTGTAAATAAAACACTCAAAACTAATGAAAATGACTAACTTTGAGAGCTACAAACTATATAAAAAGCTACTTGAAGTCAAAGCCTACTAAAAGTCTTTTTGAGGATGTTTTACTTAGCTAAATGTGAGCTAAGGACTAATTTATGCAGAATCACAATTAGTCAAAAAACAACCAATCTTTCGTTTTCTTTTTTAAAAAATGAAAATTCCAAACTTTCAACTACAAGCTTTTCGAAATTTTGAAATGAGAAAACTCAAAGCGGATTCCTCAACAAGGGGAGATTTCATAAATGGTCAGACTCATAAGAAGACTGGTAGACACCAAGGTAATCTGAGGTCCCTACGGCTTCTAAGCTCAGAGCCACTACACAACCAAAAACGAAAAACAAACCCAACAAGCAAAATTCCTAGGAATTCCACCTAAAACCCTAATGCTAATGAAATTAAACCAAGGAAAGTTTTTGATAGGGAACAAGCAGGTCTGGGCAATGGCTAAAACCTATAAACAAATTCTAAACTGATAAAAAAGAGAAAAATTTAAAATTTTTCAAATTTTTGACAGGGTACGCATGCAACCTGTTTACACAGGTGCGTCCACGCTCTGTGCACAAAGCAAAAGTGCGTACAAGTACGCACTGTGCCTAACTCAAAGGGTGCGTACCTCTCCCAAAAGTATGAAAAATGAAAACTAACTCAAAATTAACTAAATTCACCCAATCCCACAATCATCAAGTCAAAAACAGAAACAGAAAATACAGTTTCTCAGGTCAAAGTATAGACAAAGAAAACAATCAAGTCCCCAGCGGAGTCGCCATTTTGTCGCACGGAATGAGTCGATCTTGCGGACAAGATAGACCTTCCTAGAATCTAAAGAAGACCTAACGACAAGCAAACCAACCAGACACTATCTTTCTCTAAATATGCTTCAATAAATAATAGCAAACGAGTGTTTTTAGGGCCTACCTTTGGTCCAACGCAAGCTTGTGGATGCCCTCGCTCCTTTGATCCAAATGAGCTCCTTTTCGCGAATCTGCAAACACAAACAAGTCAAACAAATTAAATAGCACCTGAAAAACCAATTGCATAAAACATATTTAACATGAAAGTCAAGGAGTCCATGAAACAAATAACATAAGATACTTGTTGAGAAAAATGAGTTTGATTGTATTAATTCAAAAGAAGAACCTTACAACCTTTGCCTTGACGCTGTACAAGCTCCTCCCAAGGTCCAACAAGATGTCTCCTCTACTTTGACAAGTTTCACTCACTCTCCAATGGAACCAAGAGGTATGTGATCTCTCCTCTCAAGCTCAACCAAAGAGTCTCAATTTCACCAGCATTTACCCTCAAAATGTTCAGCTTCTAACCTCCCTAGTCCTCACCCCAATGCCTGTATTTATAGTGCAATGGAGGGAAGTTACTAGGTCCTCCTTCAAAGGGATAAAGCCCTCCTTCAAAGGGATAGCTCCTTTAGTCAAGGGATTAGCTCCTTCTCTTTTGGGATGCATGAACCACCTCAGAGCGAACAATCCATGTCAAAAATCCTTCTAGAAAACTCTAGAATTAACCCAAAGTGAGTTTTTTTAAGATAAAACTTGTGTCTTTTGATTTTCACAGGGGTCCGCACCTACACCATTAGGAACAGAGCGGGTAGGTACGCAGCTTTTGTACACAGAAGGTGCGGGACCGCAGGTGACCATGAGAGAAAGTGCGGAACCAGAGTTACATTGATATTTAATGTCTTTCTCCCACTTCTAAAGCTTGATTTGAAGAGCTGAGGTCTTAGACTTGCTTAGGAGGACAGTACAAATGATGATAGACCCATACTGACTGCGAATAATCATGGTGACGATATTTTTGTGTAACAAGAATATGAGTCCCCATGAATGTAAAAATGATGGATAGCTGAGAACCAATTATCATTGATGTCAAGCTTATTGTTAGTTGTTGCAAGCCTACCCCTAAGTACCCATCCACCACTTAACGTTTACCAATTAGTTGAAATTTTGTTTTAATAAATTGACCCCACATAGACTGACCTGCGAAAGGGTCCAACATTGAAATTTTTCTAGTTTGTGCTTACATGCATTGAAATTTGACATGGTTATAGTAGATACATGCATTTATGGTATGGGAGGGTTTGAAGACTCGTATACGAATCACACAAAGAATTTAACAAAACAAACAATAAAATTATAATATAAATGTCAAGAGATGAAATTATCCATCTAAAATATCCATGTTATTGGTTGCTTACCATGTTGGACCTTGAGACCTATTATCGGTTCATAAATAACCTGTTCATGGTGGCTATATCCCTCCTAGATGTGAATTTTAAGCTACAATGATCATATGTGTCGGTTCAATGAATTATCAATGGTTCCTGGAAACTATGCTTATGATATGTTAAATTGACTTGTGCATGTGTAGGATATTTGGCCATGGTAACAAATCGACTGATAATGGTTGCCTTGTTACTTTGTCTCTAAAATACTAATATATGTTGAAATAGTGACAAACTTTCTATTAAATTGTTAATATCCAAGCATTGTAGATACATATTTGAATTAGTCTATGAGTTCAAATTCTTACTCGCTTAGCGAATGTCTTCTTTCTCCTTGACCCACTCCTCATGCATTGCCCTTCATAGTGGACAAGTTGGACTAGACATCACATGTTCCAATCATGTGGCCTGAGAAATCCTCCCCTTTGAAGAATGGGCACTACAATGCCTTGGAAACAATAATTTCATTAGTTGTCGTAGTTGATCTTACTTAGAAATGATAACACGGTATTTCATGGAAAACATGTTTGTATGCATTTAGAAATCAACTATAACAATGCTTAACCATACAAACCCCTTTTCAAACCTAGAATTGTGTGACTAATAACTTCTTTCTTCTCAACCCACTCATCGATAACCTTCATTATGGACAAGTTAGACTCAACATCATCGTCTTCCATTCTCATGGATTGAGAAATAATCCTCCCATTCAAAATAAAAGAACTAAAATTCCTTGAATGTAATAGTTTCCACGACTGTTATAGTTGACATTACTTAGAAATGAGAACATGTTTTTTATTGGAAAAATATTTTGTATACATTTACAAACAAATTATGACAATGCTTAACTAATGGATCCTCTTTTAGTTTTCCATGAACCCTCCAACACAGGTCTCTTATATTGAAACAATGTATTATCTCCACTCATTGTGCTATTCAATTTATTAAATAGCTAAGAGAACTATTCATGTGCATTTAAATTCAACCTAAACACTTGACATATGGTTGGGTGTCATCATATTTATATTGTAATTATATTAATGAATGGATTTTTGTTTTCCACATTATGTAGGTCTATTGAACTAGGGGTTATTTAGATGTTTAATCACAAGATACCATAGGATTTCATCATAGTTGCATCAATGAAACCATTAAATTTTTATTAACATAGTACATGAAATACATGATTAATTTCAACAAAAGTCATATAAGATTATTATATATATATATATATATATATATATATATCTATATATATATATATATATATATATATAAAAGAGATTATATTAAACTAAAATTAAATATAACATATAATTTTATTTTATTTTCTATTATATTATTTTATAAATTGTTATTTTAATATAATTTAACTATATATTAATTAATTTAATTTAATTTAATTATATTTATATTCAATTTTGTGTTTTGTGTTTGGGGTCCTATATAAGAAAATAAAATAGTGTTAAGCGATTGCATTTAGCTTCTCATCGATTTGATGCTCTTTTTCTTGTATATCGCACCTACACCCGCGTCTCCTGAAGGTATAGACTGAAGGGTTGGGGTCCAAATTTGACTGATTATTTACTGCGGAGAGCTCAAGGGGTGCATCAACTAGATATTCTTAAGATATATGCATACATGGCACCAGGGCACCAGGGTTTCTGCACTCACCTTTCGGAGCCTGACACAACTGCTTCACTCTCATCTCAGAGCTCAGCAGTGCATTCACACTCATGGTTGGATGATCATATAATTCTTTGGTAAGCACTCTCGACATTTTGTCTTGGATTAGGTCGTTCTTCTGTAGATGGGTCACAAAAAAATCCCCGCTTCAATGGCCATTTGAATGCCTTTTATCGTCAGTTTGCCCACACATTGATACCCAACCATTTGCTCGATTGTTGAATGGATTTATTTATTGCTTTATGGCTTGCAAGCTGATGGATGCATTCCAACCTTTGCACCAACTTACTTTTATCTTGAGTCATTGTCGTTTGTATAGCTTGGAGGTTGCTCTAATAGTTCCTGTTTTATCCCACCTTACAAGTGAGAAATTAGGCATGATTCCATAAATATCCATACGCATGCACCCCTTCTCACTCGCTAGACAGGGAACTAAATTGGTTGTCTCGGGCATGGATCTTGGGGCCTAGGCATAATCTTAGTTTATAGGTGATTTCCTTCCTTCTTGCTTTCGTATGTAGAACAATTTTATTACTATACCCTAGGATTAGTGTTTTCAAAAGACCCTTGACTATTATTTACAAATCTACACTCAGCAACGATTTAAAAAAAAAAAAATCCCTTTCAATGTTACCATAGGTTGGCTCACTATTTTCTTGGACTATGTATATATATGTGCCCAAAACGCGTCACTGTTATGCACAGACTCTTGGTCTCCTTATGCCATTGTCCAAGACTACGAGCAAGGTGATGAGGTTTCTCTTATATGTGCAGAAGCACTTATGCATCTCCTCTTGTTGTGCAAGGCACTGTATGATATTTTAAGCCTAATATGCCTTAATATTTTTGGGTATCCCTCATGTACCAAAACTTAATGGGAGCCTTGGCTTCTCTTTTTGGGTGATTGAGGCTCAAATTGATTCTTTTGAAATGTGTTTATGCTCAGAACAAGAGGAGAACCATGCTACTTCTTTTCTAGCATTCACTTGCATGATACTATGCTCAAACCTTAAGCACAGGTATATAGAATACCTTTATATATCTTGTACATATGTAGGGTATGATTTTCACTTGATAGTGAGACTATGCTTCAGAACTTTGGTACTTTGACAATGAGGCTATGTTTAATCCTTTTTTATACTTTCAATACTCATACTTTTGCAGTGTGAGCTAACTTAGATGTTATATTTGACATAATGCTACATTAGATCATCAATGGAGACATTACATGATATGTCCAAACTAGTGTGCTTATATATGTGGACATAGATTCACCTTTATCAATTGTTGATTTTTATAGATAAGTACATTTGAGATGAAAATTTCTATGTTGTTTATGGCTTTGTGCATATACATGAAAGTGTAATAATATTAATTATTACTTTTAAACTATAATGTTTCTATATTATGACGGCATAATATTGTGATTTATAAAATTTAATTTGCATATGATTCACATTATGTCCTTTGACTTAGACTTCTTCCTTTGCTTTGTTGCAGATGATACTTTTTTATATGATGAATGAATGAGCTCCAAGTAGGTCGAATAAGTCACCAATATATAGTTGTTTAGGATGGTTTAATAGGTGCCACTTGGAGGGCTAATATCACTTGTCCAAGGAGGGATGACTTGGTCATATTGTGGACTTTTAGACTTAAAAATAAAATTAAATTTCTCTTTATTTTAAATGTCCAAATGGGACATGACACAAACAATTTTAATTTTGACTAAAAATAAATTATTTTGACTCTAGCATGAAGAAAATGATTGAAAAAATATAATAAGTATATCAATGATAAATATACATTATCAAGACCAAATCTAGTTACAATTTCAACAAGGGCTTGGCCTAGAGTGCTCACCAAGAAGGTGAGTGAATGCTTTCTAGTTGAGATCTCAGCATTTTGGCCTAGTGAGAGGCCTTGGGATTCAAATATTGATCACTCTAGAGGAGTGAGTCCTGATACGTTGATGATACACCATGGGTTTGGTAGTGCCTCAGATACGGCCACTAGCGGATGTTGATAGTAGATGATGACACTGATGATGATTTGATATAACCTTCTCTTAGAGAAATTTGTCAACTTGAGAACATCTATGGAATTCATTATGAATACCTCCCTAGTTGAGAGGGAGTGTTGAATTTGTAACTATGGCCAGTCTTCATGATGTATGTTTGGCCACTTTATGTATTTATTGATTATTATAAAGCATATTTTAATTTCTATAGTCAAAAGAAAAATATATTTTGAGTGAAAGTCCCATTGAAACTTTTAAAATAAGAAAATTTGAATTTTGAAATTGAAATTTTTAGCACCAAGGTTTTCAAGGCAGCCTCCCTCCAATTCAAGTTGGCCCAGGGAAAAGGACACACCCATTCGACCTAGCCGATCACTTTATAAAGGCAATTCGGCATCATTCTCTTAGCACCAATTCACACTCTCTTATGAAGAAAAAATAGCTCTCTCTCTCTCTCTCTCTCTCTCTCTCTCTCTCTCTCTCTCTCTCTCTCTCTCTCTCTATCTATCTATCTATCTCTCTCTCTCATGTGAATAGTTCTTATTCTTCTAGTTCACATTTTTTTTGCACATGCTTTTTGTATGGGGGTGAAATTATGGAAAGTTGCAAGGACCGAAATTCTAGGGTAACTGGCCGCTGCAGGAGGGACGAAATTTTGGATCAGATTACAAGGCTTGACTTGGATGGGTTGACCAATTTTTACCATAGGTCTAGGTGTGTCTCTTATTGAACAAAAAAACTTCTCTATTGAAAAGGTTGTTTTTTTTCCCCTTGGTGGGTTTCAATAGTGTCAGACCAGGAGGTAACTCCTCAAATCAATTTATGATATTCATTCAGGTTGGTCTTTATTATATACATGAGGGAGAGACTATTCATTTCATCTCCCTGTGACTCTTCATATTTTTTATTATTTATTTACATCAATTACAGTTATTCACCCAATCCTGACGATTAGGTGTCAACATTCCCCCCCTAATCTGAAGGGATGTTGGTGAGTCCAAGCATCATTCTGAATCTTTCAAGCTTTTCTCTTCCAAGCAGTTTGGTGAAGATGTCTGCAATTTTCTCATTAGTGGAACAATGGTGGAGATGGATGGTTTTGGCCTCAACATGATGTCGAATCAGATGATATTTGGTATTGATGTGCTTTGTTCAATCATAGAACTTTGGGTTCTTGGCCAACTTTATTGCTGAGGTATTGTCAATCATGAGTGGAGTCGATTGTACTTGTTTTACCTGCAAATCTTCAAGAATTTTCTTGAGCCACACAATTTCTTTTGTTCCCTCAACTGGTGCCACATATTATGCCTCTGTTGTGGAATATGTTGGAACTGATTGTTTGCATGATCTCTAGGAGATAGCTCCTGATCCAAGACTCATGGCATAACCTGAAGTATATACCCCAGTTTCTTTGTCTCCATCGAAGTCTGAATCAAAGTATCCAATCAAGTTGAAGTCGTCCACCTGTGTATACTTGATTCCAAAGTCTTGAGTTCCCTTCAAGTACCTTAGAACTCTTTTTGTAGCAAACCAATGTCCCTCACAAGGCTTTTGCATAAACCTGGAGAGGATTCCAACAGCAAACGAAATGTCTGGTCTGGTAGTAGTTAGGTAGTTAAAACTTCCTACAAGCTGTCTATACTTTGTTGCATCCTCAAATTCTTTTCCTTCAATGGATGTGAGCTTTATGTTTTGTTCCATTGGAGTAGTAAGAGGATTGCATTCTGTCATGCCAAACCTGTTCAACAGATCTCCAATGTACTTCTTTTGAGAAAGGAATATGGACTTCAGATGTTGAGTTACTTCAATACCAAGATAGTAATGAACATAGCCCAAATCAATCACTTCAAAACCTTTCCTCAATTCCTTCTTTATGGATGCAATGTAGCTTTCATTGTTCCCTGTCATCAAAAGATCATCTACATATACCACAAGATATACAACTATTTTGCCAACTTTCTTGACAAATAAAGTTGCATCATCAAGATCATAATGTTTGAAATTGAGTTTCAAAAGATGCTCAGTTAGTTTTTCATACCAGGCTCGCGGTGCTTGTTTGAGGCCAAACAAGGATTTCACAGGTTTTCATACTTTATGTTCATGTCCTTTCACAACAAATCCTTCAGGCTGGGACATAAAAACATTCTCTTTTATATCTCCATTCAAGAAAGTAGTTTTTATGTCCATTTGATGGACTTTCCAACCGTTCTGAGCTGCTAGGGTAAAGAGTGTCCAGATGGTAGCCCATTTTGTTGTGGGGGAAAAATTCTCCTCATAATCAACCCCTTCCTTCTATGTAAAACCTTTTGCCACAAGCCTGGCTTTTTGCTTGTCAAGTGAGCCATAAAATTTATACTTGTTCTTGTAGACCCACTTGTAGCCAATTGGTTTGGTTCCTAATGGAGGATCAACCAACTTCCAAGTGCCATTCTTTATCAGGGCATCATACTCTTTTTGCATCACTTCTTTTCATTCATCATGAGATGCAACTTCTTTGAAGGAAGTTGGTTCAAAATTTGTAGACAAATTCAATTCACAATCATAAGAAACATCCACATCAATAGGTGAATCAGAGTCATCTACATCACCTCCATTTTGCCGGTTTTAATTTCTATTTCCTATCTTTCCGACCTCATCAGGATGAACACTTTCAAGTGTCTTTGTCAGCCACTTTGGGGGACCTTTCTCTAATGGTCCAGGCTGCTCCATTGATTGAGTTGGGACTTAATCAAGATTGAGTCTCCCAATTCTATCAATCACATCACTTAAAGTATCATTTGTTGTTGGAGTTTCATGCGGGGGAGAGAGTGCTTCAGAAGAAGATTCCACAAGTTGATCTAGTATAGGAATCCCCCTTCAAGATGTGGAATCTGAATATCAAATTCTTGAAATGATTTTGCATTTGCGAATCTATCCAAGCAATCAAGTTGCCGCTCAACAACATTGTGATTTTTGGATGTTTTAAGAAAGATTACATCTCTAGATACAACAAACTTTTTATTGACTTCATCATAGAGATGGTATGCTTTGGAGGTGTTTGAATACCCCATGAAGATACACTTACGACATCTTGCATCAAGTTTGTTTCTATGTACCTTTGGTATCAAATCATAACAGGTGGAACCAAAGACCCTGAGATGCTTTACCAAAGGAATGTGCCCATACCACATTTCGTAGGGAGTCTTGTTTCTAATAGCATTAGAAGGACATCTATTCTTTATATATATAGCACATAGAACTGCATCAGTCCAAAACATCATTTTTACATTTTTGAAAAACATCATGGAGTGCACCATATTTAAGATTGTCCTATGCATTCTTTCAGCTACACCGTTTTGTTGGGGATTATAAGGCACAGTTGTTTGATGTTTGATCCCATGTTGGTGAAGATAGTTTTCAAATTCATTTGAAGTGTATTATTTTCCATTATTAGTGCGAATAGAGCCAATATGAGATTATACATCATTTTCAATCCATGTATGAAAGTTCTTGAATGTTTGAAAAGCATCAGATTTGTTCTTCAATAAATAAACCCAACACATTATGGTGTAGTCATCAATAAATGTCATCATATATTTATTTCCATTTGCAGAAGGAACGGGCATTGGACCAAATAAATCTAAATGAATGAGTTCAAGTTTTGTGTGTTCTCTTGAATGTGAATCATGAAAAGACTATTTGCTATGCTTTCCTAGAATGCAAGCATCACATTGCTTAAGTTTCCTAGGAATTGTAGGCAAACTAGTAACGCCATTTTTCTTCAACAAGCGGAGGCTGTCATAGTTCAAATGTCCAAATCTAGCATGCCATAATAAACTTGATGGAAGTTTACCTTCTTCATAATGAGAATTGTATGAGAAATGTTGTGCACGAGCAGAGGTGATCAGGAGCTCATGTCCTAAGTGTCGTAAAATGCTCAAAATTTAAAGTGCTTAGAACTAGTTCAAAGTTCAATTAATGGAAAGTGCTCGTCTTCCCGATTCCGGCGCCGCAAACGGTTCGAAAAACGGTCGCCGTATGAGGAATTTATGGCAAAAAGAAGAATTTGTCCATAACATTAGAAATTTTAATTTTTCAAAAAAAAATTAAAAAAGGAATATTCCGCCAGCACGAAATCCGAGGCAACCACCCAAACATTAAATGTAACTGCAGTTAAGTTGGCGGAATTTTGGCAAGAGCGCCAAATTTGGCGGACCCGCCATAATTGGCGGAGCTATCTGGAGTTAATGAAAGTTAGCTGGAGTTTTTCTAGGGGAAAACTAGAGAAACTTTAAATGGCCATAACTTTGGCTAGGAAAGTCGGTTTTGGACGAATTTTTTTTTTATTTTGGGCATTTTCGACCTTCTAAAGCCATTGGTGCAGGTCTTACAGCCATCTGAGGTTATTTGTAGATATTTGGGAGCCGTGAAAGTTCTAGGAGCCACTAGGGCCCAGTTTTGTGAAGACTGTATAGGGTTGCAGGTATCCATTGGAGGTGATCCAATAGTCAATCCTGAAGGATTCAAGTGTTTTGAATCCATTTTTACCATCTATTTTTCATGTAGATGCTTCTATTCAGCTGTATTTTCAATTTGAGCATTTAATAAAAACAAGGACAAGCCCGATTGGGAGCTATGGACCCAGCAGACATAGCCCTGGAGGGGGTGAATTGCTTTATCAACTTCTTTTGCATTTGTGGTTGATTTATTTTGCAGAACAAATTCATTTTAATGTGTTAAACAGTAAAATGAAATAACTCTGATATGCTTAAATGGGTCATAAACAGCTGAAAATTTCATGTGTTTTCTTTCTGCAAGACATGGAAATCTTTTAAACATGTTTAATTCTGAATTGAATACCTTGCAAACAAATTTCAAGTAGTTTCAAATTCAGATCAAGAGGTACCCTGTAGCTTGAGAAGCCTTTCTTCTTCTATCCCCCTCATGAAAAGTGAGTGGTCAGATGCTTTTCTCACCTCAAGCTTGCCATCAAACATATGAATGGAGTGACCTTGCTGGTAGATGTGGACCGAGGACAACAAGTTTCTCTTCAGCTGTGGGAGATATAGAACATGATGCAGAAGAAAGTCTAGAAGACCAGGCAATTTAAGTCTGATTTTGCTAAGCCCTGATGGCTTGAGTTTTGATTGGTCTACAAAGTATATTGCTCCATCAACATTGTCAGTAAATTCTTCAAAAAAATATTTTCTATGAGTCATGTGGCAAGTTGCTCCTAAATCAAGCAACCAATCATTTTTCCAAGAAGCAAGTGAAGCATTAAATAAGTCTTCATTTACTCCAATATTACAGTGTGCCACAACATAATGAGTGGATTCAGGTGCTTTACCTTTGTCTGTGTCATTCTTTTTACCTTTGGGTTGGTTTCTTTGCTACTCAATTTTGTCCCAAGGTAACTTGTATGTGGAGGCATCATGTGATCCATTTCTTTTGCAGCGTATGTAGTGCAAATCTAACTTTTCTCCTTGAGAGTGTTTGCCCCCCCGCCTCTAAAATATCTTCCTCTTCCTCTTTGACCACCTCTTCCTCTAGAAAAATCTTGGGCAATATTCTTTTCTTTTCCAGTGAGAAGTACTCCCACAATAGATATGATTGAATGCATTGTAAAATCTGAGTGCTGTAAAAATACTTCTACTACAAAATTTTACTCCTAAAAAAATATTGATTTTGATATATGGAGACAGAGGTATTATGTGAGGAAGGTGTTATACATATCACTGTACCAGGAGACAGAGGTATCACTGTACAAAATTGATCCAGGTGGATGTTGGTGGCCACCCACCTATCCCATTTGGACCCCCACAATTGTCTCTTTCAGTCTTTTTAGTTTCCTAAATTGTAGCACAGTTTACTA
The DNA here is from genome assembly GCA_031772625.1 of Pinus tabuliformis. Taxonomy (NCBI): domain Eukaryota; kingdom Viridiplantae; phylum Streptophyta; class Pinopsida; order Pinales; family Pinaceae; genus Pinus; species Pinus tabuliformis. Next base: position 1,265,146,306 of record CM062819.1, read on the forward strand.
TTTTTAGCAGTTTTTCGGGTCCTGAACTTCCGGAGCCGTTTTGAGGCCCTAAACGACGTTTTTTTGGGAATCTAGGGCAACATGGGTCCATGGACCCATGTTGCCTCCCAAAGTGGTAGTACTCGAATAGATCTTTCTAACGAGCTATCGAACGCATCAAACGGAGATCGTATGCCAAAGTTACGACCCCGGGAAATTGATGTACCAATTTACCCAAACGGGGCCCACAATTTGGCGTTTCATCTTCTAGGGTTAGGTTTCGAGATGTGAAGGGTTTTCCATTGTTTCTCAACAATAAATAGGCCTTCGAGCCTCATTGTAACACAGTTGGGAACAGTTCAGAGGCATGTAGCCGCCACATCTCTTCTCAGAGATAAGCTACCATCGCCCTAGCTGGTTTCTTTCCATTTCTGTTTGTAAGCATATTTCAGTATTTTACAGTAATGAAATGAAGTATTATTTCCGCTGCATCTCTGTATTTATGGTTATCGCATCTCTGTATTTATGGTTATCTCTGTAATCTATTGCGTTCCTGTTTAAATCCGGATCAAAAATGTAATACCATACACTACAAGGTAATAACATTCACCATTCACCGACTCTAATATTCAATGTTGTATACAATGCAACAGCTCACAGTAAAAAAAATCATACCATTCGCGTAGGAGAGGAGGCTCTCACGCATAGGCTCTGGAAAGCAATAGAATTGGGGCAGCATGTCAATTGAACGGCTTAATGGCCACACAGGTTGGTATCTTCGAATAAACCCACAAGGTAAGCCTCAACGGCCTCATGCAAAGCTAAAATGACATGACTCTGGAAACGCAGATCCGTCTTGAATCCCTGCGCAATTTCTCAAACCAATCTTTGGAAAGGCATCTTTCGGATAAGAAGCTCAGTACTTTTCTTTCCACTGCCTCCAATAAAATCTCCAAGGGTGGCCACAACGTATCAACTGAGCAACGATGCCATGCAGCGGTATATCCCACGCAGCGTTATCAACAGAGCATTATATTGATGCGTTATTGCTGCAAGCAGAGTGGTGTGGCGAGCAACATATATGCCCAGCCCGAGATATTTCTCGCTAAAGAAGAAGCTGGCTTAATTCAAAAAACTCATGAAAACTTGAGTGGCTTTAATTCCGGAGGAGAGGATGCCCCGGGCAGCTATTGGCAATGGTTGTTGTAGAGTTTGTGGTGGCGCAGCTCTTGGTGTGTAGGGCAATGTAAAATACAGTAAGAAGTGCAGTGTGGAGGGTCGAAGGTGGAGTAGTGAGAAACGCAGTGTGGAGGACCGAGTCGCGAGGTATAAAGGAGACCAGATTAGGGATAGAGCCACAAAAAAACTTTACGTTCTTTAATAGCTGCCTCCCCTCATACAACATTTAGAACTTGAATTCGCTCCATAGCGCTGCTCTAGCAACGGATGGTAACAATGATAGTGCCAACGATAAGGAGTATAGTGAGCTATGGGTTATGATGCGTTCAGGCCAGTGGAAGCGTCAAAGCTGCTAGGCTAGCCAGTCTGCATAGACTTCAGAATACCATAGGCAGAATAGGGAGTTACAAAACAGAGGGAAGCAAAAAATGGCGTTGGCTCTGATACCATGTCAGACCAAGAGGTAACTCCTCAAATCAATTTATGATATTCATTCAGGTTGATCTTTATTATATACATGAGGGAGATACTGTTCATTTCATCTCCTGGTGACTCTCCATATTTTCTATTATTTATTTACATCAATTATAGTTATTCACCCAATTCAAATGATTAGGTGTCAACACATAGGGTAAATCGTGTCTTCTCTTTGTGAATTTTGATCTCTATTATTTTACTATTCTTATATGGTTGAATTTCTAAATTATAATTGCTTCTCTTTGTGTCAAAAATATTGTCCTAGTCTATATTGCACTTAGAAAATCAACAATCAAAGAGTTGGGTCCAAGGGTTTCTTGGAGAAAAACAATATCTGAAGCATTTAGCTCAACAAGACAATTTAAATCTTGATTTTTTTACGAATAAGCCAACCCTGGTAATTACGACTGTTGGACACCTAATCCTCTAAGGGTTGGTGTGGAAGTTGAATAGCCAAAGGGAGTCCAAGGGACCACTTGGAATATGAATCCAAGAGTCACACCAACCTACTAGAAATGTATATCATGTCAAAAATATATGCATTCAATGTTTATCTTTCATATCTTCCATCTTCAACATGATTGTGTTTAACATAGTATCAAAGCGGGGTATTTTTGCCCTGCTCTCTATTGTGAGCCACTACTTTTGTGATCCATTGATTTTAAGCATTTCCATTGAAGACCTGTCATTTTTTTTTGTAAGGTTTTGAACTGCACCATTGCATTTTGTCTACCATTTGCTCTATTGTGAGCCACTAGTTTTGTGATCCAGTGATTTTAGGCATTTCAATTGAAGACCTGTCATTTTTTTTTGTCAGGTTTTGAACTGCACCATAGCATTTTGTCTACCATTTTTTGTTGATTTCCTGCGTCTCTGTCATGTACAATTTCTACAATTATTAAAAGTCATTTTCCTTTTCCAGACTTCCATAAGCAGTCACTACTTCTCAGACATTACTCATACACTCAAGGTGTCGTAACGTCTCTCTGCTCATTCCAGCACAATCGTATTTTTCATATCCCACACATCAAACGTTACATCTTCCATTGTAACACTACATTTTGTTATATCTATTATGGTTACAGTCCATCTTTTCTCCTATTAATGTGGTAATTCATGCACATACGTTACATATTCAATTATAATACATTACATATTCAGTTATAATGTATAGCTTGGCCTGAAGCTCTGCCGCTAACAAATTCATCTTGGATGTTATCGTTTTCCTGGTCTAACCATACAGGAATAAGAACGCTTCCATGGAAATGTGGTAGTGGCATCTCTACAAAGAGCTTAATCGCCAAAATGACTTTGAAATTCTCTGCGAGTGGTATCCAAAAAAAATGTCAACCATTCTACCTTGGATAGCCATTTCCTCGACTCATTTGCAGGTAGCCTGAAACCACCCTTCATGGCCCTCCAAACTACTCTCCACTGACGTTGTTCTAGCTCGGTTCTCACCCCTTTCATAAATTTTCCTTCACATGCTTGCTTAGCATCACCGGATCCACCGCTGATCCCTCCACTGGACTTCTTTCTTTGAGCAAAAATTATCTTTCAGTTCCTTCTCAGACTGATTACCTGTACCAAAGAAAGTTCTCCTACTGTCTCTCGAACATGGCACAGTTTTATAATTCCTGTTATATAATGTTGGCCTTCCACGCTGGTATATAATGCTGGATTTCTGGTTTCCGTGCGCTTGCCTCGTGACTGGATTATCACTGTGACGGCATGACTATGGTAAGCCCAGTTATGTTGGCGTATTAGCATGTATTACTCAACCTCCCCACAATCCTTTACCATATATTTCTTTACCACCGCTCCACAAGACCATACCACTGGTTAACGCTTGCCACTCCCAGTTAATAACACTATATTCCACCATACCACATATGTGGTGATACATTGACTCTGTCAGTATCAAATCGTACTCGCGAGAGGAAATTACCAGAGACACCGTCTACACATATTTAGGTCTCCATGGAAGACATTGGGTATGATATGACCAGTAATCAGAGAGCATTTTGGGTCTGCATAATGTTTCAGACAATAATACTTGTGTGGTCTCCAAAAAATTGAGCAACAAGGAGAAGAAGTTGAGACGCAGGGAGTGATTTGTGGTTCATTCTCTGAGCATGTTGCATTTGATCATTTTTTGCGTTGAATTTTAAAGGCCATGTACAAAAATATGTTGAATCTTGGTTCATTGGTTTATTTATGGTGCCTGGTTGAACCATTTATGCAAAAGTGTGTTGAATATATGCAAATTTGCATTAAATAGTTAATCTTTGTTCTAACTTTTTGTGCATGGTTCATGTGCATCCTGGTATATGCGTTGGATAGAATCCCATTAAAAGTAAGGTGACATTATAGTTTAACATTATCTGGCTTGAATTTGATGGAGCGCTGGTTATTTAAAGGAGTCTTAAGTTAGTAATGGGATTATCCTTTGGATTTCCCTCTTATCATTAGCCACATTTAATTTTGAAAAATATTGCATTTCTACTTATCTTCCTTTACAATTACATTTGTGGTTATTTATTAACTTGAATTGTTTTAATAATGAAAAAAAATTCAAAGATTATTGGAGTTATTGGGAGCTCTAATCATGTCCATTTATGACAACACAATTGAAATCAACAAAACCACTCTTGTTGACATTCAAACATGTCTGCAACATACACAGGAAAAGGTAGAATTTTTGGAACTTGAATCTCATCTTCAACAAGAATAATTACATCAATGGAGTCATTATTTTGAACCTGTTTCTATTCATAAAATTGAAACAAACTCCCATAAGAAACAAGTTGATTCAGATTCAGTGCTCAATGAAGCAACAGAATTGCATGCAGAAGCAGAAATTCAACCTTGGATATGATAAGGAGGCGTCCTTTCATATTCCAGACTATTCCAAACCCATTCAATTCCATAGTGTTGGGTTTCCTCATGGTAGTTCACCTTCAGTTGTTCCAGATTATGCTCCTCCACATTCACAGCCAAAAGTTGTTAAATTCCAACACTGTGATCGAGTTGTCCATATAAAAGATCATTGTTTTGATCTTCATCCATGCAAGCATTGTGTTCAGTGTACTCATTCTTCACACAGATGCTTCAAAAATAAGCCTCTTGCAAGAAAAAATATTCATCTTGGATGGATTGCTTCTTAGCAATGGGCTTCAACAGATAAGAAGATATTTCAGACATATGTCAAAAAATGTTCTAAGAGTATTGAACAGTCTTTCAGTTGAGTTTTATCAATCTTCTCACCTTGTATCTGACAGGGGGAATCCATGGTCATATACAAGCTTCAAAGCCACATCAAACGAGCTTGAGTCACAACTTTCCATACTAGATTCAGAGTTGTAGCTAGAGATAGAGATGCCCCTGAGCATGCCATCAGTTGGTGGTCATCCTTAAACCATCTATGCAAGGTTGAGACCTCCCTCTTCAGGTTAAGCTTCTCCCTCTTCAAATAATTGGGGACACTTAATCTAGCATAAGACTTCGGCTTCTTTCCAATTCTGGAAGAGTTCCAAGAATTGCATTAAGCATTCGAGAGTTGGTGGTCACCCTTAAACCACCACAGGTTGAGGTTCTCCCATTTTATGCAAGGTGAGACCTCCCTTTCTAGGTTGAAGTTCTCCCTCTTCAAAGCATTAGTATCACTTCTTCTAGCATAATATTTCAGCTTCTTTCCAGACTTATAAGAGTTATGGGAACTGCACTAAGCATTCCAATGTTGGTGGTTATCCTTAAACCACCCTCTTATCGCAAAATTTTAGAGAGCACATTCAGCCTAGTGATGCCATGCATTTTTTCACATTTTGTATTACAACTCTCTTATTGGACCCAAACATACCCCTTCAAATTGGAGGGGGGGGGATGTTGGACACCTAATCCTCTAAGGGTTGGTGTGGAAGTTGAACAGGCAAAGGGAGTCCAAGAGACGACTTGGAATATGAATCCAAGGGTCACACCAATGTACTATAAATGTATATCATGTCAATAATATATGCATTCAATGTTTATTTTTCATATCTTTCGTCTTCACTATGATAGTGTTAAACAAAAACACATAATTTTCATTTTTGAGGAAACACAAGGATTGGGTATGCTCTAAGGGCCCCTCTAATGGATAGTTGTTTTCTAGTAGCTAGATCTACCTTGTTGTAGGGACTGGAACTGTTCATCTAGACAATGGTCAGTTTAATGATGTATTATGTGTTCCAACCTTATCCTCCAACCTTCTATCTGTCTATCAGATAACTCATTCAGGTGAAGGCAAAATTGTTGAATTTTCACCTCATGATGTTGTAATCAAGGATCTAAAAGATCCTAAACAGATCCTAGCTACTGGTCTTGCTGATGATTCCACAAGGTTGTATAAGTTTCACAACTTTGGGTCATCAAATCTTCCCTCAGCATTTGTTGCTCATAATGATGAAGTGAGCAAACTTTGGCATGAGCGATTTGGTCACTTAAACTATCGCTCCCTTCAGCATCTATGTAAAGAAAATATGGTGACAGGTCTTCCTATGATATCTTGCAGAGATGGTGTTTGTTCCGGATGTGTACTCGGAAAACATCATCGGGACAGTTTTGACAAACGTGCCTCTTGGCACGCCTCAGCCCCTTTACAGCTTGTGCACAGTGATTTATGTGGTCCTCTTCCTGTTGCTTCATTCTCTGGTTGCAAGTACTTCTTAACCTTCATTGATGATTTCTCCAGACGCACTTGGGTATACTTCTTAAAACTCAAGAGCGAAGTATTTAACACTTTTTTGGCCTTCAAAGCCTTTGTTGAAAAACAATCTGGACATCAAATTCTTAAGCTACGAACTGATAATGGTGGAGAATATGTTAAAAACACATTCATCAACTTTTGCACTGAAAATGGAATTCAAATGCAACATACTGTTCCATACACTCCACAACAAAATGGTGTAGCTGAAAGGAAAAATCGCACCTTAAAGGAAATGGCTAATTGTATGCTGCAATCTAAAGGACTCAGTCTTAGTTTTTGGGCCGAAGCAATTAATTGTGCAAATTATATAATCAATCGCACTCCTACTAAGGTTCTAGAGAATATCACTCCAGAAGAAGCTTGGAGTTCCATTAAACCAGATGTAAGTCACTTTCGTGTGTTTGGAAGTGAAGCATGGGCCCATATTCCAGATGAAAAGCATAAAGCTTTAGAACCTAAGAGTGAGAAATGCACTTTTGTTGGATATTCTGAAGATGTAAAAGGTTACAGACTTATTCCATTTAAGTCCAAAAATGTTATCATTAGAAGAGATGTAAAATTTGATGAAAATAAATCGGCCGGCGAGCCTAGTCCGGCGGATGTGCCACCTCTTCCTATCTCTTCTACTTTTGAAAACATTTCTTCTTCAGATGATGAAAGTGAGGATGACAATCCTCCCCCACCTCCTCAGGATCCTCAACTTCCAAGATGGGTCCGTGCTACTCGAGATGCAGCAGGTGATCTTGCCGGTGATCCTACAGATCAGCGACGTACACGTTCTCAGTTTGAAAGAGCCTCTTCTTTACTGGCTCAAGCTCCAGTAAATCATGATCCTGACACTTTTGCAGAAGCTTCAGGCCATCCACATTGGGAAGCAGCTATGAATGAAGAATATCAGTCATTGATGACAAATGATACATGGGATCTTGTTCCTCTACCAACGGGACGAAAACTTGTAAGATGTAAATGGGTTTACAGAACCAAGTATGGACCAGATGGCAAAATTGATAAACATAAAGCTCGTCTTGTTGCTAAGGGCTTTTCACAGGTTGAAGGAATTGACTACACTGAAACCTTCGCCCCTGTTGCCAAAATGAACTCTATCCGCCTTGTTCTTTCCCTTGCTGCCTCTTTAAAATGGGAAGTCCATCAAATGGCTTGGTTTTTGGCCATGTGATAAGAGGCTCCAGAATCAATGAGCCACTCATGAGAATGAGAAGAAGAAGAAGATACATTTAAAGCATAACCAGACTGAGATGATTGACAACGACATGCAGAAAGTGCCATTCCGGAAGTTGAAGTTGAAGTAGGCTCCACATGGATGTTATGTTTCTTCATTGCGGCTTCCAAGGCTTCCATCTTCTTAAAGCATTTAGATTCTAAGTGGCCATCTCGATTACAAAAGTTACAATGTCTTTCAGTCCTCTTCCATTTGTTTTTATTGGTCTTGTCATTTTGCTGAAATGATCTTTCATCTTGAGGCTGAGTTGGTTTAGGACCATTCCTTTGAGGATAAGACTTCTTAGGATTCTTTGAATTTGGTTGCTGCTGGGCGGCTAATGCTTTCGAGGAAGAGTTTCCAAGATTAAGAAGACCAAGGTGTAAGAGTTTTTCTTGTTCTCTTATTAAGGAATCACAAAAGGAGTCAAAGGAAGGGGGTTTGTAGTCTTTGCCTTGACAAATGAAAGCTTCCCTTGTAGAATGGAAAGTGGAAACAAATACAGAGTAGGCTGGTCCCAACTTAGTAAGGATGGAATAAATAAGGTTACCATCTTCTTTCTTAACTTTAACACCTTCCAAGAGATATCTAAGGGTCTTGAATTTGGACAAGAAATCTTCAATGCAAGAAAAATTATTAGGATCCAAAGTAAGCAACTTATTCTCAAGTTGATGGGCTCTAATTTCATTTTTAATCCCAAAAACTTTAGCAAGTTTTTCTAATGCTTCATGAGGAGTTTCAATTTCTGCAATGTGGAATCTAAGATCAGGAGAAACAGACATTCCTATCAAACCACGTGCTTGATCTTGTCTATTTTCCCATTTTTCGGCCTTGTCTTCATCTTTGGGTTTCTTCTCTTGGTCTGTGGCTATTCTGAAGAGACCTTTACTTCTAAGTAAATCTCCCATGTAGGCTACCCATTGGAAGTAGTTAGTGCTGTCAAGAATGACTTGGCATGGACTTTCCATTTTGTGAAAAAAAAAAAAAAAACCTGAAGCTGAAGATGCTGAAAGTAAGCGGTCCAATGGATAGATCTCGAAAAAATAGGCGGTTTTAAAAAAAACGGCTCTGAAAAAGGCTTCCGGATGAAGAAGTTATGGCTTTTTGAAAAAAAATTGTTGACGTTGCCGGCAAAGTGCGCGAATGTGCGGGAATGAAAAAATCCGCCCCCACAAAATGGAGACTTGAACCCAAGACCTCTACTCTCTTAAAAAGTCTTTGAACCAATTGATCTATACAAAATATTTGAGAGAGAGAGAGAGAGAGAGAGAGAGGGGGGGGGGGGGCCTCGATTTGCGTGCTTGCCTTGGGAAGGCTCTTTTCCCCTACAAAACACAAAACACAAAACCCAACACGAATATGCAAAGAAAAACGAACCTTACGGCTCGAAGTTAGCTTTAGCCAAAAAACTAGAATTTTAAAAAAAATCTCAAAGTTAGCTTTTAACCGAAAAACTAAATATTTTTCTCAATGTTTCTGATTTTCCAAGATCACACTAAGGTGCAGGGAAAAGAGCATACGCATGAGAAAAATCCTTTCTTTCTGTTTCTGATTTGCCCAGATCGCACAGAGTCGCAGGGCAAAGAGCATACGCAGAAATGAAAGGTATAGATCCGGGAAAAAAAAAGGCTAAATAAACCGAAACCGAAATAAGCAGAGAGAAAATGACAGTAAACTGCAAAAAACACTGTATACCTCCCGATCTGAAAAATGACGCAGCTAGGGCTACCGGAAACCTTTTCGCGTGAAACGAAAGGGGTTCCTCACTGAAACAGATGCTCCGAACGCAACAGAGCAGTCCTCTCGGCCCGAAAGCAGTCAGAAACAGCAGATCTAGGAAACGACAGCCGCATGCAGTTCTACCGGCTTCAGATTTGGATCACCAACGGACGCGGCCCTCAAATAGCTCTGATACCATGTAGGAATTTACAGGGTAAGTTCCTCAGAAAGAATACCAAAAGGACACCGCTCACAACCAGATCTCAAATCAATACACCAGTATTTTTGACGTGGTTAAAACCCTCAGAGTGCAAGGAGGGAAACAGTCCACGGCCTGTCCCAACGTGGGTACAGACAATTTATTAATCAAAGAATGAAAATTTACATAAGCTTCTCTCATGCACGGATTACACGAACAATGACCCTCCATGCGCTTTAAATAGAACTCATGGACCAATCGGGTGTCAAGCCACGGATCAAGTGTCGATAATACCGAGGTGAGAGTGAACCGTCGGATCACTACATATCGTGACCGTCGGATTGTAAGTTACAATATGTACAACGGTAAAGAAAGACACTTTACCTAACTCTATACCTAACTCTAAACTAGACCAAGTTGATCTTAACTATATCCTATGTGTCGGAATATCCTAACATACCTAAGATTTTTCCTTAGATTTTTATAATAAAGACTTTTTACCATGACAATGAGCATCCTCAGGGGATATGGATAAATAACCCAGACCCCAAGTGAAACTCCCCTGACGAGGAGTCACAAGTCGAGACCTAAGATGATATAGAATGTCGTTCATATGGGAATCAAATGAAGAATAAGATGTAGTAGTATAAGTTGATGACATGTCTCATGGGGCATATGGGACAGGGAAAAAAGCAGGAATAGGAAGAGGAGAAGGAAACCTTGGAGGAAAGGATGAACAATCTTCACATATACTTCTAGATTCTGAAAGGCAAACCACAATAGAATTATAAAATGAATTGCATGTAACATTGACATAAGGAAGAGAGGAGGAGAAAGAAGGAGATAAATAGGTACCTTCACAGATAGATGTTGAGGATGCTTGACAATGAGAGGCCAGCATTGAGCCATCATAGGCCATATGAGTTGCTATATCAACTCCCTGGGGACCATAGAATCTGAAAATGATGTAGAAACCCATGACACCTCAAGATAGGACACTTAATCAAAACCCTCGGACTTTGTATAACCCTAAGATATGTTCACCCTTTTTTAGAGGGAGAACACAGTCCTTTGCAAGATTACCATATTTGTGGCATTGGTGGCATTAAAAGGGATGTCCTTATATTCCATATCCAGGAAGGCCATCCCCGAACCCATATCAAAAGTCCCATGAAGACCACCATGGAGTTCCACACTGATGAGGATTTGTGCCATGGACATATCACCAGTAGATTCATAGGAGGATTCACAGTCTAGATACACCCCCAACAAATTTCCAAAAAAATTGAACACAAGTTATAGTATGCTTAACCTGCAAAAAATATCAGAGTGTGAAATATGCCAAAGATAACATAGAAAATAACACAATTTGATGTGTTATACAAAAATATCGTCACCATGATTATTTGCAGTCAGTATGGGTCTATCGTCACTTGTACTGTCCTCTTAAGCAAGTCTCAGACCTCAGCTCTTCAAATCAAGCTTTGGAAATGAGAGAAAGACATTAAAAATCAATGTAACTTTGGTTCTGCACTTTCTCTCATGGTCACTTGCAGTCCCACACCTTCTGTGTACAAAAGCTGCGTACCTGCCCGCTCTGTCCCTAACGGTGTAGGTGCGGCCCCCTGTGAAAGTCAAAAGGCGCAATTTTTATCTTTAAAAACTCACTTTGGGTTAATTCTAGAGGTTTCTAGAAGGAATTTTGACGTGGATTGTTCGCTCTGAGGTGGTTCATGCATCCCAAAAGAGAAGGAGCTAATCCCTTGATGAGAGGAGCTATCCCTTTGAAGGAGGGCTTTATCCCTTTGAAGGAGGACCTAGTAACCTCCCTCCATTGCACTATAAATACAGGCATTGGGCTAGTTGCTAGGGAGGTTAGAAGCTGAACATTTTTTAGGGTAAATGCTGGTGAAATCAAGACTTCCTAGTTAAGCCTAAAGAGGAGAGATCACATACCTTTTTGGTTTCATTAGGGAGTGAGTGAAACTTGTCAAAGTAGAGGAGAATTCTTGCTGGACCCTGGGAGGAGCTTGTACAACATCAAGGCAAAGGTTGTAAGGTTCTTCTTCTTTTGAATTAATACAATCAAACTCATTTTTCTCAACAAGTTTCTTATGTTATTTGTTTCATGGACTCCTTGACTTTCATGTTAAATATGTTTTATGCAATTGGCTTTTCAGGTGCTATTTAATTTGTTTGCCTTGTTTGTGTTTGCAGATTCGTGAAAAGGAGCTCATTTGGATCGAAGGAGCGAGGGCATCCACAAGCTAGCGTTGGACCTAAGGTAGGCCCTAAAAACACTTGTTTGCTATTGTTTATCAAAGCATATTTAGAGAAAGATAGTGTCTGGTTGGTTTGCTTGTCATTAGGTCTTCTTTAGATTCTAGGAAGGTCTATCTTGTCCGCAAGATCAATTTATTCCGTGTGACAAAATGGCGACTCCACTGGGGAATTGATTGTTTTCCTTGTTTATACTTTGACCTGAGAAACTGTATTTTTTGTTTCTATTTTTGACTTGATGATTGTGGGATTGGGTGGATTTAGTTAATTTTGAGTTAGTTTTTATTTTTCATAGTTTTGGGAGAAGTACGCACCCTCTGAGTTAAGCACAGTGCATACATGTACGCGCTTTTGCTTTGTGCACAGAGCGTGAACACACCTTTGTAAACAGGATACCTGCGTACCCTGTCAAAATTTTGAGAAATTTTAAATTTTTCTCTTTTTTATCAGTTTAGAATTTGTTTATAGGTTTTAGCCATTTTCCAGACCTGCGTGTACCCTGTCAAAAACTTTCCTTGGTTTAATTTCACTAGTGTTAGGGTTTTAGGTGAAATTCCTAGGATTTTTGCTTGTTGGGTTTGTTTTTTCATTTTGGTTGTGTAGTGGCTCTGAGCTTAGAAGCTATAGGGACTTCAGATCACCTTAGTGTCTACCAGCCTTCTTATGAGTCTGACCATGTATGAAATCTCCCCTTGTTGAGGAATCCGCTTTGTATTTTCTCATTTCAAAACTTCGAAAAGCTTGTATTTGAAAGTTTGGATTTTCATTTTCAAAAAGAAAACAAAATTGGTTGTTCTTGACTGATTTGTGATTCTGCATAAATTAGTCCTTAGCTTGCATCTAGCTGAGTAAAACATCCTTAAAAAAGACTTTTAGTAGGCTTTGACTTCAAATAGGTTTTTATAGTTTGTAGATCTCAAAGTTAGTCATTTTCATTAGTTTTGAGTGTTTTGCAAAAAATATATATATAAAAAATCTATTTTGGAAAAAGTTTGTTTTTGTAGTGATTAAGTGCTTTGAAACGAAAAAGGGAAAATTTTGTGAAATAATTAGTTGTCTCATTTTGAGTGCTTTGGAAAGGAAAAGCTCTTCTTTTAATTTGTTTAATTGAAAAAGATTTGTGTTTACAAAGTTTTTGCATTCTCAAACTCTTTCTTAGTTTAGAAATTCATCGAAGAGAAAAAGATTGTTTAGATCATCTTAGGTGCATTTTTAGTGATTTTGAGTCGAGTCTTCATACCACGAGTTTCATCTCCGCACCTTTGGACTTAAACAAAACCACTAAAATTAACGCTTAAAGTAAAATTCACCTAGTAACATTTTTATTTCTAGGGCTCTGATACACCAACTTAGCTTAGGCTAGTGTCTTGGAGTAGGAGAGTAATTAACTCTCCAAGACAGTAAAAACAAACAAGTAGTTGTATCTTATGGTAGGGAAGAAATCCAATTGTTGCATTTATGCTCTGGGAAAGCTCCTCTTAAAGGAGAAGCATGAGATCGTGTCCGAACCAGTGTGGGAATCAATCCTTCCTCATTGGGAACGACACCAGATATTCACGTATTAAAAACGGTAAACCTCGGATTAACCATTGTCGAGGAGCCTGGGGTCACTTGTTGGTAAACCTTGGATCATGTTAAGGAGCCTTCAAGGGGATTGAGCTTGCTACTATGCCCTTGCGTGCGTATCGGATCGTAGACTGTTCCCCCAGGTGTATTTGTCTCAGTTGGTAACCTTAGTGGCCATATTCTTTAGGACTCTTCCCGAGGTGACAGTGGTGGGAAGATCCCACTGTACCTGGAGCAGACGTCAGCTAGACTCACTTGGATTTTCTGGGGGGTTCACTTCACTCGAGACGGTTAAGTGGAGGAACTTGTGCCAGTCTATTCATTAAGCAGGTTGTCGGGGCAACTATTCCAATCGCCATTTCTGTACTGAACTCTACGACGTTGGATTTCATCACCAACTAGTGTTTTCGGTCCGAAAAGTTAATGTTTGTGTGTGTTTGATCTCCTAGATTCTTTAGGCGTGTGATTCAAATTTGTTTGGTTCTTTAGAGACCTTAGATGCTTTTTATTGAGATTTTACTTTGTTTGCGTGTGAAGTAGTTATAAGTTTTTAATTGTGGCTGAATTACCAAGACAACCCCGTAGACTTCAGGGCCAGCCTCCTGAGATTGTAAACGTGGCTGAGTTACTGAGGAAGTCCCGTAGACTTCGGGGCCAACCTCCTGAGGAAGTACCAAGCCAGCTTGAAGGCTTAAAAGTCCTCGTAACTCCTAGAGACAGTAGAGTTGGGTCACCGGAAGGAGAATCTTCTTTGATAGTACATCCTGATTTTCAAACGCCAGTAGCAGAATATAATCCACAGTCAGTGTCTGTCTCCAAAATCACTGGTAGCTTTTCATCTACTAGTGATATAGGTGAAGAACCCGAAATATCCGAGCCTGAAAGTGAATTTGCTGCTACTCCGACATCGGGGTTTGTTTCTCCAACTTTTAGTGCTCCTGGTTCACCTAGGGTAGAAAGAGTAATCACTCAAGATCTTCCTTCTGGACTTATTTCTATTGAAGAACTTATTACATCGAGCTGATCACCTCGTCCATTTACGAGCAATCTTTATGAGGTGTAGGAATTATCGTATTCGGTTGAACCCACACAAATGTGTCTTCTATATAGAAACGGGTCGATTGCTGGGATTTGTAGTTTCGAAAGCCAGCATTTGTGTTGATCCCTCGAAGGTCGAAGCTATCATCAAATTGCCTCCTCCTTCGAATCTTCGCCAACTCCAAAGTTTGCAGGGGAAAGCAAACTTTTTACGACAATTCATTCCTAACTACGCCGAGGTTACAAAGGGTTTTACCCAGTTGTTGAAGCAAAACACTCAATTCTATTGGGATGAGATAGCTCAGAAATCTTTTGATGCACTCAAGCACGCGTTGACCCATGCACCGTTGTTACATCCTCCCAATTACAACCAGGATTACATCTTGTATCTCGCCGCCTCTCATTCCACCATTGGAATGGTCTTAGTTCAGGAAGATGAATTCGCAACGGAACATGTGATATATTACCTCAGTCGCACGTTAAATCCAACTGAGCTAAAATACTCACATGTGGAGAAATTGGCATTGGCAACCGTTCAAGCTGTCCAACGTTTCCGTCACTACATTCTACTACGTAAAACTACGGTAATTTCGGATTGCAACCCTATGATCTACATTTTGACCAAGCAATTGCTAGGGGGCAAGTACTCTAAATGGATCGTTATCCTGCAAGAGTTCGACTTGGAATTTGAAAAATCTAAGTCTAAGAAATCTTTAGTTTTTGCGGAGTTAATGTGTGACTTCCCGCGTGCTAACACAGAAACTGTGGCGGAGGAGCCCATTGCGGACGAATCCTTGTTTCTAATCAGCACTTTAGATCCGTGGTATGGGGATATCATCGTTTATCTCGAGACCCAATCCTTTCGGCCGGAAATTTCAAGGTCAAAACGTCAGAAAATTCGATTCCAGTCCCAACAATTCAGAATTATTGGAGATACTCTTTATCGCCGTGGGGCGAATTCTATTTTTCGACGTTGCTTAACTCACGAGGACGCTGAAAGGGTTCTAAATGACTGTCACTCTGGAGCGTGTGGCGGTCATATGTCTGGGTATGCCACAGCCAAAAAGATATTGCGCGCTGGCTACTTCTGGCCGTCTTTATTTAAAGATTGTATTACAGTGGTTCGAAAATGCCACAACTGCCAGATTTTTGATCGTAAGATGTGCGCTCCACCTGCTCCTCTCCACCCTATAATTGCCGTTGGTCCTTTTTCCAAATGGGGTATCGATTTTATTACATGTAACCCTCACTCGGCTGGGGGCATGCGTATATCATCCTTGCGGTAGATTATTTTACTAAGTGGGACGAGGCGATGCCTACATTCGAGGCATACGGCAAGACAGCTGCAATTTTCGTGTTCAATCATATAATTGCTAGGTTTGGTGTCCCGCAAGCGATAATCACTGATCATGGGCATCATTTTCGAAATGTTATGATGACCGAACTTACAGGCCAGCTTGGTTTACATCACGATAGTTCAACCCCTTATTATCCACAAGCGAATGGTCTGGTTGAATCCATCAACAAAGTTTTAGTTATCATGATCCGACGAATCATTGGGATTCATCGGTCAAATTGGCACAACATGCTATTTTCAGCGCTTTGGGCGTACCGAACTTCAGTAAAAGCATCAACAGGGTTCACTCCTTTCCAACTAGTCTATGGTTTGGAAGCCGTGTTACCCATTGAATGCGAAATCCCGTCACTGCAAATGGCCATCGAATTACTTCCAGCCACTTCCGAAGAGGAAAAGTGTTTGTTATACTTGGCTCAATTAGATGAGAATCGACGTGATGCTGCATTGGCAATCGAGACTCACGCAAAACGCATGAAAGCTCAGTATGATCGAAATGTGACCCCTCAAAATTTTTCGGAAGGAGATCTGGTCTTAGTTTATGATCAAGCTAATGATAAATTAGGCGCTGGAAAATTCGTTCCTATGTGGCATGGTCCCTATGTTGTCAAGCGAAAGCTAGCCAAAGGGGCTTATGAATTGGTAGACTTTGATGGGGACTCTTTGGGTAAACCCAGAAATGGTCTTTACTTGAAGAGGTATTATGCTTAAAAGAATGGGTATGGAGATTTTTTAGTTAGGATAGTTTTTCTTTCTAGCTGGTGTGTTTTAGTTTAAACAGTGTGCTTAGCTTAGAGAGTGTTTTTTCGTCATTATTCTTGCTTATCTTGGTTTTACTCTTGATATTGCAGATGTCGATGCCTCTCCAAACATACATTGGTTTCGTTGATGGTGCTTGTCGTAATACACGGAACATCTCTTCCGCAACTTGGGTTATCTATTCGCCCTCTGACGAGTTAGTATCTATGCATGGGGTAAGCCTCGGTCAAACAACGAACAACATTGCCGAATATAGTCCAGTGATTGAGTTATTATCTGAATCTATTTCATTTGGGATTCGGAGTTTAATAGTGAGGTTAGATTCTGAACTCGTTGTATTATAGCTTAATAGAGTGTATGCCATTAGAAATCCAGTGTCATTAAGATTTTTTTTTAGAGTGCGTCTCTTGGAACGTGAATTTGATTACATTGAATATCAGAATATTCCGAGATCTTTAAATACATTAGCAGATGCAATTGCCTCTCGAATGTTAAATAGACATTTGCATAATCATACATGTAAATTTAAAACCATTCCATAACATGATTTACAAGATAAGCCGGTAATAGTGATATATATATATATAGGAGTGTGTCAAAAAATACATCGTCTTCGATCATAGGTTGAAAAACACCTTATGATCGGCAAAAATGATAAGTACAAAAAACAAAATGTCACATGTGCCCACAAAAGGCGATCATCCTATCACTGGTGATGATCTCTATAAGAAACCACTGCACGGGCCACCTTGCAAAGGAACCTCGTAAAAGGTCCCGGGACTCCAATCACATAGCGCTGAAGTCAACGAGGAATGTCGTCTATAGTGGTCCCGGGAATATCTCCTGTCAAGTGCTCAAGATGACCCTCCAACTCGGCCAAAACCTCTGCTGACTCGTCCTGTGGGGCTGGAGCGGGTGCAACTGGTTGCCTCCTCTCAAAAGGCCGGAGAGCGGCTGGTCGCTGTGGACCCACATCTGCATTTTAAAATTTTTTACTATCAGTTTTGAGACGATGGAAAAATAAAAAAAAATAAAATAGGAAAAATGTTGAAAAGGATTTTACCTGACTCGTCCCACTGCTCTCCTGGTGGAAGAACCATGTCTGGGTCACCACGAAAATCTATCCCAGCGTAAGGGAAGTCCTAAATGGAAAAGACCTGGTTTTCCAGCCATTGGAAATACTCAGGTTTGAAGCGAGCAACCTCTATCCTCTCGTCCGAGTGACGGGCCATGACTGCGACCCATCGCATCAGTTTGGGCTCTTGAGGAAGCCCAGCTCCAACAGCAAGGTGATGTGGGATCAACATAGGAACCCTCTCCAGGCCAAAGCTCACGACCAAAGCCCCATAACCAAAGGTCTTTAGTCATCCGTTCTTGGCCCTGGTCAGTTGGCCTTTCACATTGGCCAACACAGCATCGCACCAGTTGAAGATGGTGCCTCGAAAGAAATCAACTGCCATACGCATCTGGGATCCGGTGGCAATATGTAATGTGGCAGCTCCGCAAAGTCTGGTGACAGTAAATGCAATCACCATTAGCTCAGGAAGGGATATTTTCTTTATGTCTATCCCTTTGTCTCCAGCCTAGCTGTTGCAGTACTCTAGCCGGAGGCTATCGACAAACTGGCCACTTGGCCTAGTCCCATGCAGAGTCAAGTCTTCGCCTCTCTTAGGCAAACCAGTCAAGAAATATATGTCCGTCGGCTCGATTTCGAGCTGGTGACCGCCAATGAAGAAACACTAGTCCTGTATGCTCCATCTGTCGACCAGCCACTGTAAGAAATCCACCTGAGCCCCTCATGCCAGGAATGGCCCAGAATTTGTACAGTCTGCACGCCCTCAAAGCATCAAGTGAAGGCTGATGATTCCATGCGGCAGCATCCACGTCCTCATGCTCTCGTTCACGCAAATCCAGCATGATGTACTCTCTGCATCAAGTATAAAGATTAATTAAATTGCTAGAAAATATTTTGATTGGTCCATTTTTGAGAATTTTTGGGTTCAAAACCCTTGCGGCAGGGTACGCACCTTTCGGGTTAGACACAGTGCGTGGGACCGCACTTTGTCTACACGGAAGGTGTGGACCCCGAGCTTTTTCCCAATGGAGAAAAAGTCGGGGTCCGCAGGCCCGCAATGGTAAACCTGCGGGCCCCCACGCGCGGGTTTTGCCCCTAAAAACGCTCCCAAAAATGAAAATAAAAGACTAAAAAAAAAATTAAACGGTTAAAAATGAAGAGTAGGATGATGTGGATTACCTAGAGAAGATGACGCTCGATTCCGACGGTCGGATTTTCCGCAATCTTCACGGGAAGTTTTCTGAGCAAAAGCACTATTTTCTCACCCAAACTCAAATGGTAAAAATGAATTGACAAAGGCCCTTTTTATAAGTTTTTTGAGTAAATAAATCACAAATTTGTTTATGTTTCACTTTGAAAAGGTATTTTGCGACGTTTTTATCCATTTCAAACATGTATGAGTAATGTTTGTGTTTTTGTGCAGAATAAAGGATTATTCAGGCGAAATCTATCATTTTCAACAGAAAAACATGTAGAGTCATCTTTAAACTCTTTTCTAACTCCTAAAACATGAAAAGATTGTCGAGTGTTTCTTTTAAACTCGTTAAAACGGAATTAAAAGACGGTCCACTTACAGCTCTTTTCCGACCGTAAAAACATGAAAAGATTACCGGATTTTTGTCGTTTCAAATTTGATATTGGTTATAAAACGACGTGTCATTGATCGCTTTTTTACTTTTTCGGGTCAAAGGCACTAATAATGAAAAGTACTCCTTGGTCGTAAAAGATCAAGCGGTTCTCTCAAGTATTATTTTATACTTTTTCGGGCTTGGGGGACACAAATTTGAAAAAGGTCAACCCTGGAGTCTTCTTAAGTTTTTTTAGACTCTCTAAAATTGAAAAACGCCGAGTTTCTCCTATACTGGACTCGTTAAAATTTCACAGTAAAGGACCTGTTCAATTACAAACAGGAACGAACCACTCCTTCTTAAGGTTCAAATTTAAACTAAGTTGGACTCATCCAAAGGATGAGCTTATAATCAAGCAAATGTTATCCTCCTCAAGCTTGTCAAAAATAAATAGGTACTTGCCAGCAATGGTGGGGGAAAAGAGAGAAAAATGAGCCTGTTTGTCATACTTTGTAACCACTCTTGAACACGACACTTTTATTCACCTGGGTTGGGAAATCATTTGCCTAACAGTTGATCAAACCACATTGAAAGTCTTCAACCGGTTTCTGGGTATCAACTTTGGGTCAATTGTCACCAAGCCCTCTGTCGTGTTGTTATGTGTTCAAGAGGTCACTGCCAATAAGCCATTCGTCTGCAAAATATCTGTCATCCATCTTGACCATCCCTGAGTCAGTTCTTGCAACTAAATTTCTTCAACTTGATCTATGATTTCGTGTTGTGGGCTTGCCTACGACGGATCGCTTTCTATCGACATTAGCTCATTATCTAGAAAGATGATCTAGGAATCGTCAGTACCTTGAGATATGCATGCATCAATGGCAGGTCTCTCGCCTTTGACGACAGTTTACATCATTGACTTTCGATCAAAGGATTCTGTGACATGCTCGACATCAACACATTTATTCGCATCTCATGGACTGTACTGGGTACTTTGAGAGCCATTGACATCACTGGTGGTTTCTCTCACACTTGTTAACAGTTTACATCATTGACTGGTAATCAAGTGGTTTCTACCATGTTCGACATCAACACATTTATTCGCATGGATAGAATCGTACTATTTCGAGAAGTAGAAATGAAGACCCTGGATCTAGTTTCCACAATCCAGGCTACGAGGAATTTTGTATTCATTATATAATGGACTATTCATAAACAGATGGCTGTGCCCATACTGTTTCCACATGAATCTATACTTGTGATGTTTTACAAGATCATTCCTGTATCAGAACAGTAGTTAGTTTCTAGTCAACTTTTATCTGAGTATGGGAATGCCTACCTCAGCGATGATATGATCTCATATATATATCTTGCATTGAATGTTTTTACAGGTTCCAACTGGGTTCTCCACAAGATGATCCTCGAAATGATAAAGTACTTCACTCTTCCTAAATGATAAGAAATCCTCATCTACTACAAACTTCGCACTTTAGGGGGCAATCTGTTATACAAAAATATCGTCACCATGATTATTTGCAGTCAGTATGGGTCTATCATCACTTGTACTGTCCTCCTAAGCAAGTCTCAGACCTGAGCTCTTCAAATCAAGCTTTGGAAATGAGAGAAAGACATTAAAAATCAATGTAACTCTGGTTCCGCACTTTCTCTCATGGTCACCTGCGGTCCCGCACCTTCTGTGTACAAAAGTTGTGTACCTGCCCGCTTTGTCCCTAACGGTGTAGGTGCGGACCCCTGTGAAAGTCAAAAGGTGCAAGTTTTATCTTTAAAAACTCACTTTGGGTTAATTCTAGAGGTTTCTAGAAGGAATTTTGACGTGGATTGTTCGCTCTGAGGTGGTTCATGCATCCCAAAAGAGAAGGAGCTAATCCCTTGATGAGAGGAGCTATCCCTTTGAAGGAGGGCTTTATCCCTTTGAAGGAGGACCTAGTAACCTCCCTCCATTGCACTATAAATATAGGCATTGGGCTGGTTGCTAGGGAGGTTAGAAACTGAACATTTTTTAGGGTAAATGCTGGTGAAATCAAGACTTCCTAGTTAAGCCTAAAGAGGAGAGATCACATACCTTTTTGGTTTCATTGGGGAGTGAGTGAAACTTGTCAAAGTAGAGGAGACTTCTTGCTGGACCCTGGGAGGAGCTTGTACAGCGTCAAGGCAAAGGTTGTAAGGTTTTTCTTCTTTTGAATTAATACAATCAAACTCATTTTTCTCAACAAGTATCTTATGTTATTTGTTTCATGGACTCCTTGACTTTCATGTTAAATATGTTTTATGCAATTGGCTTTTCAGGTGCTATTTAATTTGTTTGCCTTGTTTGTGTTTGCAGATTCGTGAAAAGGATCTCATTTGGATCGAAGGAGCGAGGGCATCCACAAGCTAGCGTTGGACCTAAGGTAGGCCCTAAAAACACTTGTTTGCTATTGTTTATCAAAGCATATTTAGAGAAAGATAGTGTCTGGTTGGTTTGCTTGTCATTAGGTCTTCTTTAGATTCTAGGAAGGTCTATCTTGTCCACAAGATCGACTTATTCCATGTGACATGATGAAAGAAATGGAAATATTCAATTAATATCTACAACAATATTGTTCACTTGCCTCTTCAAGGGGGAAACCTCCAGCATAGCATATATCAAATACAACAACACAAGATAATAGTTCCCTTACTATCTTCGAAAATATACAATTTCATGAGACCCAAAACCCTAATTAGTCGTGGTCCCTTGCATAATGTGGGTTAACCACTTTATTATTAGGTATGGCCCATTATAACTAATTGTGGTTTCTTTTTATAATGATGGTCAACCACTTGCAATGCTTACGGGATTTATTTATTAAAATAATTAATCATGAATCTTATAGTGCCTCTTAGGCTTATTACATTAATAAAGGGGTTAGGGTCGGACCCTAACATGACCTCCCCCTTTAGAAGCAACCTTGTCCTCAACATTGGAGCTGCAGAAATTTTTGTAGAATAATTGTTGGTTCCCATGTCGCATCTTCTGGTAAGGTGCATTGCCACTAGATGAAGACATCCTTGATAGTGCAGTGTGAATATGTCATTCCCATGAATCTAGGACTTGTTTTGACTGGAGACAAATAGAACCTTCGTCGTCTAATTCAAGAAGTATCGTCTAGACCTTGCAATTGTGCCCCACAACTTTCTTGAGTTAAGATACATGGAAGACAGGGTGGGTTTTTGAAGTGGCTGGTAGGGCCAGTTTGTAGGTGACGGAACCAATATGTCGAATCACCTGATAAGGCCCATAAAATCTCGGAGCTAATTTTTGGAAGACCTTTTCTTTGAGACAAATATTCATATAAGGTTGGAGTCAAAGAAACACTTAGTCACCGACTTAAAAATACCTATTTGATCGATTTTGTTCATCTTGTTGCTTCATCCATTTTTGCACTTAATGGAGATTATCCTTTAGAAGAGTGAGAGTAGTGGATTAGTTCTAAAGAAACTTATCAGCTACGTGCACTTTGGAATATCCTAGAAGATAAGAAGTTGGAAAAGGTGGGATTTTTCCATACACTAGCTCATGCAGTGTCATTTTGGTTTCTTCATGATAATTACTATTATACCATCATTTTTCTGAAGGTAAACACTACACCCATTGATGTTGTTTATCTAAAGAAAAGCATTGCAGGTATATCTCCGATTATTTGTTTACCGCTTTGGTTTGACCATTTGTTTGGTTGTGAAGAAGAAATACCTGATAATGCATGGAGTGATATAATCAATTCATCAGGTGTTGTTGAAATATTAGTTATAGTATATTAGGGTTCCACTGCATCCTCCCTAGACACTTCAGTGGGTTGTGCCTCATTTTCTAGGCTATTTTTAATCACATCAATCTAAAAGAACTTTGGTTTCTTACGTCTGTGGCCTAGGGAATATTTGTCATCACAATAGTAACACAATGTTTATCTTCTCCTTTCGAACTTTTCCATTGACGACACCTTTTGCACCTTAAGGGTTTGGGTGGGACCACTAGCAGGGTGGGATGTGCCATTGATGAGAATGAAGGAGAACTGGATTGGGAATTAATAGAAATTTTTGCATCTAAATATTTTGTGGCAAGCTTATAACTAAGTAGTCGGTTGATGCATTATAACATGTGCTTGGATGGATTCCTTGAGGCCACTAATGAAACATTCCATATACAAGGTGTCCCCTAGGCATTTGGTCCAGATGGCCGGTTTTTCAAATGTCGTGATGTAGTCTCATATTGTACCAGTTTGTTTAAGCTTCGTAAGGTGACCCAGAAAGTGATATTCCTTGTCAAGATAATCACAAATGGTTTTAGAGAACATATTTCAAGTTGGATTTCCTACGTAGCATTTATGTTTCCTTTGCCATCATTACCAGTGTTCTTGTTCCAAGTAAAGAGCTCCCACATGTAGTTTGGTTTCACCATCCCAAATATTTTTGAGTTTAAACTATTGTTCCATTTGTGGCACACACACTACCAAGTTAGACCTGTCAAATTTATGCATGTCAATCTTGGGTGTCTTATTGCTAGAATATTGGTTACCCCCATGGAAATGATGATACCCTCATATTGATGGTGGCTATATTCTCCTTCTAGGTGGCCATATTCAATCCCATATACAAGGTGTCCCCTAGGCATTCGGTCCAGATGGCCAGTTTTTCAAATGTTATGATGTAGTCTCATATTGTACCAGTTTGTTTAAGCTTCGTGAGGTGACCCAGAAAGTGATATTCCTTGTCAAGATAATCACAAATAGTTTTAGAGAACATATTTCAAGTTGGCTTTCCTACATAGCATTTATGTTTCCTTTTCCACCACTGCCAGTGTTCTTGTTCCAAGTAAAGAGCTCCCACATGTAGTTTGGTTTCACCATCCCAAATATTTTTGAGTTGAAACTATTGTTCCATTTGTGCCACACACTACCAAGTTGGACCCGTCAAATTTATGAATGTCAATCTTGGGTATCTTATTGCTAGAATATTGGTTACCCCCATGGAAATGATGATACCCCTCATATTTATGGTGGCTATATTCTCCTTCTAGGTGGCCATCAACATGATTCCCCTCCCCCATGGGGCCTTTAGCCTTAATGTATGGTAGTGTGGGCTCCAAGGCCTTGGCAACTATGTCTTTGATTTTGGTGGCGATGCTTGCTTGGAGATCTTCCACTTTTTTCTCGAGGTTTTCCATAGCTTGAGACCCCATATTTACCATACAATTTCCTAGGTCAAAAAATTGGTTTACTTAAAATTAGTATGGGTGAAATGGGTAAAAGACAAGGAGTTTATTGATGTAGGTCACTTGAAATCACATTGGAAAAATTTGGGACCATAAGCAAAATGGACACTTACTAGTGTATGGTATCACTCTGATCAACCCACCATCCTAAATCCTATGGGCTAGGTATCTTGCAAGTGGAATTTGGGACCACTAGGACTTTTTTTTTACTCAGATAGGAGTATTACTCCCAGCTAATCAATATTGCGACAGTTGAAATCCCAAAATATCGATAATCCAAAATGTGTAGGAATTCAACTACATCAGAAACCCCAACTTCTAGATACTGCAAAATATGATGTCAAATCAGCAGGAAGTGAGGGAACTATGGAATTAAAGGAGTGTCAAGAGCTAGAGATCATGATATATTATAGGGTTCCAACAATAGTACTAGGCCCAATATTTCATAGCGCTAACTAAGGAGGATCTATTGCACCCTTAGTTGTACCCTTGGTACGTGCGAATAATCTCCCCGAGTGTTGTTCTCAATGTATTGTAGCAGAAATACGAATGATGGCTTATCTAAGGTTGGTTTTAGGGTAACCTTGGGGGGATTTTGATATACAAGAGGTATGTTGAAGTGCAGTTCATGTGCAGATGTTGTCTAATGAGATACTACTCGATGGGGTACGAACATGGGTTACAAGGGAGTCCAACATACTTTACCATTTCTTGTTGTTCCTGCGTGTATGCTTCCCCCACCATAGGTTGATGTGTGTAATGAAAAATATCTTTAGTTTAAATATGTCGGAACACATCTCTATCCTTAAAAAAAATTGCAAAAATTGGTGGTGCAACTGGCTCGGAAAGTGCTTTGATACCACTTATAGTATGCTTAACCTGCAAAAAATATCAGAGTGTGAAATATGCCATATATACCATATATAATAACACAATTCGATGAAAGAAATAAAAATATTCAATTAATATTTGTAGCAATATTGTTCACTTTCCTCTTTGAGGGAGCAACCTCCAATAGAGTAGAGCTCAATTACAACGACATAAGACAAGATTTCCCTTACTATCTTCGACAATATATAGTTTCATGTGACCCAAAACCCTAACTACTCATGGTCCCTTACATAATTCGGGTTAACCACTTTATTTATCAGTTATGGCCCATTATAACTAATTGTGGTCCCTTTTTTATAATGTGGGTCAATCACTTACAATGCTTACAAGCTTTATTTATTAAACTAACTAATCATGACTCTTGTGGGGCCTCTTGGTAGGTCCCTATAATACTAGTGTATCCCCCTTATTTTTATTGTTAGTGCAGCCCCCTTATTTTCATTGGTGTTCCCATGTAGCCCCCTTATTGTTATTGTTGTGCCCCATAGAAGCCCACTATTGTTATTGTTGTTCCCTTACATTACTATTGTTATGTAGGCTATGATTATATTGTGACCCCTTAGACTCCAATATATACAAAGGAGGTATCTTCATTTGTATATCCAAGAATTTTTTGTTTATGTAATGTAAAGGAGGTTCCCCCCTCGAAGAGGATAATTTTTAATTCATTTATCTATCTATTTTTGAGTTAGTTGCATAGCATTTGGTATCAGAGCTTTGGATTCTAGGGCTTCATTGCTTCAAACAAGTCATTCTGGCATTGTCACTATAGATTTTTTTTTAAGAATATTCAAAAGCTGAAATTGCAACCATGTGGATCCAAATCTTGGTGAACTTTGTGCTAGAATTTCAGATTTTGTTTCGCTATATTTTCTGAGATATGGTCCGAAGAAGTTAGGATTTTTTCATGCTCTAGAATTCAGTCTCAAACAAGTGACCGAGGGAAAATCGCCATAACTTTTGTTTCAGGGATTGTATTTGAATTCTGCAAATTGTGTTTGAAAGTGCACAAACTTTAGTTTATTATGTAGAAATTTCAAGGCCGAATGTTGAAACAGTGATATGTGCCATCCCGTAGATCTTCACTCTAGTGAACCAGTACATAATTAGGTCATCGTGGGATATCTGGCATAACTATATGTTGAATAATCCAATATTGGTCTGACTTGTGGCATTGGAAAGAAGATTCATAGGAATACCACAAGATCAAATTTATGACTTTGGAAATTGGAAATTATAGATATAAAACAATTGCAATATCAAGCTCCAAAAAAGCAAGAAAAAGGTGTGTATTTTTTAAATTTTGTTTTAAAATCAACGTCAAGTGATTCAAAGGGAATATTTAAACATAGATATAAGTATTTTGTTATAAAATTCATCAAAAAAAAAATCTACACCCATTAAGCCTCATAAATATCTACTATGACGCATGAAGAGGAAGAATTGCAGCATTATATATCAAAATTACAGGACCAAGTGCAACAAATTTCACTCTCGCAAAGAGCAACCAAAGATGACATGGATGGTTTAAAAGAAGACATGGAAGGTTTGAAGGATGGAAGCGAAGCTAATATGGATGGTTTGAAGGTAGACATGGAAGATTTAAAGGAAGGTTTGACAAAGTTGTTTCAAGAAAGGCTTCTTGGTGGTGACAAGGTAATCCATGAAAATCATGATAAGGACAAAAGGAATATGATCTATGATTGTAGAGACTCCAATGTGGGGTTTAAGAACTACCACATTCAAAAGATAGAAATGAGGAATTTTGATGGCAAGGATCTGGTAACATGGATACTACAGATGGAGCAATATTTTGATCTACAAGATGTTAAAGCCTCAAAAAAGGTATGTGTTGCATATTTATATTTAGAACCTAGTCGGTTTGTATGGTATAGATGGATTTGTTTTCGTAAACCATTTGTCACCTGGTCCACTTTTATGGAGGAAATGATAGAACATTATGAATATAAAAAGAGTAACACCTTCTTTATCCAATTGATAAATCTCAAACAAAAGGGTTCAATGGTAGAGTACATTGAAGACTTCCAAAAATTGAATATTAGGGTAACCGATATTCTAGAGGAGCATAGGATTGATGTCTTCATAGGAAATTTAAAAGATAATATCCAACATGAGGTTTTCCTTTGGGAACCTGATTCATTAGAGAAGGCATTTAGGGTGCCAATAAAAGTTGAAAGAAAAATTATGGCATTCAGAAAGTCAACCACTCACAACTATAAAGATGGAAGTGTTGTTTCTCGTAGTCTTCCACAACCTACAAGGTTGACACCACAACAATTGGAGGAAAAACGATAAAAAGGGCTCTGTTATAGTTATGATACCAAATACACTAAAGGTCATAAGTGTGCTGAGAATAAATTATTCTACATAGATTGTGAAGAGGAGGAAGAAAAGGAACAAGAAACATAAAAAGAGAAGGTTATACACTAGGAACCAAACACCGAGAAAGAAGAAATGAATCTGACCATATCTTGTAATGCATTGGTAGGAATTACCACTCCTCGAACTCTTAATATAGAAGGATATCTCAATAATAAAAATTTAATAGTGTTGATTGATTCGGGTAGTACCCATAATTTTATTCATTGTAAGATAGCCAAGGAATTGAATTGATTTCTATATCCAACACCAGAGTGGCAAGTGATGGTTGCAAATGGAGGAACTATAAATTTCTCTAGAAAGTGCCATAATATCAAGCTAACCATGGGGGAATATGTATTAAATATTCCAATTCTTTCCATTCCAATGTGGTGTTGATGTTGTACTAGGAGTCCAATGGTTACAATATTTGGGGACGATAGATTTCAATTTTCAAGAACTTTCCTTGAAATTTTTTTAGGAAGGAAAGGAAGTTGAATTAAGGGGTATCGCAGGGAAACCATGAAAGATAATCAGCTCTAATGGAATGGAAAAACTTATAAGGAAAGAACAATGGGGTGTAATTGCACAATTATGCTCACTAGAGGTTCAAACATCGAAATCATATATTTCTCCATATCTCCAAAAACCCTTGGACAATCATTCCAAGGTGTTTGAGACTCCCAAAGGCCTCCCACCTATTCGTGATCATGATCATGTTATTCATTTGATTCTAGGAAGTGTTCCTCCAAACATTGGGCCTTATAGATATCCTTATGCCCAAAAGAGTGAAATTGAAAGTATGGTTGCAGAAATGCTAGAGGTTGGTATAATTCAACCTAGTCAAAGTTTTTTCTCTGCTCCAGCAGTATTGGTGCACAATAAGAATGGATCATGGCGTATGTGTCTGGATTATAGGGAGTTCAAAAATCTCACTATTAAAGATAAATTTCCCATTCATGTCATTTATGAATTTTTGGATGAATTACATGGAACAATTTACTTCACCAAGTTGGATCTTCGTGCGGGATATCATCAAATTAGAATGAAGACTGAAGACATTCCAAAAATAGCATTCATAACTCATCAGAGTTATTATGAATTTATTGTCATGCCTTTTGGCCTTACTGATGCACCTTCCACATTTCAAGGTTTGATGAATTCCATTTTCAAACCCTTCCCTAGAAAAATTGTGTTAGTATTTTTTGATGATATACTAATCTATAGCAAGTCTTGGAAGGATTGTGTTCAACATGTTGACAAGGTGCTCAAACTATTGGAGGAGAAATAATTATATGCAAAAAACCTCCAAATGTTTCTTTGGAGGAAAAGAGGTGGAATAATTGGATCATAATGTATCTCATGAGGGTGTTAAGGTAGACCCTAACAAAATTAAATCCATCAAGGAATGGAAAATCCGCACAACCATAAAACATCTTCAAGGATTTATCGAGTTGAAAGGGTATTCTCATAAGGTTTTTAAGAATTATGGGAAAATAGTGGCACCTCTAACATCGTTACTGAAGAAATATGCATTTTCTTGCACTCCAGAAGCAACGAAGGCCTTTAAACATCTTAAAGAGGCAATATGCCAAGCATTGGTCTTAGCTATGCTAAACTTCACTAATACTTTTATTGTGGAATGTGATGCCTCAAGAAATGGAATTGGTGTTGTTTTAATGCAAGAAGGAAGACCCATTGATTTTGAAATTCGTCCAATCAAAGGGAAGTATTTACACAAACCTACTTATGAGAAGAAAATGTTGGAAATACTACATGCACTAAAGAAATGACAACCTTACCTAATGGGAAGACACTTCAAGGAAAAAATAGATGATGATAGTCTTAAATGGTTTTTGGAATAAAGATTATCTTCATAAGAGAATAAAAAATGGGTGACAAAGATGTTGGGTTATGACTTTGAAATCATCTACAAAAATGGGAAGTAAAATGTTGTTGCAAATGCACTCTCAAGAAAGGATGAGGATGTGGAAACATTGCTTTGTGCCATTTATATTATCCAACCTGAGTGGATAACTGAAGCAAGGGATGAATGGAAGAATGATGAAGAGGTGTGGTCACTCATTCAAAAGTTGCAGCAAGATCCTAGTACATCTCATACATTTAGCTAGAAAAATGATTCATTATGGTACAAAGATAACTTATATCTTTGTAATAATTCCCAACTCAAACAAAATTTTCTTTTGGAATTGCACACCTCTCCCTTAGGAGGTAAATTGGGACTTTTAAAACCTTACCATAAGGTCAAGAAAGAATTTTTTTGTGATGGCCTTAAATATGATATTAAGAATATTGTGGCAGAATGTTTGGTTTGCCTACAAAAAAAGTTGATACAATTAAGACCCTGAGTCTGTTACAACCTTTAACCATTCAAGGTCAGCGTTGGGAAGAGTTCTCAATGGATTTTATCACAGTTTTACCCAAGTCTAAAGGAAAGAGTGTCATCATGGTGGTAGTTGATATAATTACCAAGTATGCACACTTTTGTGCATTTTCTCACCCTTTTAAAGCTAGTATCATTGCTACTATATTTATGGAAACAATTCAAAAGATTCATGGAAACCCAAAGATTATAGTAAGTGACAGAGATCCGATTTTCACTGGAAATTTTTGGACGGAATTATTTTATTGCCTTGTACTCAATTACCCCATAGCTCATCTTATCATCCTCAATATAATGGGAAAACTAAGATAGTGAACAAATGTTTGGAAGGATACATCCATTGCTTTGTATCTGATAAACAAACACAATGGGTCAAATGGTTACCTCTAGCTGAATGGTGGTATAACACTTCCTTCCACACTGCAGCAAAAATGACCCCATTTATGGCACGTTATGGATATCATCCACCATCCATCACATCATATTTAAGAAAAAAAATTAAGGTTCAAGCAATGGAATATCACATAGAGCATCAACAACAAGTTCTTCAACTCTTAAAAGATAACCTCACTCTGGCGCAGAATCAAATGAAACAACAGGTATATCAACATTGCAGTGAAAGAATTTTTGTGGTAGGTGACTGGGTATTTTTATGACTACAATCACACAAACAAATGTCTCTCGAGCAAGCTAAGAAGGATAATAAATTATCACCCAAGTACTATGGTCCTTATAAGGTGTTGCAAAATATTGGTACTATGGCATACAAATTGGAGTTTCCTGCCTCTTCCCGAGTACACCCAGTCTTCCATGTTTCATACCTAAACAAGGTTATCAAGGACAAGCTTCCAATTCAAACAATGCTTCCAGAACTTGATGAGGAAGGAAAAATCATATTTGAGACTGAAGAATTCATGGAAACAAGAACCTGACATCTATGGAATTGATCAATTTCAGAGTATCTCATTAAGTGGAAAAAATTACCCATTGAAGATTCCATGTGGAAGGATGAGAATTTTATACAAAAGAATCCAAAATTACTCAAGCGTTGAGGACAACACTTTTTTGAAGGAGAGGTGATCCAGGTGCATATTGGTGGCCACCCGCCTATTCCACTTGGACCTGCACTATTATTTCTTTTCATTTTCCTTAATTGTAGTAGAACTTACTATTTTTGGTAGTTTTCAAGGTCCTAAACTTCCAGGGTTGTTTTGAAAAACTAAAATATGTTTTTAGGGAAACAGAGAAACTAGAAAATTCTCAAACTAGTTTGTCAATTTATTTTTAGCCTCTTCTTTGAGATCTTGGAAATGAGGTATTATGATAGCCAAACAGAGATCATATGTCAAAGTTACGACCTCAAGAAGTTGATGTACCAATTTACCCAAATGGGTCCCACAATTTTGGCATTTCATCTCCTAGGGTTATATTTTTGGGTGTTTAGGGTTTTCCATTATTTCTCAATCATAGATAGGCCTTTGAGCTTCATTGTAACATATTTCAGAGACATGTAGCCACCCCATATCTTCTCAAAGATAAGTTACCATCACCCGAGCTAGTTTATCTCCATTTCTATATGTAAGCATATTTTAGTTCTTTGATATTAATGAAATAAAGTTTTATTTTTGTTGCATCTTTGTGTTTATGTGTATATCTGTAATTTTTTTCAATCCTGTATAAGTT
Organism: Pinus tabuliformis; assembly: GCA_031772625.1. Classification (NCBI taxonomy): domain Eukaryota; kingdom Viridiplantae; phylum Streptophyta; class Pinopsida; order Pinales; family Pinaceae; genus Pinus; species Pinus tabuliformis. The sequence continues at coordinate 1,265,178,070 of CM062819.1, forward strand.
TGGATCAGTGATATCAAAGTGTTATGCTCTTTCTCTTTTTTTCTTGGCATATCCCCAATGAGGTTAGGTTTTAAGGAGTTAGGGCTCAAACTGGTTGTACCTTTGCAAGACCAGCCTCGCAAACCTCGACAGCCTCCCATGGTGAAAGAAAAGAAATACGAGGGTGGAGGAGATCCTTCAAAAATATTGCTTAAGGAAGCTCTCTAGCGACAAAAGAACGTGATGATGGATAATTTTTCCCATATCCTTCGGTGGCTACCCACAGGCGATGCATGTTCATCTAGCAACCACTCTGGTGGCACCAATCCTTTTAAGGTACAAGTTAGCTTTGACATTCCCATATTTGAAGGTCAGATAGATGCAGACGTCCTAGATAGATGGTTAAATCTATTGGAAGGATAGTTTTCAGTTCACGACTTTTTCAATAAGGAAAATATTACTTTTTCACTCCTCAAAGTTGCCCCACATTTCAAGGACTGGTTGGAAACCTACTGTGAAGAAAAGGATGAGAGGGAATACTCACTATTTTCAGTTGCACCCACTTGGAATTCTTTTTGAGACGCCATCAAGGAACAATATTACCATGTTGGGAGCTATTAAGATAAATACCTAAAGTGGACCATGCCACAATAGGGAAGGGACCAATATGTGTCGGAGTTCACAAAATTTTTCCATACCCTTCACACGAAGTTGGGTATCAAGTATTTTGAGCGGCATTTGGTACTCATGTACCACGGCTGCCTACACAAGTACATCTAGCATGAGATGGAGTTCCTGGACATCTCCTTGTTTGGCGTCACCTGTCAATATGTTGTTAAGATCAAGCATAAATTTAAATAGAAGAAGCGAGACTTTGGATTTACGAATCTGAAGTAAGGGAAAGATGCCCCCAAACCGCAAAACAAAGGAAAAATCCAATGCGGGGTGACCTAGGACAACCCATCAAATTTGAAAGAAAATAAAAACATCACGAAGACATAGAAGGACACAGGGAAATGGTGTGAGTTCCATAAGATCCCCACTTACAAGACAAGTGAGTGTCGATCCAAGTAGTTACTAGTGGCTGAGATGAAGGCTTCTGAATCAGATGCATGTTCTGACTCTGATTCCAAATCTGACAAGGGGAATGAAAAAGGGAATAAAAATATCAATGTGGAGCCTAGTGCCACCATTGCCACCACCAAGATCCAAAAGGATGAGCCCAAAGATCTAGAGGAGGGGTAGCGACTATTACACTCAAATATGTGGGTGAAGGGTTCTTTGTTGCAGTTCATTGTCAACAATGAGAGCCAATAGAACCTCATTTTTGTAGAGTTTGTGAAGTAGTTGGGGCTACTAACCACACCACGCCCATAGTTGTACACCATCGGATGGCTTCACCAAGGGTGATATCTTTGTGTTAGCCAACAATGTCACCTTCCCTATAGCATCAAGCACTTCACTTATGAGGTATTGTTTGATGTTGCTCCTCTTGAAGTTTGTGATGTATTATTAGGCCAACCATACTTGTGGAAATGGAATGTTGTGTATGAGTCTAAGACTCACACTTCTATTATACATGGGATATAGTTGTACAGGATAATGGAGGTAGCACCGCCTACTGTTATTTCTTTATTCACTGCGTAGCAATATAGTAAGATCATATCCACGACCAAGAAATTTGTTTCCCTATGATTCACCATCATGACAAGAAGAATATTGCGGCCACGTCCTTTAGACAAGGCTCCTTCACACAACAACAACTGATGGACAAGGTTGTGCCTAAGTATAGGTACATCTTCACCTCACCCACAGGGGTACCTCTACAATGTTAGGTCAAGCATTCCATCAATATGACGCCAAGAACGTCGCTATCCAATGCAAGAATATAATGATGCTCTGTTCTGGAGAACTATGAAATCGAGAGACAGATTTAGGAGTTGTTGTAGAAAGGACACATCAGGCCAAGTTCATCGCCCTGTGGGAGACTGATCGTGTTGGTATAGAAGAAGGATGGGACCTAGAGACTTTATATTGACTATCAAATGCTGAACAAGATCACTATCTAAAATAGGTATCTAATCCCATGGATTGATGACCTTTTGAAACCAGCTCAAGGGGGCCAAATATTTCAGACAGATTGAGTTGATGCTCGGTTATCACCAGGTACCGATCGACCCCTCTGATGTGTGGAAGTCTACCTTCAAATCCAAGGAGGGCCATTTCGAATGGTTTTTCATGCCTTTCGGGTTGATGAATGCCCCCAAAACCTTCATGAGGTTGATGGACGACATATTATGACCCTTCACTAACTCATTCATGGTGTTTTATCTCGATGACATTTTGATCTTCAGTCAGAGTTTGGAAGAGCACCTCCATATTCGACAGGTGGTCAAAACCCTGCGGCAACACAAGTTTTGTTCCAATTTGGAGAAATGCACTTTTTGTATGACCCAGGTTCAATATCTAGGGAATATCATTGATGAGCGGGGTGTGCATGTAGACCTAGCCAAGATACACTCCATTCAGGATTGGATAGCCCCAACCACTCTAATACATCTCTGCATCTTTCTAGGTCTTGCCAACTTCTACTGCAGGTTCGTGTTGCGGTTCTCTCATATCACTCAACCTTTGAGTCAAGTCACCAAGGGAGGAGTGAAAGCAAAATTCTTTTGGTATGAATCCAAACAGAATCCATTCGTCAAGTTGAAGCATTGCCTTTGCTCTAGACCAGTGCTCACATTACCAGACTTGCAACAACCATTTTAGATCAAGACATTTGCCTCTGACTATGCTATTGGTGCAGTTCTTACTCAGCAGGGGCATCCCATGGCATATCACAATGAGACACTTTCAGGCACAGTCTGAAAGTATCCCACCTATGAAAAAGAGATATAATACATTGTGAAGGCCTACCTAAAATGGAAGCTTTACATTCTGGGAAAGGAAATGGTTATCCACATAGACCACCGACCCCTACAGTTCATACAAACATAAGGGAAGTTGTAGAATGATCACCATCAGAAATGGTCCACATACTTGCAACAGTTCCATTTGAACATTAAGTACAAGAAGGGAAGCACCAACAATGTTGCACTCTACCTCGACCGACCACCAATCATGGCACTGACCACTGTGCTTGACTCTTGTGGGCACAAGACTGCGGGGTGGCTGCATCGTAACAAGAGTGATCCAGAATTCGGCAACACATACCAGACACTCCTCGAAGGCAAGAAAGTTCCAAATTTTCACCTCCAAGATGCACTGTTATGCCTCCCGGGACACCTCTATGTTCCTTCAAGCGAGCTTGCCAAGATGATTTGGGAGGAACACTACAATCGTGTTGCTGGACATTTAGGGGTACAAATAATAGTGGCAGTGATGTAAAAGTATTTTTATTGGCTGAACCTTCAACAAGATGTTGGGAAGTACATCAGATCCTGCGCTTCCTACGCCATTTCCAAACCAACCATAAAGAATCAATTCCTTTACACTCCTATACCTACTCCTAGTCGACCTTGGGAATCCATATTCATGGATTACGTGTTGAGACTTCCTTCTACTAAGCATGGTAACGACTACATTTGTGTGGTTATCGAAAGATTCTCTAAAATGGTCATTCTGGCGACCTCCAAGAAGAGTATCCTGGCATAAGCCACTGCTAAGCTCTTATTTAAATGAGTGTGGGTACACTTTGGGATCCCATAGTCCATTATCTAACATCGGGACAATAGGCTCCTAAGCACATTATGGTCAAGTCTCTGGTCGATGTTGGATACCAAACTCACTAAGTCCACAACTTTCCACTCCCAAACTGATAGCCAAATAAAGGTCGTCAACAAGATGATCATACAAATTATGTGTATGTACAACTTGAAGCATCCACACACATGGGATGATAGCCTCCCCTATGTCCAGCACAGTTGCAACAGATCTCTCCATAGCTCAATTGGCCACATCCCCTTTCAGGTGGGGTTGGGATACTTGCCACTATGTCCCATTGATGTGGCATTACCATTTGCAACTACTCAAGAAGATTCGGCTCATGTCTAGTCTGAAGCTGAAAAGGATAAAAACTTCATTCAACACATTCAACACGTTCACCAATAGGTCCATGACATATTGGACAAAGCCAATGCTAAGTACAAGAAGCGTCATGATCAACATGGTTTTTAACACAAGTTCCAGGTGGGTGACAAAGTTTGGTTACATTTTCAGAAGGAGCGCCTCATTGGGCCCCACTACAAGCTTCACCACTCTAATATGGGCCTCAAACCATCATTAAGGTTGTAGGGGACATGTTTTCAAGTTTAGTATTCCACCATTCCTTGGCTTGCACCCAGTTTTCAAGTGGACCGCCTTCGACCTGTACTTTCCACCATTACTGGACACATTAGAAATTGCATAACCACTCAAACCAACAGAGTTAAACCCAGACTGCATGGAATATGCCACAACTAATCGGATCATGGAAATGCATATCAAGAACACTCGCCAGCAGAAGATCCAATTGTATAAGGTTATCATAGTTGGCCAACTCATGCACCAAGGCAAGCGGCTCATCAGGGACCAAGTTCAGCAGAAGTTTCCCATCGCATGGAGGCACTCAAAGCAATGGGGACCATTTCTTCCTAAGGTGGGAGGACTAATCCAGGGGGATATTGGTGGCTACCCGCCTATTCCACTTGGACCCCCACTATTATTTCTTTTCAGTTTCCTTAATTGTAGCACAACTTACTATTTTTGGCATTTTTTTGGGTCCTAAACTTCCGGAGCCATTTTGAGGGACTAAAATACGTTTTTAGGGAAAACGGAGAGACCAAAAAAATTCTTTAACTACTTTATTATTTTGCTTTCAACCTCCTCCCCAAGATCTTTGAAACAATGTATTATGATAGCCAAACGGAGATCGTATGGAAAAGTTACGGCCCCGTGAAGTCGATGTACCAATTTATCGACTTGGGGCGCACAGTTTTGGTGCTTCATCTCTTAGGGTTAGGTTTTGGATGTTTAGGGTTTTCCATTGTTTCTCAATAATAAATATGATTTTGATCTGCATTGTAACATAGTTCAGAGGCATGTAGCCACCACATCTCTTCTCAGAGATAAGCTACCATCATCTGAGCTAGTTTATTTCCTTTTATGTATGTAAGCATATTTGAGATCTTTGATATTAATGAAATGAAGTTTTATTTCTGCTACATCTCCGTGTTTATGTGTATATCTATATTTTGTTGTGTTCCTGCATAAGTCTAGATCAATAGTATCATTGTTCTGTTCTTTCTCTATTTTTCTTTGCATGTCCCCAACAAGGTCAGGGTATAAGGAGTTAGGGATCAAACTGGTTTAACCTTTGCAAGACCTGCCTTGCAAACCCCGATGGCCTCCCATGATGGAAGAAACGAAAGACGAGGGTGCAAGAGATCCTTTCAAAATATTTCTCGAGGAAGCCCTAGAGCAACAAAGGAATGCAATGATGGATAACTTTTCCCAGACCCTTCGGTGGCTACCCACAAGCAATGCATTTTCATCCAGCATCCACTTTAGAGGTGCCATTCCTTTTAAGGTACAAGTTAATGTTGACATTCCAATATTTGAAGGTTAAATAGATATAGATTCCATAGATAGATGGTTGAATCTATTGCAAGGATATTTTCTAGTTCATGACTTTTCCAATCGGGAAAATATTACTTTTGCACTTCTCAAAGCTGCCCCACATGTCAAGAACTAGTGGGAAACCTACTGTGAACAAAATGACAAGAGGGAATCACCACTATTTTTAGTCGCACCCACTTGGAATTCTTTTCTAAGATGCTATCAAGGAACAATATTACCTTGTCGGTAGATATGAAGATAAATATCTAAATTGGACCACGCTGCAACAAGGAAGGGACCAATATCTGTCGGAGCTCACAAATGTTTTCCATATCCTTCACATGAAGTTGGGTATCAAGGATTCTTAGTGGAATTGGTATTCAAGTACTTCCGCTGCATACAAAAGTGAATCTAGGACGAGATGGAGTTCCTGGACATCTCCTCGCTTGGCGCCGCATATCAATATGCTGTCAAGATCGAGCAGAAAATTAAACAGAAGAAGTGTGACTTTAGATCTATGAATCATAAGCAACTGAAAAGCTCCCCCAAACCACAGAACAAAGGACAAATCCAAGGCAAAGAAACCTAGGACAACCCACTGAAGCCACAACAAAATATAAATATCACAAAGACAAAGAAGGACACAGGGAAATGGTGTGAGTTCCATAAGAGCCCCACTCACAACACAAGTGAGTGTTGAGCCAAGGAGTCATTAGTGATCGAGATCAAGGATTCCGAATTAGATGCATGTTGCGACTTGAGTCAGAAAATAACAAGGGGAATGAAAAAGGGAATCATATTATTGATGTGGACCCTATTTCCACCACCAAGATCTAGAAGGATGAGCACGAAGATCCATAGGAGGGGGAGCGACTCTTCCACTCACAAATGTGGGTGAAGGGTTCTCCGTTTGCAGTTCATTATCGACAGTGGGAGCCAAATGAACCTCATTTTAGCAGATTTTGTGAAGTGGTTGGTCCTACCGACCACACCACACCCACAGTCATATACCATCGGGTGGATTCACCAAAGGCGAGATCTCTGCATCAGCCAACAATTTCGCCTTCCCTATAACATCAAGCCCTTCACAGATGAGGTAATGTGTGATGTTGCTCCTATGGAAGTTTGTGATGTATTATTAGGCCAACCATACTAATGGAAGCAGTATGTTTTGTATGAGTCTAGGCCTTGCGTTGTTATTATTACTTTGGGCAATAAGTTGTACAGGATACCGAAGATAGCACCACCTACTTCCATTTCTTTGATCACTGCAAAGCAATGCAGTAAGATCATTTGCTAGACTGGGAAATTTGTTTTCTTTATTATTTTCTCTCATGGAAATAATAATATTGTGGCCACAGCCTCCATACATGACTCCTTCGCATGACAATATAAGATGGGCAAGGTTGTGGAGGAGTTCAAGGACATCTTCACCTCACCCACAGGGGTATCTCTACACCGTTGCACGCCGCAACCCAATGGACCAATCTATCAACACTGTGTTCTGGAGAATGATGAAATCAAGAGATGAATTCAGGAGTTGTTGCAGAAAGGGCACATCAAGCCAAGTTCATCACCCTGTGGGAGCCCGATCGTGTTGGTATAGAAGAAGGATGGGGCCTGTAGACTTTGTATTGATTATTGAGTGCTAAACAAGATCACTGTCCGGAATAGGTATCCAATCCCATGGATTAATGACCTTCTAGACCAACTCAAGGGGGGGAAATATTTCAACAAGATCGACTTGAAGTCTGTTTAACACTAGGTACCAATCGAACCCTCCGATGTGTGGAAGACTACCTTCAAATCCAAGGAGGGCCTTTTCGAATGGCTGGTCATGCCTTTCGGGTTAACTAATTCCCCCGCAACCTTCATGAGGTTGATGGATGACATCTTGCGGCCCTTCACTAACTCTTTCATGGTGGTGTATCTGGCTGACATTTTGATCTTCAGCTAGAGTTGGGAAGAGCACCTCCACCATATTCGACAGGTGCTCCAAACCCTACCAAAACAGAATTTGTGTGTCAATTTCGATAAATGCACTTTTGGTACGACCCAGGTTTGATATATGGGGTACATCTTTGATGAGAAGGGTTTGCATGTGGACCCAGCCAAGATACAATTCATTCTAGACCGGCCAGCCCCAACCACTCTAATAGAGCTCCCCAACTTTCTGGATCTTGCCAACGTCTATCGTAGGTTCGTGCTAGGGTTCTCTCATAGCACTTGGCCTTTGAGTTAAGTCACCAAGGGAGGAGCGAAATAAAATTTCTTTTGGTCTAAATCCCAATAGAAGTCATTTGTCGAGTTGAAGTATCATCTCTTCTCTACACCAACGCTCACATTACCAGACCTACAACAACCATTTGAGATTGAAAGAGATGCCGTCGACTATGCTATTCGTGCAGTTCTTACTCAGCAGGGGAATCTCATGGCATATCATAGTGAGACACTTCCAGAAACAGGCTGAAAGTATCCCACCTATTAAAAAGGTATGTACTCCATTGTGTAGGTTTTCCGATAATGGAAGCATTACATTATGGGAAAGGAGGCGATCATCCACACAAACCATCGACCCCTGCAGTTCATATAGACACAAGGGAAGTTGCATAACCATCACCGTAAAAAATTGTCCACATACCTGCAACAGTTCCATTTAAACATTATGTACAATAAGGGAAGCACCAACCATGATCCATATTTCCTCAACCGACCATTGTTCATGGCGCTGACCTCTGTACTCGACTCTTGTCAGAACGAGACTACGGGGTGGCCTTATCTTTACAAGAGGGATGCCAGTAACACATACCAGATGCTCCTCGAAGGCAAGAAAGTTCCAAATTTTGACCTCCAGGATTTACTTTTATGCCACCTGGGACACCTTTTTGTTCCTTCAAGCGAGCATGCCAAGATGATTTGGGAGGTGCAATATAGTCGAGTCGCTAGACATTTTGAGGCATGAAAAAGAGTGGTACTGTTGCAAAAGTATTTTTATTGGCCGAACCTTTGACATGATATAGGGAAGTACATCAGATCCTGCACCGCCTACGCCATTTATAAACCAACCATCAAGAAGAAAGGCATATACACTCCTATGCCTACTCCTAGTCGACTTTGGAAATCCATCTCCATGGATTACATGTCATTCCTTCCTTCTACTAAGCATGGCAATAATTGTGTTTTCATGGTCATGGATAGATTCGCTACGATGGTCACTGTGGTGGCCTGCAAGAAGAGTATCATAGTAGAAGCCACTCCTAATATCTTCTTTGAATGAGTGTGGGTACACTTTGGGATCCCACAGTCCATTATCTTAGATCGGGAGAGCAAGTTCCTATGTATATTTTGGTCAAGTTTCTGGTTGACGCTAGATACCAAGCTTACTAAGTCCACAACTTTCCACCTCCAAATTGATGGCCAAATAGAGGTTGTCAATAGGATGATCATACACATTTCACGTATGTACAACTAGAAGCATCCAAGCACATGGGATGACAACCTCCCCTATGTCTAGTATAGCTACCATAGAGTTCTCCATAGATCAACTGGCCATAGCCCCTTTATGGTGGGGTTCGGATTCCAGCCACTATGTCCCATTGATGTGGCCATACCATTTGTAGCTACTCATGAAGATTCATCTCATGTCTAATTTAAATCTCACAGGGCTAACAGCTTCATTGAGTGCATTCAACACATCTTCCAGTAGGTCCATGACATATTGGACTGAGGCAATTCTAAGTACAAGCAGCATCATGATCACCATCGGTTTCCACACAAGTTCTAGGTGGAAGAAAAAGTTTGGTTACATTTACAGAAGGACCACCTCGTTGGGCCCCACTACAAGCTTCACCCACCTTGATATGGGCCTTACACCATCACTAAGGTTGTAGGGGACAATTATTTTGAGTTCAGCATTCCACCATTCCTTGGTCTACACCCAGTGTTCAATGTGGACCAACTTGGACCATACTTTCCACCATTAACAGACACATCATATATTTCAGAACTACTCAAACCATTAGAGTTAAACCCATACTGCATGGAACAAGCCACAATTGATCGAACTATGGACACATAGGTCAAGAACATTCGCCAGCAGAAGATCCAATTATATTAGGTTGTCAAAGCTGGCCAACTCCTGTACGAAGGCAAGTGGATCACTAGGGACCAAGTTCAACAGAATTTTCTCCATCTCATGGAGGCACTCAACGCAATGGAGACCATTGCTTCCTAAGGGGGGAGGACTAATCCAGGTGGATATTGGTGGCCACACGCCTATTCTACTTGGACCCCCACTATTTTTTCTTTGTAGTTTCCTTTATTGTAACACAACATACTATTTTTGTCAATTTTTCGGGTCCTAAACTTCTAAAGTCATTTTGAGAGACCAAAAGATGGTTTTAGGGAAAATGGAGAGACCGAAAAAGTCCCAAACCAATTCATTGGTTTGTTTTGGACCTTCTCTTCAAAATATTTGAAATGAGGTATTATGATACCGAAACGGAGATCATATGCAAAAGTTACAACCACGAGAAGTTGATTTACCAATTTACCCATACGGGGCCCACAATTTTGGCACTTCATCTCCTAGTGTTAGGTTTTTGGCTGAGCTGAAGGCTTCCGAATCATATGCATGTTCTAACTCTTAAGTCATAAACCAACAAGGGGAATGAAAAAGGGAAGAAAGTATTTGATGCGGAGCCTAGTGCCACCGTTGCCACCAATAAGATCCATAAGGATGAACCCGAAGATCCATAGGAGGAGGAGCGACTCTTGCACTCGCAGATGTGGGTGAAGGGTTCTCTATTGCAGTTCATTATCTATAATGGGAGCCAAAAGAACCTCATTTCAGCAGAGGTCGTGAAGTAGTTTGGCCTATCGACCACACCACACCCGTATTCGTACACCATCGGGTGGCTTCACCATGGGCAAGATCTCTGCGTCAAACAACAGTGTCTCCTTCCCTACGACATCAAGCCTTTAGGTCAACCATACTTGTGGAAGTTACATTCTCTATATCAGTCCAGACCTCACACTTTTATTATTACTTTGGGCAATAAATTTTACATGATACCAAAGGTAGCACCACCTAATGCCATTTCTTTAATCACTGCGAAGCAATGTAGTAATATCATTTCCTAGACCGGGAAATTTTTTTCCTTATTATTTTCCCTTAGGGAAAGAAGAAGATTGTGGCCATGGCCTCCAGACAGAGTACCTCTACACTTTCAGGTAAAACACTCCATTGATTTGACCTCGGGCGCGCCGCTACCCAATGGACTGATCTATCGACGCTTTGTTATGGAGAACGATGAAATCAAGAGGCAGATTCAGGAGTTGTTGCAGAAAGGGAACATTAGGCCAAGTTCATCGCTTCATGGGAGTCCGATCATGTTGGTACAAAAGAAGGATGGGAACTGGAGACTCTACATTGACTATCAGGCGTTGAACAAGATCACTATCTGGATAGGTATCCAATCCCACAGATTGATGACATTTTGGTCCAGATCAAGTGAGCTAAATATTTTAGCTAGATTGACTTGAAGTACAGTTATCACCAGGTACCAATCAAACCCTTCGATGTGTGAAACATTGCCTTCAAATACAAGGACCTTTTCGAATGGCTAGTCAAGCCTTTCGGGTTGACGAATGTCCCCGCAACCTTCATGAGGCTGATGGATGACATCTTATGACCCTTCACTAAATCATTCATGGTGGTGTGTCTGGATGTCATTCTAATCTTCATCTATATTTGGGAAGATCACCTCCACCATATTCGATAGGTGCTTCAAACCATGCGGCAATACACGATGTGTGCCAATTTGGAGAAACACACTTTTGGTTTGATCTAGGTTCAATATTTGGGTACATCATTGATGAGCGGGGTGTGCATGTGGACCCAGCCAAGACACCAGTCATTCGTGATTGGCCAGCCCCAACCACTCTAACAGAGCTCCACAACTTTTTGGGTCTTCCCAAATTCTACTACGAGTTTATGTTGGGGTTCTCTCATATCACTTGGCCTTTTAGTCAAGTCACCTAGGAAGGTGCGAAAGGAAAGATGTTTTGATATAAATCCCAAAAAAATGCATTTGTTGAGTTGAAGCATCGCCTCTTCTTTGCACTAGTGCTCACATTACCAAACCTGCAACAACCATTTTAGATCGAGAAAGATGCTTTCGACTATGCTAATTATGCAGTTCCTACTTAGCAAGGGCATACTGTCTCATATCACAGTGAGACACTTTAAGACACAATCTAAAAGTATTGCACCTATGACAAAGATATGCACTCCATTGTGTAGTCCTGCTGACTATGGAAGAATTACATTCTGGGAAAGGAGATGTCATCCACACATACCACCGACCACTATAGTTCATACATACACAGGGGAAGTTGCAGAACGATCACCATTAGAAATGGTCCACATACCTGAAAAAGTTTCATTTGAATATTAAGTATAATAACGACAGCACCAACAATGTTGTAGACTTCCTCTGCTGACTGTCGGTCATGGTGTTGACCACTGTGCTCGACTCTTATGGACACAACACTGAAGGGTGGCCGCATCTTTACAAGAGCAATCCAGAATTTGGCAACACATACCAGATGCTCCTAGAAGGCAAGAAAGTTCAAAATTTTCACCTCCAATATGCATTGTTATGCCACCTGGGCCACCTCTATGTTCCTTCAAGTGAGTGTGCCAAGGTGATTTTGGAGGCACACTACAATCGATTAGTTGGAAATTTTTGGCAAAGAAAACAGTGGCAATTTTGTAGAAGTATTTTTATTGGCCGAACCTTCGACAGGATGTTGGGAAGTACATCAGATCCTACACTACCTGCACTATTTCCAAACCAACCATAAAAAAAGGTCTATACAATCCTCTGCCTACTCCTAGTCGACCTTGGAAATCCATCTCCATCGATTACATGTCGGGCCTTCTTTCTACTAAGAATGGAAACGACTTCGTTTTCGCAGTCGTCAAAATATTATCTAAGCAGGCCAATCAAGAGTCATGCAAGAAAAGTATCACAACTAAATCCACTGCTAATCTCTTCTTTGAATGAGTGTGAGTACACTTTGGGATCCTGTAGTCCATTATCTCAGATTGGGACAACATTTTCCTAAGTACTTTTTTATCAAATCTCTGGTTGACACTAGATACCAAGCTCACTAAGTCCATGACTTTCCATCCCCAAACTGATGGCCAATCATAGCTCATCAACAGGATGATCGTAAAAATTCTACATATGTACAACTCAAAGCATCCACGCACATGGGATGATAGCCTCTCCTATGTCTAGCATAGCTACAATAGAGTTCTCCATAGCTCAACTGGCCACTACTCCTTTCAGGTGGGGTTGGGATTCCAGCCATTATGTCCCATTTATGTGGCCATACCATTTGCAGCTACTCAAGAATATTCATCTCATGTATAGTCTGAAGATGACAGGGTTAACAACTCCATTGAGCGCATTCAACACATCCCTCAGTAGTTCCATGACATATTGGACAATGCCAATGCTAAGTACAAGCAGTGTCATGATCAGTATCACGTTACACACAAATTCTAGGTGGGCGACAAAGTTTGGTTACATTTGCAGAAGGAGTGCCTCGCTAGGTCCCAGTGCAAGCTTCACCCACTTTGATATGGGCCTCACACCATCACTAAGGTTATAGGGGAAAATTCTTTTGAGTTCATCATTCCATCATTACTTGGCCTACATCTAGTGTTCAATGTGGACCACCTTCAACCATACTTTCCACCCTTACTTAACACATCATTCATTGTGGAACAACTCACACAAACAGAGTTAAACCCAGACTACATGGAATAGGCCATAACTGATCATATCATGGACATGTAGATCAAGAACACTCTCCAATAGAATATCCAACTGTATCGGATTTCAAAGATGGCCAACTCCTGCACCAAGGCAAGTGGCTCAACAAAAACCAAGTTCAACAAAACTTTCCCCATCTCATGGAGGCACTCAACGCAAATGTTGGGAGCAAGATCCCCCAAGGAAATTTCTGGTGCTTAAATCCCAGATTTTGGCTAAAAATTGTAAAATCATATGTAAAGACTCCGCATTTTGTGGGCGCGGAGCGCGAAGTTGTAGATGAGTCATAGGGTTGTCTGCCCTTAATTTTGTAATGTAATGTCGGCTATATAAATCTACCCATGGTCCGCGGACCATGGGATTGTATAAATAGAGAGAGGCTCTATGTTGTACAGAAAGAGAAGTAGAATGACCATGGAATAGAAGCATAGCGGAAGATCTAAGGGTAAGGTCGAGTCTTTGGGTCATAGAGTAGGAAAAGGCTTTGCAGCTGAATGTGTAGGGCTAGTCGAGTCTGTAACTGTTGAAGCATTAATAAAGAGAATTTTTACCTTAATTTTGTGTATTTATTTCCTGTTTTATGTATCGAATATATTGGGTATAAATTGCATTTTTTTTGTCTATATGGTGCGCGAACATATATAATGGTGTAGATTAAGTGAATGTGAGTTAAAGTATCTAGTTACACAAAGTTGACTAACATCTATAAGAGGATAATTAAGATACACAGTGTAACTTGGAAATAGCGCAGATCGCTGCCATAGCAGTGTGAAATCACCTCAGCCCCTGGTTAGGGTTGCGCGAAGGACAATTATACTAGATCGCAAAGGTATCGCATGTCAGAATAGTGTGCGAAGTAACCTACACGAAGGTAGGCACAGTTGGACTAAATCAACCCCGGAGACATCTCAAGGATGTGAAAACTTGGTTCCAGCATCACCCCATACTACTTTGGGTGAGACTTTAGTCCACGCTCCGCACACTATTTCCTAAAGGGCTAGTAGTGTAGGGATTTTTTTGGCTAATTAAATCCAAACCTGGGTCAAGCCCCATCAAGACAACAAATCTCTACACTACTAGCCCTTTCAGTAACATCCCGAGGAGCTCGAACTGAAGTCTCACCTGAAGCAGTATGGGGGGATGCTGGAACCAAGTTTCCGCACCCTTGAGATGTCTGAGGGGTTGATTTAGTGAAATTGTGCCTACCTTCGTGCAGGTTACTTCGCGCACTATTCTGACCTGTGATACCTTCACAATCTGCTATAATTGTCCTTCGTATAGCCCTAACCAAGGGTTGAGGTGATTTCGCGCTGTTATGGCAGCGATCTGTGCTATTTCCAAGTTACACCGTGTATCTTAATTATCTTGTTATAGATGTTAGTCAACTTCGCGTAAGCAGATACTTTAACTCACATTCACTTAATCCACACCGTTATATATGTTCGCACACAATATAGACAACAGAAATGCAATTTATACCCAATATATTCGATACAGAAAATAGGAAATAAATACATAGAATTAAGGTAAAACTTCTCTTTATTAATGCTTCAACAGTTACAAACTTGACTCAACCTGCGCACTCAGCTACAAGGGTCTGCACACTCATCTATGGACTACTAGGCCTCTACACACTCAGCTACAGAGCCTTCTCCTACTCTACGACCCAAAGACTCAACCTTACCCTTAGATCTTTCGCTATGCTTCTATTCCATGGTCATTCTAATTCTATTGCTTTACAACTTAGAGCCTCGCTCTATTTAATATACAATCCCATGGTCCACGGACCATGGGTAGATCTCTATAGCCGACATTACATTACAAAATTGAGGGCAAAAAACCCTATGACTCATTTACAGCTTCGCGCTCCACACCCACAAAATGCGGAGTCTTTGCATCGAATTTTACAATTTTTAGCCAAAATATGGGCTTTAAGCCCCAAAAATTTCCTTGGTGATCTCACGCCTAACAAGTCCCCAGCACAAACATTGTGACTTGCCCTTGAGTCACTTTTTTGGTGTGGAGATCTTCGCACGAAGACCTCCCAACTCTACCTGGACTGCTGCAAGATCGGCAGCACACTAAGCAGCTACCTGTTGCACTTCCTCGACGTGTTGTTCAGATACTATTGTAGCTGAACTTCTGCCCTACACTTGTTCCCTCATTCCTTTCATCTACGCAAGCTTGGCTTCAATCGAGGCTGTAATGACGAACGCCTAATCGATCCATGGTTGTATGTGCACCTTCAACACAGCTTCTTTATGTTGCACAACGTCTACATGCTCCTTGAGTGCTTTTGCATGCTGCATCCGCGCGAGCCTCTGTGTAAGGGCCACCATCTACACGACCCCTTTTATTTCATCGTAATGTTGTTGCAGCTCGAGTGCCTTTTTTTCTAAGCATTGTATGTTCGAGTCCTCCTGCAGAGTGGTGAGGACCTCAAACGACTCTTCAAATAGTTTGGTGCAGTCCTTCACTGCACTGTTGATCACCATTATTCCTATTGTAATGGCGTTGGCACGTTGTTCCTTCACCTCAGGCAGAGTTGAAGGTTGCGCCTTCAATTGTAGCTTAGCTATCTGAAGGTTCAGCTCCAGCTGAAACTTAGCCATTTCTTCTTTCGCCTCGTTCACCCTTGCTCCTAGTCTCTGGATGTGCGCCTCCGCTGGTTCCTCTGCTAGGATGGCCAACTTAGGGACCATCTGACAGGCTTTCTCAACCACCTACACTAGCTTCTTGTTCTATGTCATGGCCTCGTCGTGCTGCAGGCTCAATTGTTCAATATTAATCCGTTGCTCACTCATCACCTAGAGCGCACAGCCCTCCCTAGCCCGCAGTTCTGCAGTCACTTCATCTTGCAGAACATATAGCGTCTCCCAAGGGAGCGCAACCATGTTTATCCCAACTCCCTTCAACGTACTGACCATAGGCCTGTTGGCCTCATTTTCTCTAACCAGTGTGCCCTCTAGCAGCACTATAGTGTTGGTCATGCGGGCGTGCAACATTTCCTCAGCCGTGACCATGCCTATTGCGAGGCTGGTCGACAGAGTACCAGCCTGAGGAGTGCACACCTGCAACTCCTATATCTATGTCTGGAGGGCCCCCAACACCATCTTGTTTTCCTAAGTGAACTGCTGGAGGGCCTTTGCAGTGACGTCCCGCACTGTCTCCCCTATGTCATGGAGATCCCCCTCAGTGAGGGTGATCAGGTCGAAAGAAGTCTTTGAGGCCTTTGACTTCTTCTGCGGCCCCACCTTCTCTCTCGGGCATTGTCACTTGAGTTGTGTGGATGCTATCTACGAGTCCATGCCAACTTCCTCTAGATCTATCTCCTGTGCGGGCGAAGGAGACTTTTCTCCCTCATTGTCCTTCTCAGCTGCCCTCTATTGCTCTTCTGCTGCCTTCGTAGCGTCACATGCCTCCTACGCCGTAGCTGTTGCTGCTTCATTCCTCCTCTTCTCTACCAACTGTGCCATCCACAATTTTTCCTCCTCCTTGTTCCTCTCTGCAGTGGATTTCTCTAATTCCACTGTGGAGCTGGTTGGAGCACGCCACTCCGGCGGCCACGATTCAAGCACGGCGAATATGACATCATCTGTGGCCAGGTAAGGGAGCTCATTCCATTTCTTCACGGGGTCCTTGCACGCCCTGATATACACATGATGGAAGTCCTCCTTGAACTCTGCAAAGCTCTGCAGACTGTTATAGACAGTGGGTGATAACTGCGGCTTGCGGTTAATCCCCATTCTGATGTTCATCTCCATGAACACCCAGAATATTTTGTTGTCTTTGATCCTTTGCACGTCTTTAGTTTCCCACAACGAGGCATACTTCGCTGCCTTCGGAAGATCCTGCGCAATTGTGGGGAATTGGTTGTCCTTATGCAATTCCCAATCCACCAGCACTATGGATAGTAGAAGCCATGCATAGTGGAAAGCCTTTCCTTGTTCTTGTGCCTCGCGACAATTTTCCAGTAATTATCGACACAAGTAATCAGCCCAATTAAACTGGACCCCCTCTGCGCATTGCACGGCAAGTGCAACCACCGGCGCAGGCACCTTATCTACGCGACACTTCCACATAACCTTCCCAGCCAGTATCCATGTCGCGACTCTGACCGCAGCGTTATTGATACTGGAGATCGCGTACCCTCTCTTTTTCTTCTCCAAATTGAAATTTTTCTTCATGGCCTCCACGATAGCCAAATCATCACTTTTACCCTCAGATATGTTCGTTGGATACTCCCCTTTGCAAGGGAGCCAGGTAATTCTATGAATTAGGTGGTCCATGATGGGGATGGGCTCCTCCAGCCACAAACACCCATCATGCACCAGGCAGAGCAACTGCCTGATGACAAAGATAGTCACTGGGGCACGATGGTAATGCAGCACCTAGAGCAGGTTTAACAATCTTTCTTTCTCTACTCCTCACAACCACTTGTGCAGTTCCAACTCTATGACTCCCGCCGGTGTGTTTTTCTTCTGGCGCATTAGCTGTGCGGTTGCTAGATGTTGGAATTTATCATGGTCCGCGAGATCCCAGTCTTCAAATTTTAGAACCAGCACTCATCCCAAGTGCGCTCCATCAAAAACGATATCATCGAGTAGCATCAGAGTTTGCAGAGAGCTCTTGCTCTCATCTAGGTCCTTGGGCACCCGTGCTTTCCCCTTCCGCGGAGGAACATACGCGGGCAACCTGGTTAGAGGGTCTGCAACCTGGGTTTCCTCCTCCATTTCTTCATCCTCCTCCTCTACCAGGATTTCTTCAAAGTCTTCTTCCTCCTCATTAGCTTCCAAATTGATCTCTTTCCCCTTTTCTTCCATGGTGAGCCTCGTCCTTAAAAGATTCCTGGGGGACACATGCACCAGTACCATAAGGTGCTTATCTTTCTTGTGTCTCGGTGTGCGCAGAGATTTAGGGATTTCTACTACTATCCCGACGCTTTCTAGGGCTTCCCCTACTGTTATGACCTACGCGGCCTCCTCAGCAGTCATTTCTCCAATATCCATGGCTTCCTCTAGCGCGGCCATACTACTATTCCACAATTCTCTCAACGGCTCAGGTAAGTGCTCAAACAATTCCTTCGACTTCAAAATATTGAACAAATCTAGGTTCATAAATCTATGGGCATGAAATAGCTCAATTCTCAAATGGCCAAATGTTGTTTTCTAGGTAGCCCTTTGCAATTTATAGCACCTTTTGTATTCGAACTCAACTGTTCCCCCCAAATTCGGTCCATTAATGCTCCCTTGGCGGCAGATTTTCCCAAATCTAGCCCATAAAGTTCACCTTAAATGCCTGTAGCCCACTCCATTTGGTCTCAAACCAAACATCACATCATGAATAGTGACTATAATAGTCACTTTCCAGCCAACCCACGCAGTACTTTAGCTACCCTTGCGTTCTCACGAACCCTGTGACACCTTGCCACTGCGCAGTCCTGACATCACGCAGCTCTCAAGCAGAATATTTTATAGTCATGCACCTCCTTTCATCTGCATGGAGTGCTAAGACTATACTTCCTATGGCTAGTCAGATGGTTGGGCCACCTGTGTATAGCTTCAAACGAATGCCAATTACCTTTCCTGGGAAGAGTTCACCATTCAATTTTACCAACTGAACCATGCCACCATCTGTGATATCCTTAATAACATGTGGTCCCAACCAATGCATTCTGAGCTTCCTTGGGAATTGATCAAACTAACTATCATACAGTAACACCAAATCATTCACCTTAAAGGTGTGCAACTTAATATGTCGATTGTGCCACGCCTTTTCGTGTTGCTTTTGCACCAGCTAGTGGAATCTAGCCAACAGCCATTCTTCTTCGAGCTCCTCCAACTGCACGAGCCTCTCCTCCAGGGCACCACGATCCATTATACCTGTGAGCACTTCTATGTGTAGACTAGGCACGATGTATTCCATAGGCATTACAACTTCCACTCCATAGACTAGCCGGAAAGGTGTCTGTCCCGTCAATTTCTTGCATGTCATCTTATAAGCCCATAATATTGTGGGTACGCGCAGGTCCCAATCACTTCGCTGCACATTTCATACCTTGGTCAGCGCAGTCTCTAGTACTTTGTTAAACGCTTCTACTGTCCCATTAGCTTGTGGGTGATACGATGTTCTTTTATGATGATACACCTGAAACTCTTATGTCAATGCGCTGATCGTCTCGTTCAGGAAATGTTTACCGTGATCGCTCATCAAGATCTTCGGGCATCTGAGTCGCGTTAATATGTGTTCAAACAGAAACTTCATGGTTGTTGCAGCCGTGCAATATTTTATCGGCTGTGCTTCTGCCCAATGAGTCAGGTACTCTGTCACAGTGATAATATATCTCGCGCCCGTCTTTCCTTGAGGTTTGATAGGTCCTACAAAGTCGATCACCCACTTTTCAAAGGGTTGCAACGTCATTTGCAAATTCAAAGGCATCTTGTCCCTTCGTGATGGTTTACCTATTCTTTAACATACATCATAGGCCTTGTAATGTGCTTTTCAATCCTGATGAAGGGTCGGCCACCACAACCCTGCGCGGAGAATCTTCTACATAGTCACTCTCCCTGCATAATGTCCTCTTGCAGTGCCCCCATGAGTCTCTGTGAGGATATTGCTTCGTTCAAATTCAAATACATACCTTCGCAGTATCTCATCATTCCCTGTCTTATATAGGTGCCCCGCAATGACAGAGAAATCTACCGCACACACCACTAGTTCCTTCTTATGCTAGACGAAGTACCCTTTCGACGCAGTTCCAGTCAGGAGAAAGTGAATTATATCTTCAAAATGTCCATCCACTACGTGCACAGCAAAGAGCTGTGTGTCAGGTAATCCTTCCTCTAGACTAATAGGTTCCTTTCCTGTCTCAATGCGCGACAGGTGATCTGGTCCCACGTTCAATTGTCCAAGCTTCACAACAACTTCAAAATCATACTCTTGGAACAATAAAAGCCATATGCATATGCACCCCCCCAACACAGGATTATTGACCAATTATTTCAGTTTGTAATGGTTTGTATACATCTTGACGTGTCCGCCTAGCAAGTAGTGCTGATATTTCTGGAGCGCATACACCATTGCAAGTCCCTCGCGTTCAATGGTGGAATAATTCTTTTCTGCATTAGATAATTTGCGACTTGCGAACGCGATAGGGTGATCCAAGCCTTCTCTACCCTCCTATGTTAGTACTTCCCCTGGCGTTATACTCGACGCATCAACATGGACATGAAACTCTTTCTTCCAGTTTAGGAAGACCAGAATCAGCGCAGTGACCATCTTTTCCTTCAATACATCCAGGCTTTTCTTACAGCCATCATTCTAGGAGAACGTGACATCCTTTTTCAGTAGCCTTTCCATTAGTGTGATGATCTGGGCATAGCTTTTGATGAACTTCCTGTAGTACCCCGTATGCCCCAGAGTAGCGCACAACTATTTCGCACTCTATGGAGCTTGCAAATTCAGAATCACTGTGATTTTCACAGGGTCTACCATCAGCCCTTGTCTATAAACCACATGCCCCAACAGGTTCCCAAAAGGAACGAGGAACGTACACTTCTTTAGGTTTAGCGGAATTTGGTATCTTTGGCATGTATCCAACATCAAGCATAGGTTCACTACATGGCACCTAACCAACCCAAATACAGTCCAGTTGTCAAAATAGACCTCCAAGAATTTATAAATATATTCCCTGAATGTCGCAACAACTACACGCGAAAAGATAGCAGGTACATTCTTCAATCCAAATGGCATGACAGTATATTGAAAGAAACCCCACTCAGTCGTGAAGGTTTTCTTGATTCTATCCTCCGGCGCAATTTTGATTTGGTGGTACCCTGAGAACCCATCAGTGAAAGAATATGCTTCCTGACCACCTACATTGTCCAACACCTCATCTGTGAATGGAGTTGGGAATGGATCATGTACACACGCGTCGTTAAACTTTCTAATATCCACGCATATTCTTATTTCTTCCAACTGCTACTTTTCTTATACCACCATCGGGCTTACCCAATTGGATTCCTCCACAGGCTCGATGATGCCTGCCGCAAGCATCTTGTCTAGTTCAACGCGAACCTTCTCCTTGTATTTCGGATTTAAGCGATACGGTCGCTACTTAAATGGCTTCACGTCGGATTTTAACATGATCTTCATTACCCCTAAATCTCTGATTATTCCCTTCAAATCCGTAAACTTGGTCGGGAATAAGTCATGATATTTGCAGAGCAATTCAACAACCTTATCCACTATCGGGCCATCCCAATAGTCTCCAATCTTCACAAATTTAGGTTCCGCCTCCACACCAATATTCACCTTCTTATTTTTCACTGGCGCAGTTATGTCGGGGTTCTCAATCTATGGTCCTTGAACCTCATGGTGGTGGCGGAAGTGGTACGGGTGAAGATGGAGGTGAAGGCGGTGAAGCTGGTGGTAGTGTGGGTGGGGGTGGTATTCACAGAATTATTTGCCTGTTCAAATGGATTGCACTTCGCAGAGAGACCTTCGCGAGCTCTTCCTTGTCCCCTCGCGAAGGTGAAATCAAGGGGCTAGTTTCTCGTCCCTTATTTCCTTCGTTCCTGTAAGTTTTTCCACTTCGCGTAGCCCCGAACATCAAGGTAATTGCATAACCCTCTTTTCGCACAATAACATTTTAATCCAAGTACTCAGAGACTTTACGTACTTACCTCACAGTCCTTTGAGAAAGCGTTGCTCTACCGCGCTATAGCTGACTGAAGTGTCTACCGCAAACTCAGTAATGAATCATCCTCTAATTCGATCAAGCCAGTGATCAACGGCGTGCATGATCTTATCCTCTGATGCTTCCAACCTTCGTACTAATTCTGAGGTACACACAATAGGATTGTCGAGTTTCCACCTTCCTTGGCTATCCGCGAGCTTCTATATCCACTCATACAGCTCAGTATGGAAAGACGCGAAGAATATTTCGTGGATCTCTGTGTACAAGTAGCAGTCTAACCACTCTTCTTTTGACAGTGGTGGGTTTCGGTTCTCTTGCGCCATGAACCCATGAATTCTTCTGTCCAACCAGCGTTTAATTTCCTTCTTAGTTGGATTCCAATGATACGACATCAGACATCTCTATGCAAATTCCGATCCCGACAACGGAACCATTTGTTGGCTTGATGAGGCCTGGCCTAGGTTCTAAGTTAATTAGCCAAATAAATACCTACACTACTGGCACTTTCGGCAACAACCCGTTGAGAGCGAACTGAAGTCTCACCTGAAGCAGTATGGGGGGATGCTGGAACTAATTTTCCACACCCTTGAGATATCTGAGGGGTCAATTTAGTCCAACTGTGCCTACCTTCATGCAGGTTACTTCGCGCACTGTTTTAACCTGCGATACCTTCGCGATCTGCTATAATTGTCCTTTGCACAACCCTAACTAGGGGCTGAGGTGATTTTGCACTATTATGGCAACGATCTGCACTATTTCCAAGTTACACTGCATATCTTAATTATCCTCTTATAGATGTTAGTCAACTTCATGTAACCAGATACTTTAACTCACATTCACTTAATCTACACTGTTATATATGTTCGTGCACCTTATAGACAACAGAAATGAAATTTATACCCAATATATTCGATATAGAAAACAGGAAATATATACACATAATTAAGGTAAAACTTCTCTTTATTAATGCTTCAACAGTTATAGACTCAACTCGCCCTGCGCACTCAGCTGCAGGGGTCCGTGCACTCAGCTATGGACTACTAGGCCTCTGCGCACTGAAATGTAGAGCCTTCTCCTACTCTACGACCCAAAGACTCGACCTTACCCTTAGATCTTCCGCTATGCTTCTGTTCCATGGTCATTCTACTTCTCTTTCTTTACAACTTAGAGCCTCACTCTATTTATACAATCCCATGGTCCGTGGACCATGGGTAGATCTCTATACTTGACATTACATTACAAAATTGAAGGCAGACAACCCTATGACTCATTTACAACTTCGCGCTCCATGCCCACAAAATGTGGAGTCTTTACATTAGATTTTACAGTTTTTAGCCAAAATCTGGGCTTTAAGCCCCAAAACTTTCCTTAAGGGATCCCGCGTCCAACAACAATGGGTACCATTGTTTCCTAAGGGGGGTGGGATGATCCAGGTGGATATTTGTGGCCACCCACCTATTCCACTTGGAGCCCCATTGTTGTTTCTTTGGGGGTTCTAAACTTTCGGAGTCATTTTGAGTGACGAAAAGACGTTTTTAGGAAACCCGAAGAGACCAGATAAGTCCCAAACTTATTTTTTGATTTTTTTTTGGCCTCTTCTTTGAGATATTCAAAACAAGGTATTATGATAGCCAAATGGAGAACGTATGCCAAAGTTACGACCCCAGGAAGTTCATATACTAATTTACCCAAATAGGGCCCACAGTTTTGGCACTTCATCTCCTAGGGTTAGGTTTTTGGATGTTTAATGTTTTCCATAATTTCTAAATAATAAATAGGTCTTTGAGCCTCATTGTAACACAGTTCAAAGGCAAGTATCTGCCACATCTCTTCTCAAAGATAAGCTAACATCACCCATCTTTGTGTTTGTGTGTATCTATGTATATTTTTGCATTTCTGCATAAGTTTGGATCAATGGTATCAGAGTAGTCTGTTGTTTCTCTAATTTTTCTTTGCATGTCCCCATGAAGTCAGGGTATAAGGAGTTAAGGCTCGAACTGATTGAATCTTTGCAAGACCAGCTTCGCAAACCCCAACGGCCTCCCATGGCAGAAGAAAAGAAAGACGAGGGTGTAGGAGATCCTTTCAAAATATTTCTCAAGGAAGCCCTCGAGCAATAAAGGAATGTGATGATGGATAACTTTGCCCAGATCCTTCAAAACGCTATCCATAGGCAATGCATCTTCATCTAGAATTTACTCTAGAGGCGTCACTCCTTTCAAGGTACAATTTAGCTTTTAAATTTCCATATTTGAATGTCATATAAATCTAGACACCATAGATATATGTTTAAATATGTTGGAAGGATATTTTTCAATTCATGTCTTTTCTAATCAAGAATAGATTACTATTACACTCTTCAAAGCCACCCCACATGTCAAGGAGTAGTGGGAAACCTACTATGAACAAAAGGACGAGAGGGAATCCTCACCTTTTTCATCTTCACCCACTTGGAATTCTTTCCCAGAGGCCATCAAGGAACAATATTACCCTATCAGGAGCTATGAAGATAAATACCTAAAGTAGACCATGTTGCGGTGGGGAAGGGACCAGAATATGTTGAAGTTCACAAAATTTTTCCATACCCTTCGCACAAAGCTATGTATCAAGGATTTTGAGCGGAATTTGGTACTCAAGTACCACAACTGCCTACACAAGTTTATCTAGGATGAAATGGAGTTCCTGGACATCTCCTCGCTTGGTGCCACCTATCGATACGTTGCCAAGATCGACCAGAAATTTAAACAAAAGATACAATACTTTGGATTTGCGAATCTGAAGCAAGGGAAAGGCGCCCCCAATCTGCATAACAAAGGAAAAATCCAAGGCAGGGTAACCCAAGACAACCCGCTGAAGTCGAAAGAAAAGAAAAACACCACGAAGACAAAGAAGAACATGGGGAAATGGTGTGAGTTCCATAAGAGCCCCACTCACAACACAAGTGAGTGTTGAGCCAAGAAGTCACTCATGCCGAGCTAAAGGCTTCCGAATCAAATGCATGTTCTGATTTTGAGTCGGAAACAACGAGGGGAATTACAAAGGGAAGCATATTATGGATGCAAAGCCTAGTGCCATTGTTGCCACCACCAAGGTTTGGAAGGATGATCCCGAAGATCTAGAGGAGGGGGAGTGACTCTTCCACTCACATATGTGGGTGAAGGGTTCTCCACTGTAGTTCATTGTCGACAGCGAGAGCAAAAATAACCTCATTTCAATAGAGGTCGTGAAACAGTTGGTCCTACCAACCACACCACACCCACATCCGTACAACATCAAGTGGCTTCACCAAGGACGATATCTCCACGTTAGCCAACAGTGTCGCTTTTGCTATAGCATCAAGCCCTTCACAGATGAGGTACTATTTCATGTTGCTCCTCTTGAAGTTTGTGATGTATTATTAGGCCAACCATACTTGTGGAAGCGACATGTTGTGTATGACTCTAGGCCTCACATTGTTATTATTACTTTGGGAAATAAATTGTATAGGATACCGGAGGTAGCACCGCCTGCCGTCATTTCTTTGATCACTGTGAACCAATACAGTAAGATCATTTCCCAAACCTAGAACTTTTTTTCCTTATAATTTGCCCTCAGGGAAAGAATAAAATTGTGGCCATGACCTCCAAATAGGGATCCTTCGCACGATAGTAGAAGATGGAAAAGTTTATGGAGGAGTACAAGGACATCTTCACCTCACCCACAAGGGTACCTCAACACTGTTATGTCAAGCACTCCATCGATATGACCCCATGCATGCCACTACCTAAAGGAATGATCTATCAATGCTATGTTCTAGAGAGTGATGAAATCAAGAGGTAGATTCATGAGCTGTCATAGAAAGGGAACAATAGGCCAAGTTCATCACCCTATGGAAGCTTGATCATGTTGGTACAGAAGAAGGACGGGACCTACAGAATTTATATTGACTATCGGGCACTGAACAAGATCATTGTCTGAAATAGGTATCCAATCCAATAGATTGATGAACTTCTAGACCAACTCAAAGGGGACAAATATTTCAACAAGGTTAACTTGAGTTTTGGTTATCACCAGGTATTGATCGAACCCTCTGATGTGTGGAAGACTACCTTCAAATCCATGGAGGACCTTTTCGAATGGTTGGCCATACCTTTCAGGTTGAATAATTCCCCTGCAACATTCATGAGGTTGATAGATGACATCTTGCGACCATTCACTACCTCATTCGTAGTGGTGTATCTATATGACATTATGATATTCATCCAGAGTTGGGAAGAGCACCTCCACCATATTCGACAGGTGCTCCAAACCCTGCAGCAACACAAGTTGTGTGCCAATTTGGAGAAATGCACTTTTTATATGACCCAGGTTCAATATCTAGGGTACATCATTAATGAGTGGGGTGTGCATGTGGACCCATCCAAGATACAAGTCATTCGGGATTGGCCAGCCACAACCACTCTAATAGAGCTCCACAGCTTTATGGGTCTTTCAAACTTCTACTGCAGGTTCGTGTTGGTGTTCTCTCATATCACTTGGCCTTTGAGTCAAGTCACTAAGGGAGGAGCGAATGAAAGGTTATTTTGGTCTAAATATCAACATAAGGCGTTTGTTGAGTTGAAGCATCACCTCTACTCTTCACCAGTGCTCACATTACCAGACCTACAACAACAATTTGAGATTGAGACATATGCCTCTGACTATCATATCAGTACAGTTATTACTCAGTAGGGGCATCCTGTGGCATATCATAGTGAGACACTTTTAGACATAGTGTGAAAGTATCCCACCTATGACGAAGATATGTACTCCATTGTGCAGGCCTAATGGAAATGGAATAATTACATTCTAGAAAATGAAATGGTCATCCACACAGACCACCGACCCCTACAGTCCATACAGACACAGAGGATGTTGCAGAATGATCACCATCAAAAATCGTCGACATACCTGCAATAGTTCCATGCTCATTAAGTATAAGACAGGAAGAACCAACAATGTTGAAGACTGCCTCATTCAAACACTGATCATGGCTTTGACCATTGTGCTTGACTCTTGTGGACACGAGAATGTTGGATGGCCACATATTTACAATAGCAATCCAGAATTCAGCAACACATACCATATGCTCATGGAAAGATAGAAAGTTCCAAATTTTCACCTCTAGGATGCATTTTTATTCCACCTAGGACACCTTTGAGTTCATTAAAGCAAGCGTTCCAAGATGATTTTAGAGGTTCACTACAGTCGGGTCACTAGACATTTTGGGGCAATGAAAACAGTGGTAGTGCTTCAAAAATATTTTTATTGGTTGAACCTTCGACATAATTTTTGGAAGTACATTAGTTCCTACATTGCTTGCACCATTTCTAAACCAAACATCAAGAAGCAATGCCTATAAAATCCTCTTCCTACTCCTAGTCGACCTTAGGAATCCATCTCCATGGATTACATGTAAGGCCTTCCTTGTATTAAGCATGACAATGACTGTGTTTTTGTGGTCATCGACAGATTCTCTAACATGGCCATTCTAGTGGCCTGCAAGAAGAGTATCACATCATAAGTCATTGCTAAGCTCTTATTTGAACAAGTATGGGAACACCTTGGGATCCCACAGTCCATTATATCATATCGTGATAGCATGTTCCTACGTACATTTTGGTCAAGTCTCTGGTCGATGCTGGATACCAAGCTCACTAAGTCCAAGGCTTTCCACCCCCAAACTGATGGCCAAACAGAGGTTGTCAGTAGGATGATTGTAGAAATTATGAAAGTGTACAACTCGAAGAATCCACACACATGTGATGATAGCCTCCCTTATATATAGCACAGTTACAACAGAGCTCTCCATAGCTCAACTAGCCACAGCCCCTTTCAGGTGGATTTTTTATTCCAACCACTATGTCCCATTGATGTGGCCATACCAGTTGTAGCTACTCAGGCAGATTCATCTAATGTCTAGTCGAAAGCTGACAGGGCTAACAACTTCATTGAGCACATTCAACACATCCACCATCAAGTCCATGACATATTGGACAGAGCCAATGCTAAGTACAAGCAGCATCATGATCAGCATCGGGTGCCACACAAGTTCTAGGTGGATGACAAAGTTTGGTTACATTTGCAGAAGGAGCGCCTCATTGGGCCCCACCACAAGCTTCGCCCACTCTGATATGTGCCTTACACCATCACTAAGGTTATGGGGGACAATACTTTTGATCTCAACATTCCACCATTCATTGGCCTACACCTAGTGTTCACTATGGAGCGCCTTCGACAATAATTTCCACCATTAATGGACACATCATACATTGTAGAAAAAATCACACCAACAAAGCTAAACCCAGTCTGCATGGAACTGACCATAGTTGATCGGATCTTGGACATGCAGATTAAGAACACTCGCCAGCAGAAGATCCCACTGTATTAGGTTGTCAAAGTTGACCAACTCCTGCACCAAGGAAAGTGGCTCAGCAGGGACCAAGTTCATCAGAAGATTCCCCATCTCATGGAGGCACTCATTGCAACGGAAACCATTAATTCCTAAGTGGTATGACTGATCCAAGTGGATATTGGTGGCCACCCACCTATTCCACTTGGACCCCCTTTTATGCTGAAGTTGTTTTGAGGGACTAAAATACGTTTTTAGGGAAAACGGAGAGACCAAAAAATTGCTAAAACTAATTCTTTAATTTGTTTTTGGCCTCCTCTTTGAGATCTTCAAAATGAGGTATTATGATAGCCAAATGGAGATTGTATGCCAAATTCATGACCCCGGGAAGTTGATGTACCAATTTACCCAAACGGGTCCCATAGTTTTGGCACTCAACCTCCTAGGTTTAGGTTTTCCATTGTTTCTCAAAAATAAATAGGCCTTTGAGCCTCATTCTAACACAGTTTAGAGGCATGTATCCACCACATATCTTATCAAAGATAAGCTACCATCTCCCTAGCTAGTTTCTTTCCATTAATGTATGTAATCATATTCTAGTTCTTTGATATTAATTTAATGAAGTTTTATTTTCGTTGCGTCTCTATGTTTATGTGTATATCTGTATTTTGTTGTGTTCCTACATAAGCCTGGATAAATGGTATCATAGTGGTCTACTCTTTCTCTATTTTTATTTGAATATCCCCAACGAGGTCATGGTATAAGGAGTTAGGGCTCGAACTAGTTGAACCTTTGCAAGACCAGCCTGACAAACCTCGACGACCTCCCATGGAGAAGGAAAATAAAGATGAGAGAGCAGGAGATCCTTTCAAAATATTTCTCAAGGAAGCCCTTGAGCAACAAAGGAATGCAATGATGGATAACTTTGCCCAAATCCTTTGGAGGCTACCCACAAGTGACACGTCTTCATCTAGCATGCACTCTAGAGGTGCCACTCCTTTTAAGGTAAAATTTAACTTTGACATTCCCATATTTCAAGGTCAGAAAGATGGTTAAATCTATTAGAAGGATATTTTTCAGTTCATGACTTTTCCAATTGGAAAAATATTACTTTTGAACTCCTCTAATTCGCCCCACCTATCAAGGTCTGGTGGGAAACCTACTGTGAACAAAAGGATGAGAAGGAATCCTCACTATTTTCATCTACACCTACTTGGAATTCTTTCTGAGACACCATCAAGGAACAATATTACCCTGTCGAGAGCTATGAAGATAAATACCTAAAGTGGACCACATTGCGACAAGGAAGGGACCAAGATGTCTTAGAGTTCACAAATGTTTTCCATACCCTTCACACAAAGCTGGGTATCAAGGATTCTAAGTGGAATTTGGTACTCAACTACCACAGTTGCCTACACAAGTACATCTAGGACAAGATGGAGTTCTTTCACATCTCCAAGCTTGGCGTTGCCTGTTGATACACTATCAAGATCAAGCAGAAATTTAAACATATGAAATGAGACTTTGGATCTGTGAATCCAAAGCAAGGGAAAGGCACCCCCAAACTGCAGAACAAAGGACATGGCGATGGAACCAAGACAACACACCTAAGCCACAAGCAAAGAACAATGCCATGAAGACAAAGAAGGAAACAGGAAAATGGTGTGAGTCCCATAGGAGCCCCACTCACAACACTAGTGAGTTCGATCCAAGAAGCCATTGGTGGCCAAGCTGAAGGGTTCTGAATCAGATGCATGTTCCGACTATGAGTCAGAAATCGACAAGAAGAATGACAAATGGAAGTATATTATTGATATAGAGCCTAGTTCCATTGTTTCCACCACCAAGATCCAAAAGGATGAGCCCGAAGATCTAGAGGAGAGGGAGAAACTCTTCCATTCATAGATATGGGTGAAGGGTTCTCTGCTGTAGTACATTGTTGAAAGAGGGAGCCAAAAGAACCTCATTTCACTAGAGGTTGTGAAGCAGTTGGGCCTACCAACCACACCACACCCACAACCCTACACTATTGGGTGGCTTCACCAAGGATGAGATCTCTGCGTCAACCAAGAGTGTCCTCTTTCCTACACCATCAAGTCCTTTCACATAAGAGGTATTGTGTGATGTTGCTTCTCTTCAATTTTGTGATGTATTATTAGGCCAACCATACTTGTGGAAGCGACGTGTTGTGTATGAATCTAGGTATCGCACTGTACAGGATACTAGAGGTATCACAGCCTACCTCCATTTCTTTGATCACTGCGAAGCAATGCAGTAAGATCATTTTCGAAACCAGGAAATTTGTTTTCCTTATGATTCACCCTCAGGGAAAGAAGAAGATTGTATCCATGGCCTCTAGATAGGGCTCCTCCACACAACAACAGTAGATGGACAAGGTTTTGTAGGAGTACAGGGACATCTTAATCTCACCCATAGGGGTACCTCTACACTGTCAGGTCAAGCACTCCATCGATATGACCCAAAGCGTGACACTGCCCATTGGACTGATCTATCGATGCTCTATTATGGAGAATGATGAAATCAAGAGGCAGATTCAGGAGTTGTTTCAAAAATGGCACATCAAGCCAAGTTCATTGCCCTGTGGAAGCCCGATCATGTTGGTGCAGAAGAAGGATGGGACCTCAAGATTCTGTATTGACTATCAGGCGTTGAACAAGATCACTATCCAGAATAGGTATCCAATCCCACATATTGATGACCTTGTGGATGAGCTCAAAGGTACCAAATATTTCAACAAGATTGACTTTAAGTACTTTTATCACCACGTACCGATTGGACCCTCTGATGTGTGAAAAACTACCTTCAAATCCAAGGAGGGCCCTTTCGAATGGTTGGTCATGCCTTTTGGGTTGACGAATTCCCCGGTAACCTTCATTGAGGCTGATGGATGATAGCTTGTGACCCTTCACTAACTCATTCATGGTGGTGTATCTAGATGACATTCCAATATTTATCCAAAGTAGGGAAGTGCCCCTCCACCATATTTGATAGGTGCTCCAAACCCTACGGCAACACAAGTTCTATGCCAATTTGGAGAAATGAATATTTTACATGACCCAAGTTCAATATCTAGGGGACATCAATGATGAGTGGGGTGTGCATGTGGACCTAGCCAAGATACAAGTCATTCGGGATGGGTCAACCCCAACCATTCTAACAGAGCTCTGCATCTTTATGGGTCTTTCCAACTTCTATCGCAGGTTTGTGTTGGGGTTCTCTCATATCACTTAGCCTTTGAGTGAAGTCACCAAGGGAGGGGCAAAAGCAAAGTTATTTTGGTATGAATCCCAAGGGAAGGAGTTTAACGAGTTGAAGCATCACCTATGCTCTACCCCAGTGCTCACATTACCATACCTGCAACAACCATCTGAGATCGATACAGATGCCTCTGACTATGCTATTGGTGTAGTGCTTACTCAGTAGGGGCATCTCGTGGCATATAATAGTGAGACACTTTCATACATAGTCCAAAATTATCCCACCTATGACAGAGAGATGTACTCCATCGTGAAGGTCTGTCTACAATGGAATCATTACATTCTAGGAAAGTAAACAGTCATCCACACAGACCATCAACCCTTGCAATTCATACAAACACAAGGGAAGTTGCAGAATGATCACCATCAGAAATGGTCCAAACACCTTCAAGCATTCCATTTGAACATTAAGTACGAGAAAGGAAGCACCAAAATTGTTGCATACTTCCTGAGCCAACCGCTGTTCATGGCACTGATGACTGTGCTCGACTCTTGTGGGCATGAGAATATGGTGTGGCCACATCTTTACAAGAGCAATCCAAAATTCGGCAACACATACGAGATGCTCCTGGAAGGCAAGCAAGTTCCAAATTTTCACCTCCAGGATACACTATTATGCCACCTAGGACACCTCTGGGTTCCTTCAAGCTTGCATGCCAAGATGATTCGGGAGGCGCACTATAGTCAGGTCACTGGACATTTCGGGGTAAAGAAAACAATGGCAATGTTGCAAAGGTATTTTTATTGGCTAAACCTTGAACAGGATGTTGAGAAGTACATCAGATCTTGCACTATCTATACCATTTCCAAACCAACCATCAAGAAGCAAGTCCTATACACTCCTCTACCTACTCCTAGTCAACCTTGGGAATCTATCTCCATGGATTACATGTCGGGCCTTCCTTCTATTAAGAATGGCAATGACTGTGTTTTCATGGTCATTGACATATTCTATAAGATTGCCATTCTGGCAGCTATAAGAAGAGTATCATAGAAAAATCCACTGTTAAAATCTTCTTTGCATAAGTGTGGGTACACTTTGGGATCCTATAGTCCATTATCTCAAATCGGGACAAGAGGTTCCTAAGTACAATTTGGTCAAGTCTCTGGTCGATGCTGGATACCAAGCTCACTAAGTCCATGTCTTTCCACCCCCAAATTAACTGCCAAACAGAGGTCGTCATTAGGATGACCATACACATTTTTCATATGTACAAATCAAGGCATCCATGCACATGGGATGATAGCCTCCCCTATGTCCAATAGAACTAAAACAGAGCTTTCCATGCCTCAATTGGACACAACCCCTTTTAGGTGGGGTTGGGATTCCATCCACTATGTCCCATTGATGTGGCCATACCCTTTGCAGCTACTCAGGAATATTCAGCTCATGTCCAATCTGAAGCTGACAGGGCTAACAACTTCATTGAGCACATTCAACATGTCCGCTAGTAGGTCCATGACATATTGGACAGATTCAATGCTAATTACAAGCACCGTCATGATCAGTATCGATCGCCGCACAAGTTCCAAGTGGGTGAAAAAGTTTATTTACATTCGCAGAAGGAGCTCGTCATTGGGCCCCACCGAAAGATTCTCCCACTTTGATATGGGCCTTACACCATCACTAAGGTTGTATGGGACAATAATTTCAAGCTCAACATTCCACCATTCCTTGGTCTGCACCTAGAGTTCAATGTGGACCACCTTCGACAATACTTTCCACCATTACTAGACACATCATACATTGTAAAAAATCTCACACCAACCGAGTTAAACCCAGACTGCATGGAATAGACCACAATTGATCGAATCATGGACACGTAGATCAAGAACATGTTGAGAGATTAAATTTTCAAATTAAATCCCTTAATATTAATTGTCAACCCAAGGTTCGTAAACATGAGTTGCCTTGCGCTTTCTTCGTTCAGGTTCAAATTAGAGTTTTAAAACTTCCAGATAATGATTTGTGGAGCAATAACACACTAACACATACAAACAATTAGCTATCAAAAGCAGACCCAAAAATCAAATTCAATCTAGAGATTTCAAAAGTCTTTACAAACCCTAGCATTCAAATTTGAACTCAACAAACGACTGAGCTATGAATCTCAAGCGATAAAATGGAATTCTTCTCACACAAAACTTTACTCAATCAAACCCCTAAATGCTGGTACCAGACTTCTATTTGTGATAACAGTTTATTCATCACTCAACAAGCAATCTATAATGATAGTGATTCAATCCTTAAGCAGACAAACAAACCTGTACTAATAACCATTCAATCCTTAAACAATCTACACAAACCACAATTCATTCCTGAAGCAACTAAGCAGTCTATAACAATTCAATTCTTAAGCAAACAAGCAATCTATGCTGATAGCAACTTAATCAAACAATCGATCTGTACCTAATGGTTGGTTAAATTCTTAACAAATATTTGAAAGTTAAGTACTAATCTGGAGCAATCACTCTATTTTATTCTATCACTTACTAATTTATTATTATACTTGCAATTAAGTAATCTACAGGTCTCAATCTGATGAAAACAACTCAAACCCTTAGCCTATTCGACACCTAACAATTCAACCAAACAACCCTTAAGAAACTATACTCTAAACTCTTCTGTAACCACACCAACCCTTACTGGTAAATGACCTTATTTGGAGCCAAAGTACTACTGCTTGAAACCTAATTGATATCTGACTCCTGAAAACTGGAATCAACCACCTCACAAAGCAAAGGAAATCATTTATCTAGACAAATAATAAAATTAATCTTCACACGAAATAGGGGAAAATCCTTTATCTACTGAACTCAATGAAATCCATCAACACTAAAAACATATAAATCATGTATCTATTAGACTTAATGAAATCACAGTTATCAACTAATCATCGAAGCACTCACGGGTATGCTATGTGCAATCCACTCGATCTACTCTACAATCCTAGAGTCTATTCATCAAATGAAATAGAGCTAATTGGTAAGAAGCCATCCAACATTTATGAAAGCGATCTTCAATCTAAACTAATAGACCGAAAATGATCAACGAGAGTTCTGTTATGATTGCCTATAAAATAATTTAAATAAAAAGTAAATCCATTCTAGTTCGTGAGGGAATGCAGAGCAGTTTGATAGCCAGACAAATCTCATTCTTAATTATTTCGAATTCACCAAATATAGTTAACTTATCAAAACAATCACAGTATTCTCAATGTATATATAATCTGTTTCAATCATTAGGTGATCATATAGCATTTCTTAGCTGATTACAACTCAATATGATAGCAAGCATGCTCTGTTCTGAAATCAAAACAAGGTTCACATAAGGTTCAACTGTGAATTATGGAAACGAATGAATGAGAGAATAGTAATGCATCTACACTCTTTTCACGGCAAAGCATTTCACAGTTTCTAACACTAACTTCACATATTACACCCCCTGCCTTTATAGGCATTTAATTACAGTTAAACACTGAACTAACAATAGTAATTTATAACAGTCTTAACAAGTCAACTTCTCCAGAGAAAATAGGTTCGAACGGCTACCCCCAATTGGTCCAACAAATTGTAACCAATTCCCAAACTTGGTGTATGTCATAACCAGAGAAAAGAGAATGAAGATCTTGGGATCAAATGTGTTCCTTGCAAGGCTGGTGACATCTCATCATCCATAAGCGCACGACTTCTTATCCATTGCACTGTTTGAGTACCGAATCCGAATACAATGTTTGAGTACAGTAGTAAGGAGCCATGGTACACCAGTTTTTTCTTTCCATTAGCTTCCTGCAC
Organism: Pinus tabuliformis; assembly: GCA_031772625.1. Classification (NCBI taxonomy): domain Eukaryota; kingdom Viridiplantae; phylum Streptophyta; class Pinopsida; order Pinales; family Pinaceae; genus Pinus; species Pinus tabuliformis. Next base: position 1,265,213,632 of record CM062819.1, read on the forward strand.
ATCTTTGATGACAAATCTACACTTGATCATAATAATTAGTTAGCTTTAGGAATCAGCTACCTATATCTGCTTAAATCCACTAACAAATAGCCAAATGTAACCTTAAAAATATTTACCTCAAATAGCGATTAGGATCATGATAAGGTAGAAAAATAGCAAGGAAATAGGTTCCATAGTGTCAAAAAGAGGTCAAAATGCGGATTGAAGATGGTATTAATAGGAACAAAATAGAGGATCAACATCCTCCCACGCTGATCTTGATGCATGCCCTCATGCATCCAACAAAAAGGAGACTACATTCAACTGAAGAAGACTATGGTCAGAGACCAGCAGTCTTGATTAAAACCTCGATCCCTTGTCGGATAGGTGGTGAACACTTTTGAAATTGCAGTGCTAATCTCTTTGCATTTAATCGTCTGACAGGCTTATTTCGGGTTGCTTTCCATCTCAAAAGGTGTTTATTTTTCCTTGTCAAGGCATCATTCTGGGCATACAGTTTCATATTAGAGTCCCTAACTTGCTGATTTACATCTTTTACAAAATGAAATAAAACCTTGTATTTATTTGCTTGCTCTCTAAGCTTGGTGATTGTCTTCCGTAGCTTGATAAGCCTGATCTTCAAATTTTCTTCAGCATCCAGTGTGGGGGGTTTAGTTGGGGTTGTTGACTACTACAAGGTTCTTCCTCCCGACGATTTTCCTCTCAGTTTCTTAGATGACTGATGCGGAATAGCTTGTGTAGTGTCTTTGCTTGCTGTTGGTCCAATGGGAGACAAAGCCTCCAGATCCTGAGCAATATCCTCAGGAATTTTAAGCTTAGTCGTAGCAGTGGCCTCTTCCTCAAGGGGTGTTTTTTATTGCAAAGGATCGTCATCACGAGAAGAGGAAATAGGAATATGCACGAGGCCAGTGCCTTCAGCATTGGTCATCAAGGTACGAGCCATGTTGTGGGTCTGATAGTGGCCTTGAATTGAGGTTTCAACAACGGGAATTAGGGGAGTGTTGTAGGGGAATAGGGGACATTGGTGTTTAGCCTTAAGGGTGGTGCTTTCGAGTCCGAAGGAGGGCTCTACTGGAGATTCTAGAGCATTGATCTCTGTCATGGGACTTAGTTCTAGCTGGGTGGGTTTTTCCTGATCATGTTTCCTTTCTTGCTACGATCCCAACGGGATTTCCACCAAACCCTTCCTTGTGCCATCTTTTAAACTATCTGCAGCTATATGAGGGGGTTTGGAACCAGGGGTAGGGGAATGGGTAGGTGTGGACTCAGACTTAGATGGGGGCATTGTGTCATCGGATTTTAAGGAGCATCCCACTACGCATTGCCTGCCCTTGATTTGTGTCTCCTGTCCAGGTAATGCCTCAATGAGGAAGTCCTCCCATGACTGCTTCCATTTCTTAAGCTTGGCAACCAGTAAAATTTTAATTAAACTATGATGATACAGTGCAGTTTTGGGCTTCTTTCCATGAGACTATACACCCTTTGCCATTTTATGCAAGCTTGATTTTAGGAAATAAGGAATGTTTAGTGGCCTATCTTCAACAAAATGAACCATGAGCTTGATATGATAAAGGAATAGAACAACAAACCTTCCCTCACAGGTCACAAAGCACTGTAACATTGTCAAGAGTGGATGCCATTGGTCCTCTATGCAGTTACGAAGCACTCCCTTCGTCCAACTAATTGACCTGTAGGCTCGTTTTAGGAACACAGTGCAATTCGGTATGTCTAACTAGTTTCCCTTGAAAAATCGCTCACCAAGGGTTGGTAGCCCAATGGCCTGGCCCACTGATTCTTCTATGACGCTGAAGTGGAGGTCACCGACTTGCGCATGCTCACTAGTGAAACTTCGAGTGAATTCCATTGTGACTTGATCGTTATAGCCCTGAAACTTTTGTAAAAATATCATCCATCCTTTCTCCTCTAGAATTCCCTTACATTGTTCATATTCTGGACTGCGCAAAAATTGAACAAAAGTGGGTTCATGTCTGTCTGCTCCCATGGCGCCTATGTTCTGTTGAACTCCCCTTTTTCTTCAATTGACTGTGTTGTTGGTTTCTTATTATCCCTCCGCCCATGCTCACAATCGATCTCTGTTTTAATGGTAGATGAATGACCGTCACAATGATGGATTGGATACAAGGGATTGATTGCCATGATGGTGATAATCCCGTCTTCGACTAGTTTAGAGCGTGGGAAATTGGTTGCAGTGTGCGATCCATGGATGGAGCGTGTGAGCATTTCAGCTATGAGATGGCATGTCTTTACCATGATGACAGAGGGTGTCATGAACCAATGGTCAAGCGGGCGAGCAGTCATCATAGCAAGAATAGATCATGGCAGTGGGGGTGATGTCTTATTAGCATGCTAGAGGATAAGTGTTTACGAGATCGGGAATAGACAGGTGAGGTCATAGGATGTATGATCATGGTGATCACAGGATAGATTCAGAGGCACCCTTCAATGATTAACATTTTAACTACTTTCCAGTTAAACTTAAGCGAAATACAAGTGCATACCTTTACCACTTAAATGATTTGTGTAAAGTGTGCAATTGATGTGTTGAAGCCACGCCTTCTGTAATGATGTGCCCATTGCCTTGTTTCTAGAGGATTGCCATACTGTGCCTTCGATGAATCGGGTACTACTGCCATGAACCTGTACTTAACTCAGAGTGAGCTGGTAGACCTGATCGTTTCTTGTCTGCTTTTGAAGACAGGCCTTGACTCATCAAAGCGTGTTAACAAAAGCAAGATGATTTTGTTTATGATACAAGAAATTTCTTGCGCATATTGTGACAGCACTGTGTGGTTATAGGCCCCAATTTTTAGGCAAGATATTAGGACCCTCATATGCAATATTAGTTTCATTTTGGACAGATCATAGAACTTAAACATTTAACAACAAATGACACATCATATTTCGATCAAAAAATGAAACATCGGTATCTTGAACAATATTTGGAATCAAATTCTGAGATCCTCATGAAAGAAAAACTGAAGCTGGACAGAGTATAAAATATTGAATGTCTGTGTTGATTTTAGAACCTTCAGATTGAATGTCAGGCTGCTTAATTATTTCAGAAAAGGAGACTACTTATCAATCCATCGATTTTAACCAGGCCTATAATGATAGATTCCTGGGGCATTTCTTCTTTAGGGAGCTGGAAATGGCTAGAAGAGAGATCCAAGGGGGCTTCTTTTCCATAATTTATTCCTTTGGGACCAGAAAAGAATAATTCACAACCCAAAGGATCCCTGTATTACTACTACCTTATTATTTTAGCGAGCCTAAAGTAGTTAGTGCTCGAGGCATTCTTATTTAGAGAGTTTGAATTTCCCAAGTAGACTCCACAGGTTTCCTTTCCGTAATCATTTCCTTGAGCCCGGAAAAGAACAATTCTATGCTCAAGGAATCCCTAGACTAATACTGGTCCATTTCATTTACGAGCCTGGATCAGTCGATGCTCGGGAGCTTCATATTTAGAGAGTCTAAAGGCTTCCAAAGGAGACTCCACCAGTTCCTTTTCCATAGATAATCCACCAGACCTAGATAAAGGAATAAACTTCCTTCTGGTGGATTCCTCCTTTATTCTACATGGGCTATGGGGAGGACCACCTGTAGATATAAAAAGTGACAGCCCACTGGTTTGTTTATATATCTATATATATATATATAACTAATCAACTGAACCAGCAAGGGGCTGATTATTGACATGAATCAGCTCCAATCCTGGATCCTCTTGAACTTCCTACAAAAACTGATCACGTGAAAGTGGTTTATGATAAACTTTAAGCTGATGGCCATTTACTAAAAAATAAATCTTATCATCATCGATAGTACAAATACAAACTGAACTGTTATTAAAGACTTTAGTTACCTCATACGGTCCCAACCATCTAGTGAAAAATTTACCTTTGAAATGATTAAACTTACTATCGTATAACAATGCCCAGTCACCTGGATAGAATATTTTCTTCTTAATAAATTTTTCATGCCATCGGGCTCTTTGGTTCTATACTAATGCAGTTCTGTGGTAGGCATCTTGTCGGATCTCATCAAGCTCGTTCAATTGCATCAATCTTTGTTCTTGAGCCTCATTTAAATTCATGCCCAACTGAGTAGCAGTTCTAAATGTTTTTACCTGGAATTCGATGGGTAAGAGCACTTGTTTACCATAAACTAATTTGTAAGGTGTGTGTCCGGTCACATTCCTCCAAGTGATCCGATAAGCCCAAAGTTCTTCTAGTAACTTTTCTGCCCAATATTTGTGATGTAGTTGAATTGTTTTCATAAGGATAGATTCAAACACTTTGTTCATGGACCCCACCTGCCTATTATTTTGGGGGTGGTATGGGGTCGATTTGCGGTGCTTAACTTGATATTTCTCCGTGAGTGCCTTGACAAAATTTGATGTAAATTGGATTCCTTAATTAGTGACAATTTCACGAGGCACCCCAAATCTTGTAAAGATGTCTTCGAACAAAAACTCTACTACTGCCTTCTCAGTGGTAGCATACAATGCTTTGGCCTCCACCCACTTGGTGACGTAATCAGTGCATACCAAAATATATTTCTTCTTGTTTGACATTGGGGAGATGGGCCCTACAAAGTCCAATGCCCACTTCTCAAATGGTTCAATAGCAATTTGTGGTTGAAGAGGCATTTCATTGGAGGCAACTGGTCTCCCCATTCTTTGGCAAGCATCACAACTTAGAACAAACTTCTTGGCATCTTTGAATAAGGTCGGCCAATAGTATCCGGTATGGAGAACTTTATATGTCATTCTTTTGTTGGTGAAATGGCCACCACAAGGCTCGTTGTGACTGGCACTTAATATATCGTGCATTTCATCCTCCTGCACACATCACCTCATAATCAAGTCCGGCCCTGTATAAAATAGATCTCCCTCGATCCAAGAGTAACTAGCACTGCACTGCACTATATTGTGCCTCTCTCAAGCCGACAAGTTTTGAGGCAGTTTTCCTGATACCAGATAATTGGCGACATCAGCAAACCAAGGAGTAACAGTAGAAATGGAAAATAGAGCTTCATCTGGGAATTCGTCAAGCACTGGTGTTGGCATGCTTCCCTGCGTAAGATTCAAACGAGATAAGAAATCAGCTGCCAAGTTATCTCTTCCAAGCCTATCAATTATAGTTATATTGAATTCTTGTAGAAGCAACAACCATCTAGTCATCCTATTGTTAGTAACAGGTTTATTCATTAAAAATCTAACAGCAAAGTGGTCGGTATGGACAAATGTCTCATATCCAGTAATATAATGTCTAAACTTTCCTATAGCATGCACAGCTTCTAACAATTCTTTTTTAGTAACCGTATAATTTAATTCAGCGGGAGAGATATTTTTGCTAACAAAGTAAATGGCATAGGGAAAGTTATCTTCCCTTTGTCCCAAAACTGCTCCTAGTGCAGTGTCCAAAGCGTCTATACAAATGTGAAAAGGTAAGGACCAATTTGGTCCTCTTAGCACCGGAGCGGTAGATAATCTCTCTTTCAGTACCTGAAAAGCCTGTTGACAGTCAACATTCCATACAAAGTTAGCATCTTTAGTTAAAAACTTGAATAATGGTGCTACAATTCTAGCGAAATTCAAAATAAATCATCGATAATATCTTGCGTGCCCTAAAAAACTTCCTACCTCTTTTTTCGAGCTTGGAATAGGGATACGTGAAATTACCTCGATTTTTGTTGGGTCAACTTGAATCCCTTCAATTGACACATGATGGCCTAGAACAATTCCCTTAGTTTGCATCATTCTACATTTATCGCTACTAAGGGCTAGATCAGCTTCTTGACAACAGATTAATACCTTTTCTAGATTCTCCAAAGCCTGTAGAAAGTCATCCCCATAGACTGTGAAGTCATCCATATAGACTTCCACACAGTCATGGATCAGATCAGAGAAAATGGCAAGCACAGCTCTTTGGAAGGTGGCGGGGGCGTTACAAAGACCAAAAGGAAGGACTTTATATGCATAAGTACCCCATGGGCATGTGAAAGTAATCTTTTCCTGGTCTTCTTCGGCTATCTGAATTTGATTGTACCCACTATAACCATCTAGAAAAGAAAAATATTTCTTACCTAAAAGCATGTCGAGAACTTGATCAATGAAAGGAAATGGAAAATAATCGCGCAATGTGGCCTTGTTTAATTCTCTGTAGTCGACACAGATTCACCACTTGCTGTTCTTCTTTGGAACTACTACCAAGGGTGACACCCACTTACTATCATAAATGGGGTAAATGAAATCTGCAGCCAAAAGTTTCTGAAGCTCCTCTTTAACGATGTCTTTTAATGTTGGGTTCATATGCCTTTGTGGTTGCCGAACAGGTCTCATTTCTTCATTCATGTAGATATGATGGATGCAAGTGTCTAGATGTATACCTCTCATATCCAAGTAATCCCATGCAAATGCTCCTATTTGTTCACAAACCATACTCATCAACTGCTACTTTTGTTTTTCAGTTAATTGTGTACCAATGTGTAAAATTTTCCCTTCGAATATTTCAACAGGTTTTGTGGTAAGCCCATGGCTTTCCTCCATTGCTGCAAACGAGGCAAAGATAGTCGGTGGTAGGTTTCCTGAAACTCATCACTAAACACATGCTGATAACCATTAAAAGAGATAGGATAATTGATACAAGAGCTATCTGCTAAGAACTGTTGCAAAACATGCTCATCATAATGCTCCTGGAGACCTCTAGATTGATCTAATGTTAACAAGGGGAACATGCAATCTTCATCTCCATATGGGTTTTCGAGCCATAATGGTACTTCAGCAGTTGTCTGAGCAGGTGGAAATATGGACAAGGTTTGATTGTGAGAACCATTTGAAATAATCATTTCTCCATTCCTGCATCCAATGACGGCATCAGCAGTTACCAGCCATGGCCTTCCCAGGACCACAAGGTGTCCAGGTCTGGAGGTTTTGGGAGAAATGACTACAAAATATATAGGGTATTGCCAAGAGGCAATAGTGACTACTATGTCTTCCAAGGATCCTATTGGTTTGACAATGGATTTATCTGCCATCTCTAAGAGGATAGGGGTGGTTTTCATTCCGGGTAGTTGTAGCAACATCATTGTTTCATAAGTCATTGCATTTATGGATGCTCCTAAATCTACCAGGGTGTTAGGCAGAAGTACTCCATTTATTTCAATAGTGACAATGGGGTTCCCAGGGTCATTATATTTGGCAGGCATGTCATAGATCATTGTGGACATCTCGCTCATGATTTTGACATTTTGGTTCTTATGCCCCTTTCTTCCCATCTTCTTAATGCATAGGTCCTTGAAAATTTTAGTGTATATGGGAATGTATCTAATTGCTTGTAAAAGTGGGATTTTAATATAGACATTCCTAAGTTCATTTTCCAGGTCATATTCAAGTGGGACTTCCTCTTTCTTTACTATCAGTCTTTCCAGGTATGGTGGTTTAGGTGATTCTTCTTCTTTCTGTTGTTGTTTTTCGTTTGGTGAATGATTTTCAGATGACATGGAGGGTACCTCTTCCTGGATGATGACAGTTGATTTTCCTTTGTTAATTGTCCTTCCTTATCGTAATTGAATTTCATTTACAGGAATGGCAGTGATCATGTATGTAGGAAAGGGTTGTATGTCTATGTTTTGAATGGGTTGAGCTAACTTATTGTGATTAGGGTTAGGTAAGGGTTGTCTAGGCAATAGTGTTGGTCGTGGTGGGTTTATGGTGGCTGGTGCCTATGAAGATGAGGTGTTAGTAGGTGCAGGTAACAATTGATGTAAAGGAGGTGGTGGCAGCGTAGGTTGTTGATACATATTAGGGTTATATGCTTGTTGATAGGTTTGCGTGGCTGGATTATATGAAGTACTTGGCATGTTTGGATAGGGCGCATAGAATTGAGGTGGAGGTTGATAGTTGTTGGTATAACAGTTTGACCTCCAATTCTGGCCCCAAGCAGTATTTTTTGGTTGTTGAGCAACCCAAGGAGGGTAGGATGCGGGAAAGGTCCATGGCTAAGTCTAGATATAACCTTGAAGATTTGGATCTAGGAACACATTCTGACTTTGGCCTCTCCAGGTGGGTCTCTTGGTTGCTTGTGATTGGTCGATAGTTTCAGCATTCCCCTTGTAGATGGCTTGTAAGCCGGGAAGTGATGGGCACTTCTCGGTTGGGTGTTCTAAGGTACAGATTCCACAGACCTCGATGGTGTTTAACAGACACTCCCTTTCTGCATGTTTACGCCTACACTTGGAACAAAAGACAGCCATGGCTGCCTTCTCAGCTTCCTGCTTTTGTTTAATTTTCATGGTGTCGAGTTGGTCGCTGATTGTGTTTAGGATATCAATTTTAAAATTTTCTAATAGGTTCCCTAGCTCGACTCTTGTAACAACATTAGCCACAGTTTTCTTTTGCACATAGTCTCTAGAATTGTCTCTAAGTTCCCAAAGCTTTTTACCTATTTTGGCTTGGCTTCTAGAGTAAGTGCGACACAGCTCAATGACTTCAGCAAATTGCTTTTTATAAATGTCTCTACCACTGAGCAGGTTTAATGTTTCAATACAATCGTCTCTCAGCCCTTTTAGGAAAACAATTCTGATAATCTTTTCATCTAGGTTGGACCCACGGGATTTGTGGAAATTGTATAGGAACCATTCAAGATACTCTTCTAGATTTTCATCTTCATTTTGCTGCATCCTAAGGATATCATTGATGTCCCTACTCTTACAAAAGTCTTGATATTTTTTAAGAAAAACTGATCTCATGTCATCCCATGTGTATATAGTGTGTTTCCCTAGACTCATGAACCACCTAAGGGCTGCATCTTTTAATGTGGCAGGAAATAGTTTGAGTTTATGAGCATCGTCATAATAATTATAACTGCGACATAGAATATCGAATTCAAAAAGAAAGGCATCAGGATCTTCAGATGATTTACCGTAGAACAATGGGAGAGATGCCATTGGAATGCTCTTCATTGTGATGTCACGTGTCACATCTAAGATAGGGAATCCGAAGGTGACTTCTTCCTCACCTTGATTGCCTCCTCCAAAGAGATTCCCGTTGCGTCGAGGGCCTTCTCCCTCTTCTTGACGTTCTTCGTTGTGTCTGTCCTCTCCATCCAGGTGATCCATTTCTGCGACCGGCACCCGCTGAGGTTTTTTGATTATGGGGTGGCCTAAGGGTATTGGAACATGGTAGATGTTGGTTGATTTCTCGTCCACGAGGTTTTGTTTTTATACTGGTTCCTCCACAGGGTTGTTGTAGACAATCTGTTGAATGATCCTTTCTCCTTGATCTAGGAATTCCTGGTCTGAAACCACGTTAGCATCAACACTTCCTCCTTCTTGTCTCAATCCTACATATCTATTAGCAGCAGTGAGAATAGGTATATTAACTGATCCAAAATTTGAAGGAAATCTAGAACTGGAAATAAATCTACCCTTACTATCCCTAGGTCTACCTGCACTCCTACGCATAAAGATAAAGGAAATAAACAAATATTCAAGGACAAGCAGTGATCAGTCAGACTTTGGAGCAACCCCAACAAAAGTGGATGCATGGCTCTTCACTCACATCTTACCATACTCTCTCCACCCTCTGACAGCCCTGCAAGACCCTAAAACTCAGATGATAATAATTACCTGAATAAGAAATGACAATCTCCCTGGCAACGACGCCAAAATGTTGAGAGACTAAATTGTCAGATTAAATCCATTAATATCAATTGTCAACTTGGGGTTCGTAAACGTGAGCTGCCTTGCACTTTCTTCATTCAGCTTTAAATTAGAGTTTTAACACTTCCTGATAACGATTCATGGAGCAATAACACACTAACACTTACAAACAATTAGCTGTCAAAAGCAGACCCAACAATCAAATTCAATCTAGAGATTTCAAAAGTCTTTACAAACCCTAGCATTCAAATCTGAACTCAACAAACGACTGAGCTATGAATCTCAAGCGATAAAATGGAATTCTTCTCACACAAAAATTTACTCAATCAAACCCATAAATGCTGGTACCAAAATTCTATTTGTGATAACAGTTTATTCATCACTCAACAAGAAATCTATAATGATAGCGATTCAATCCTTAAGCAGACAAACAAACCTATACTAATAACCATTCGATCCTTAAACAATCTATACAAACCACAATTCATTCCTGAAGCAGCTAAGCAATCTATAACAATTCAATTCTTAAGCAAACAAGCAATCTATGTTGATAGCAACTTAATCAAACAATCAATCTGTACCTAATGGTTGGTTATCCTCTTAACAAAGATTTGAAGGTTAAGTACTAATCTATAACAATCACTCTATTTTATTCTATTACTTAATTTATTATTATACTTGCAATTAAGCAATCTACAGGTCTCAATCTGATGAAAACAACTCAAAACCTTAGCCTATTCGACACCTAACAGTTCAACCAAACAACCCTTAAGAAATTGTACTCTAAACTCTTCTGTAACCACACCAACCCTTACTGGTAAATGACCTTATTTGGATCCAAAGTACTGTTGCTTGAAACCTAATTGATATTTGACTCCTAAAAATTGGAATCAACCACCTCACAATGCAAAGGAAATCATTTATCTAGACAAATAATAAAATTAATCTTCACACGAAATAGGGGAAAATCCTTTATCTACTAAACTCAATGAAATCCATCAACACTCAAAACAGAGAAATCATGTATCTATTAGACTTAACGAAATCACAGTTATCAACTAATCATCGAAGCACTTACGGGTATGCTATGTGCAATCCACTCGATCTACTCTACAATCCTAGAGTCTACTCATCAAATGAAACAGAGCTAATTGGTAAGAAGCCATCCAACATTTATGAAAGTGATCTTCAATCTAAACAACTAGACTGAAAATGATCAATGAGAGTTCTATTATGATTGCCTATAAAATAATTTAAATAAAAAGTAAATCCGTTCCAGTTCGTGAGGGAACACAGAGTAGTTTGATAGCCAAACAAATCTCGTTCTTAATTAGTTCGAATTCACCGAATAGAGTTAACTTATCAAAACAATCACAGTATTCTCAATGTATAGATAATCTGTTTCACTCATTAGGTGATCATATGGAATTTCTCGGCTGATTACAACTCAATATGATAGCAAGCATGCTCTGTTCTAAAATCAAAACAAGGTTCAACTGTGAATTATGGAAACGAATGAATGAAAGAACATTAATGCATCTACACTCTTTTAAACAATCAAATGAATGCAATTCACATACAATCAAGCCAAACCAATTCGTAATGCAAGTAAAACTAATCGTGACTAATCACACAGTGGTTCTATCTGCAATATACAAAGCAACCCAAATGGGTGGGCCCTGGCCACACCTGGGAGCTAGATAAACTTACAGTAAAGAAGAAATCTCAAATGCAATCAATCGACTATCTTCAGCAATCCATCAACGCTTACTCTCAAACTCAGAGCAAAACCATTTCGATATTATTAAAGATGAGTTATATAATTCACGACAAATTATTTCACAATTTCTAACACTAACTTGACATATTACATCCCCTGCCTTTATAGTCATTTAATTACAGTTAAACATTGAACTAACAATAGTAATTTATAACAGTCTTAACAAGTCAGCTTCTCCAAAGAAAATAGGTTCAAACAGCTGCATCGAATTGGTCCAGCAACTTGTAACCAATCCCCAAACTTGTTGTATGTCATAACCAGAGAAAAGAGAATGAAGATCTTGGGATAAAATGTGTTACTTGCAAGGTTGGTGACATCTCATCATCCAGAAGCACACGACTTCTTATCCATGGCATTGTTTGAGTACTAAATCTGAATATAACGTTTGAGTACAGTAGTAAGGAGCCATGGTACACCAACTGCTTCTTTCCATTAGCTTCATGCACATCTTTGCTGAGAAATCTACACTTGATCATAATAATTAGTTAGTTTTAGGAATCAGCTACCTATATTTGCTTAAATCCACTAACAAATAGCCAAATGTAACCATAAAAAGATTTACCTCAAATAGGGATTAGGATCATGATAGGGTAGCAAAATAGCAAGGAAATAGGTTCCATAGTGTCAAAAAGAGGTCAAAATGGGGATTGAAGATGGTATTAATAGGAACAAAATAGAGGATCAACAGAGCACTTGCCAGCAAAAGATCCATCTGTATCGGGTTGTCAAAGCTAGCCAACTCCTGCACCAAGGAGAGTGGCTTGTCAAGGACCAAATTCAACAACAGTTTCCCCATCTCATGGAGGCTCTCAACACAATGGGGACCATTGCTTCCTTGGGGGGGGGGGAGGGGGAAACTTATCTAGGTAGATATTGGTGGCGTCCCGCGTATTGCACTTGGACCCCCACTATTGTTTCTTTTTAGTTTCCTTAATTGTAGCAAAACTTACTATTTTTGGCAATTTTTAGGGTCCTAAACTTCCATAGTTGTTTTGAGGGACTAATAGACGTTTTTAGGGAAAACGGAGAGACTGCATAAGTTACAAACCAATCTACCAATTTGTTTTCATCCTTTTCTTTGAGATATTCAAAACAAGGTATTATGATAGCCAAACGAAGATCATATGCCAAAGTTACGACCCCGAGAAGTTGATGTACCAATTTACCCAAATGGGGCCCACAATTTTGGTGCTTCATCTTTTAGGGTTAGGTTTTTTGGATTTTTAGGGTTTTCCATTGTTTTGCAATAATAAATATGCATTTGAGCCTCATTGTAATAGAGTTCAGAGGCATGTATCCGCCACATCTCTTCTCAGAGATAAGCTACCATCGACCGAGCTATTTTATTTCCATTTCTATATGTAAGCATATTTCAGTTCTTTGATATTTATGAAATGAAGTTTTATTTACACCGCATCTCTATGTTTATGTGTACAAATGTATTTTGTTGTGTTCCTGCGTAATTCTGGATTAGTGGTATCAGAGTGGTTTTCTTTTTCTCAATTTTTCTTTTCATATCCCCAATGAGGTCATGGCATGAGGAGTTAGGGCTCGAACTGGTTGAACCTTTGCAAGACCAACCTCACAAACCCCTACGGCTTTCCATGGTGGAAGAAAAGAAAGGCGAGGGTGCAGGAGATCCTTTCAAAAAATTTCTCGAAGAAGCCCTTGAGCGACAAAGGAATGCGATGATGGATAAATTTTCCTAAATCCTTCAATGGCTACCCACATGCAATGAATCTTCATCCAGCATCCACTCTAGAGGCACCACTCCTTTTAAGGTACAATTTATCTTTGACATTCCCATATTTCAAGGTCAAATAGATGCAAACGTCATAGATAGATGGTTAAATTTGTTGGAAGGATATTTTTCAATTGATGAATTTTCCAATCAGGAAAAGATTACTTTTGCACTCCTCAAAGCCGCCCCACATGTCAAGGACTGGTGGAAAAACTACTGTGAACAAAAGGACAAGAGGGAATCCTCACTATTTTCAGCCACACACAGTTGGAATTCTTTCTGAGATTCCATCAAGGAACAATATTATCATGTTAGGAGCTATGAAGATAAATACCTAAAGTGGACCATGCTGCGACAAGGAAGGGACCAAGATGTGTCAGAGTTCACAAATGTTTTCCATAGCCTTTGCACAAAGTTGGGTATCAAGGATTTTGAGCGGCATTTGGTACTCAAGTACCGTGGTTTCCTACACAAGTAATTCCAAGACGAGATGGAGTTCACGAACATCTCCTCACTTGGCGTTTCATATCAATACACTGTCAAGATCGAGCATAAATTCAAATACAAGAAGCGAGACTTTGGATCTACGAATCCAAAGCAAGGGAAAGGTACCCCCAAACTTCATAACAAAGGAAAATTCCAAGGTGAGGCGACCCAAGACAAATTGTCGAAGCCACAAGCAAAGAACACCACGAAGACAAAGAAGGACACAGGGAAATGGTGCAAGTTCCATAAGATCCCCACTCACAACATAAGTGAGTGTTGAGCCAAGCAGTCACTGGTGGTCAAGTTGGAGGCTTCTAAATCAAATGCATGTTCTGACTCTGAGTCAAAAACTGATAATGGGAATGACAAAGGGAAGCAAATTATAGATGCAAATCCTAGTGTCACTATTACCACTACCATTATCTAGAAGGATGAAATTGAAGATCCAGAGGAGGGGGAGCGATTCTTCCACTCAAAGATTTTGGTGAAGGGTTCTCCATTATAGTTCATTGTGGACAGCGGATCCAAAAGAACCTCATTTCAGCAAGTTGTGAAGCGGTTGGGCCTACCAACCACACTACACTTGCATCCGTACACCATTGGGTGGCTTCACCAAGGGTGATATCTCTGTGTCATCCAATAGTATCGAATTCCATATAGCATTACGCCCTTCATAGATGAGGTATTGTGTGATGTTGCTCCTCTTGAAGTTTTTGATGTATTATTAGGCAACCATACTTGTGGAAGCAGCATGATGTGTATGAGTCTAAGCCTCACAATATTATTATTACTTTGGGAAATAACTTGTATAGGATACCAGAGGTAACACCGCCTACCTCCATTACTTTGATCAGTACGAATCAATGTAGTAATATCATTTCCTAGATCGGGAAATTTGATTTGCTATCATTCACCCTCAAGGAAAGAAGATTGTGGGCACGACCTCTAGATAGGGATCCTTCGCACGACAAAAGCAGATGGTAAATATTGTGGAGGAGTATAGGGACATATTCACCTCACCCACAAGGGTACCTCTACACTATCAAGTTAAGAACTCAATCAATCTGATCCTGGGTGTGTGACTACCCAATGGATCGATCTATCAACACTCTATTCTAGAGAATGATGAAATCAAAAGGCAGATTTAGGAGCCATTGCAGAAAAGGGACATCAAGCCAAGTTCATTTCCCTATGGGAACCTGATCATGTTGGTACAGAAAAAGGATGGGACTTGGAGACTTTGTATTGACTATCGGGCACTGAACAAGATCATTGTCTGGAATAGGTATCCAATCCCATGGATTGATGACCTTCTAGACTAGCTCAAAGGGGGAGAATATTTCAGCAAGATTGACTTGAATTTTGGTTATCACCAGGTATCGATCGAACCCTCTGATGCGTGGAAGACTACCTTCAACTCCAAGGAGGGTCTTTTCTAATGGCTATTCATGCTTGTCGGGTTGATGAATGCCCCCGCAAACTGTGTGCCAATTTGGAGAATTTCACTTTTGATATGACCCAGGTTCAATATCTAGGGTACATCATTGATGAGAGTAGTGTGCATGTGGGCGCAGCCAAGATACAAGTCATTCGGGATTGGTCAGCCCCAACCACTCTAACAGGGCTCCACAGCTTTATGGGTCCTTCCAACTTCTACCGCAAGTTCATGGTTGGGTTCTCTCATATCACTTGACCTTTGAGTCAAGTCACCAAGGGAGAAGTGAAAGAAAAATTATTTTTGTTTGAATCCCAATAGAAGGCATTTGTCGAGTTGAAGCATCGCCTCTGCAATTCTCTAGTGCTCACATTAAAAGAACTGCAACAACCATTTAAGATCGAGACAGATGCCTCTGACTATGCTATTGTTTCAATTCTTACTGAGTAGGGGCATCTCATGGAATATCACAGTGTGACACTTTCAGACACAGTCTGAAAATATCCCACCTATGACAAAAAGATGTACTCCATTATGTAGGCTTGCCGAAAATGGAAGAATTACAATATGGGAAAGGAAACAGTCATCCACACAGACCACAAACCCCTGTAGTTCAAATAGACATAGGGGAATTCGCAGAATGATCGCCATTAGAAATAGTCCACTTACCTACGACAGTTCCATTTGAACATTATGTACAAGAAGGGCAACACCAAAACAACGTTACAAACTGCCTCAGCTGACCGTCGGTCACGGCGTTGACCACTATGCTCGACTCTTGTGGAAACGAGGCTATGGGTTGGGTGCATCTTTACAAGAGTGATCTAGAATTCGGCAACACAAACCAGATGCTCCTGGAAAGCAAGCAAGTTCAAAATTTTCACCTCTAGGATTCACTGCTATGCCACCTTGGGCACCTCCTTGTTCCTTCAAGCGAGCATACAAAAATGATTTTGGGGGTGCAATATAGTCAGTTCGTTGGACATTTTAGGGTAGGGAAAACAGTGGCAGTGTTGTAGAAGTATTTTTATTATTTGAACCTTCGATAGGATGTTGGGAAGTACATCAGATCCTGCACTCCCTCAGTGTCATTGCCAAAATAAACATCAAGAAGCAAGGCCTATACACTCCTCTTCCTACTCCTAGTCAACCTTGGGAATCCATTTCCATGGATTACATGTTAGGCCTTCCTTCTACTAAGTAAGGCAACGAATTCATTTTCTTGGTCGTTGACAGATTCTCTAAGATGGCCATTCTAGCAGCCTACAAGAAGAGTATCACAGCAAAAGAAACTACTAAGATCTTCATTGAATGAGTGTGGGTACACTTTGGGATCCCACAATCCATTATCTTGGATCAGGACAACAGGTTCCTAAGTACATTTTGGTCAAGTCTCTAGTCGATGCTGGATATCAAGCTCACGAAGTCCATGACTTTCCACCCCAAAATTGATGGCCAAATAGAGGTCGTCAACAGGATGATCATACACATTTTGCGTATGCATAACTAGAAGCATAGGCACATGGGATGACAACCTCCCCTATGTCTAGTATAGCTACAATAGAGCTCTCCATAGATCAATTGGTCATAGCCGCTTTCAAGTGGGGTTAGGATTCCAGCCACTATGTCCCATTGATGTGGCCATATCATTTGCAGCTACTTAAGAAGATTGGAATCATGTCCAATCTGAAGCTGAAGGAACTAACAACTTCATTGAGTGCATTCATCACATCCGTCGATAGTTCCATGACATATTGGACAGAACCAATGCTAAGTACAAGCAACGTCATGATCAACATCGGGTGCTACACAAGTTCCATGAGGGCGACAAAGTTTGGTTACATTTATAGAAGGAACGCCTCGCTCGTCCACATAGAAAGCTTAACCCACAATGATATGGGCATTACAAAAACAATAAGGCTATAGGGTTCAATGCTTTCAAGATGATCATTCCACCATTCCTTAGCATGCTCCTAGTGTTTAATGTGGACCACCTTCGACAAAACTTTCCACCATTAATGGACAATTCAAGCATTGCATAATAACTCACACCAATAGAGTTAAACCCATACTGGATGGAACAGTCCACAACTGATCGCATCATGGACACACAGATCAAGAACACTCACCAACAGAATATCCAACTGCATCGGGTTGTCAAAGTTGGCCAACTCTTGCACCAAGGAGAGTGGGTCATCAGGGACCAAGTTCAGTAGAAGTTTTCCCATCTCATGGAGGCACTCAATGCAACGGGGACCATTGCTTCCTAAGGGGGGAGGTTTGATCTAGGTGGATATTGGTGGCCACACCCCTATTCCACGTGGAACCCCATTATTTTTCACTTTCCTTGATTGTAGCACAATTTACTTTTTTTGGAAATTTTTAGGGTCCTAAACTTCTGCAGCTATTTTGTGGGAAAAAAAGACGTTTTTAGGGAAAATGTATGGAGAGATTGGAAAATTCTAAAAGCTATTTATTGGTTTGTTTTTGACATCCTCTTCAAGATCTTTGAAACGAGGTATTATGTTAGCCAAATGGAGATTGTATGAAAAAGTTATGACCTTGGGAAGTTGATGTACTAATTTACCCAAACAAGGCCCACAGTTTTGGCGCTTCATCTCCTAGGGTTAGGTATTTGGATGTTTAGGGTTTTACATTGTTTCTCAATAATAAATAGGCCTTTGAGCCTTATTGTAACAGAGTTCAGAGGCATGTAGACACAACATTGCTTCTCAAAGATAAGCTACCATCGCCTGAGCTAGTTTATTTCCATTTATGTATTTAAGCATATTTAGGTTCTTTGATATTAATGAAATGAAGTTTTATTTATGTTGCATCTTTGTGTATACGTATGCAAGCACTTTCACAGGAGAGAAAGCACATATGGGATGGAAAACTAAGATTAAAGAATACCAGGGGTTCCTACCATGTTAATGAGCGCAACAAATAATATTGATACCATCAAAGAATACCAGCAGCATAACTATGGTTTTGGTCTGAGGTATTGAAAAAGGCTCTAAGTATATAAGAAGGAGAAGATCAAAGGGATAAGTGTGCAAGAAATGAATATCTTATGAAGAGTTAGATCAAAAGAAAATATGCATGTTACGGGTTTCTGATTCTTTTCTTGATAAGGACTTAGTATGCACCTGAGTGTTTGATGATGGATGAGATCTAATGACGGATCAGGATCATGAGACTTGAAATGACTTATCATTTTATTATTTGATAATGGATGGCCTATATCTGATTTCTAATGCATGTTTTATCCTTTATATGTTATGATTTGGTATGTCTGAAGTCTGGAATAGCTGCGAAGTTATAAGTTATTATTTGAAAATATATACGTTGTTTCACCTTGGTGAAGGCGCATATACACGTTGGTTCAATACTTTTAAGTAGCGTATACATTCTAACATATGATTTTTGAAGTTGCAATTGGTTCTGGTTGTTGATGCAGAGTTCTAGATTCAGCTATGTGTTCTGGTGACAGTGATTTGATGGTTGAGATTGATTGTTTGCGATTTGCTTTAGAGTATATGGGTTTCAGTGATTGGTTGTATTGCAATGGTGATTGATTTTGAGCTTCAATGTTACTGATGGGTCCAATATGAAAATTTGATGAAACGTAGCCTACTTATTGTGTTGTTGTGTACCAGGAGTATCCAGTCTGAAAATTTATGAAACGTGGTCCCTGGTGAAAGAGTGAAGGTAGTAGCCTTCTGTAGGTCGGTGCCTACGTATTGGTAAACATATCTGTCAGTACAAGAGCTAGGGGGTTGGAGCTCCCTTCTAGTAGTAACTGGAGAACAAGTGAAGTTGGTAGCCTTTTGTAGGGCGCACCTACGTATTGGTAAACATATCAGCCAGTACAAGAGCCAGGGGGTTGTAGCTCCCTTCCAGTAGAAGCTGGAGAACGAGATAAGGTTGTAGCCTTCTACAGGTAGATGCCTGCATACTGGTATGAGTCTGTGCCAGTACAAGATTGTAAACATATTTTCTTTATATTAAAAGAAGACAGAGACAATAGCAACAGGTGGTTTTTCTCCCGCATTGGGTTTCCACCTTAAATCTTGGTGTTCGTGTGTGCTTCTTATGTGTGATGGTTTATTTTGTTATTGTTTCACTCGGTTATTGTTTATCTAATGGTTAAGAAAGTACTAATGCACTGGATGAAGACAAACATATGATGGATTAACTGAATTATAAGTTCACTAGATATATGCTAGTTGACTTAAGAACAGTCACGTATAGAAATCTGAATATGAAATGGAAAATTTTTAAACACTGATTCACCCCCCCCCCCCCCATCTTAGTATTTTTCCCAACAATTGGTATGAGAGTGGGTCCTTTGGGAGAAGTGTGATCGCTTGAAGGAGATCCGTCGAGACAATGGGAAAGAAGAAAGCAACTCAAAAGAAGAAGACAACTCAAAGAAATAGTGACAATGGTGGAATCAAATATTCAGATTTAGAATCACCTCAGAATGAAGATGAACAAGCAAAAGAAGTATCAGGTACTGATTCTTTATCCTCTGTTGATCCCTTTCTCTATTATATTGAAGATAGTGAATGTGTGAGAAATCTAATGAAGGGAGAAGTTAAAAGGCTCACAGATAAAGTTAGAGATCAACAAGATCTATTTGATAAAGGGGAATGTTCCTACAAAGAAGAGATTACAAAGTTAAAAACTCAGTTGGAGGAAGGAAACATAATAAGGAACCAGTAAAAAGGAAAGGAAGATCAATGTCAAAGGTTGTAGGATGAAGTAACATCATTAAGAAATGAAGTGAATGAAAAGGATACAACAACCAAGGAACTTAAAGAAAGAACCAGTTACTGTGAAGGTCTTGAAGCTGAGGTTGTCTCTCTAAAAGATCTTGAAAATTCAAATAAGCAGAATGAAGAACTACTTTAAGCATTTGAAGAACAAGAAAATGAGATTCTCAAATTAGGACAACAAGTGGAAGAAGGATGAAAAGTTGAAGAAATCATGAAGAAGCAGTATCTGGAAAAGGAAGAGAAATTTCAGGTTGAGGTAAATATCTTAAAAGGTAAATTAGAAGAAAAGGATAAACCTTTGAGATTTCAAGATAGTACTAAGATTTTGGATAATATCCTTAGTAGTAAAAGGTCTCCTACCATCAAATCTGGTCTTCGTTTTCATGAAACTGTTAAGGGTGAATCTAGCTCACAGACTGAAGCAAGGAACTCTAATGCAAAATCTGAAATGCTCAACAAGGAGATAAGTGGTCAACCCCATCAACAACCAAGGAAACAAAGCATTCAAATAAAATAATTTACTCCTAACTATGGAAGTACGAATCAATTCTTTCCTCTGATGAATAATGTTGAATGTTTTAGATGTCATAATGTTGGACATGTTGCAACCAGATGCAGAAGTAGAATGTTTCAAGTTAATAACCATCTCACATAAAGATCATCAGCTTCCAGGTACTTTAAGGGATATTGTTTTTCTTGCAATATGTTTGGTCACAAATCCATTGAAGCTATAGAAAGAATATGAAACATATAAGATGTTATGCTTGTAACAAGTTTGGGCATATAGAAAAAGAATGCAAGAACAAGTCTATGGATAACCGCAGACAATATGGTAAGCAATCAAATAAGAATATTTATATCAGAAAATCTGAAAAAGTTGAATCCACCAAGAATCAAGAAAAGGAAGATTAGATAAGGTGTGATCTAATAAAGAACCATCATGTCAATGATGTTCTAGCTCAGTATACAGACAAAATAGACTCAGGGGGAGTTGAAAGTGTAAAACCTCAGTATTCCAATTCTCATATGTAGTTATTATGAAGACAGGTCACTTATATATGCAAGTTAGAAATTGCACAGTCACATATATGTTGGTTTGATGAAGAAGCGGTATGTCGGACTTAGGAAAATGGGTCTAATATGGTTCAATCAATTGTCAATTGTCTTTTATGTCCTGATTGATGATGATTACAGTCTGTTGATGATATGTAGAAGTGATTTTGTCCCTCATAAGTTGTTGATGACTTGATGACTAACTGGTTGATGAGGAGGCCTTGATGATTCTTACTGACATATGCAATGATCAGATTTGACAGTGAACAGTTGGCACAGGTTCAGGGGGAGCATATGCCATGATTCTAATAATGCATTGTTGGCATTATGTTTTTGTTTAGAAGACCTTGGTACATAATGATGCTTATGTTACTGAAATTATGCAGACATAAGTGGCCTATGATGAAATATTAGATGATACTTATATTTCTTGAGCCACATAGTTGTTTTGATTCAGATTACTCCTTTGATGATAGACATATATAGAGTATTGTTCTTGATGATGCTGACAAATTCTTATGGTGTCGATCATATATGATGTATGATAGTTATTGATAACTATCATGGTCTTGTCTAAGTCCTTGGTCTTTGATGTCATGAATATCATTTGATGTAAAGGTCATGTAAAGACCTATGATGTAATTTGTAACCCCACTATGCATGGGAAGGATGATGTAATAACTGCCATATTCAGTAATGTATGGACATTTGAGATCATGTCAAATATGTAATTCCACTTGGTTGGGTGTTTGAGTCAAATATGTATCCCCACTTGATTGGGTGATTGATGTATGTATGATTCATTGGTGATAGGAAGGTCATACTCACATAGTTGAGTTATAGAATCATGTTATTCTTTTGAAAAATATTTTTGTAGACTCTTCATGTACTCAGGGGGAGCATTGACACTATAGAGCATCTCATCATGTACTAAGGGGGAGAATATCTTGGTCAGCCCTTTGCCCTTGATGTCAAATGGGGAGAGTATCTTGGTATTATTTATATCTAATAGGTTCTACAACTTGGCGTAATAAACACCAATACGGTTGCCATCAAGTCCAAAGGGGGAGATTGTTGGCATTATGGTATAGGTGTTGTCCTTAATGGCAACTCACATATATGATACCCATAAATGATTCAGTGATGTATGATGGCAGTTCATAGTGCAACGGGTCAATTCAGAGGTAACATCATAGAATTACATATAAAACTCCAGAAATTGAAGGAAGAGCAAGTTTTAAGAAGTATACGTTGTTTATCCTAGTCCAAGTTTCGTATACACGCGGGTACACAGAACAATTTAAGGAGCGTATACGTATGCATGAACTTTCACAAGAGGTAAAGTGCATATGGGATGGAAAACTAAGATTAAATAATACCAGGGGTTCCTACCATGGTATTGACCCATGGTGATGAGCGCGACAAAGAATATTGATACCATCAAATAATACCAGCAACATAACTATGGTTTTGGTCCGAGGTATTGAAAAAGGTTATAAGAAGGAGAAAATCGAAGGGTTAAGTGTGCAAGTAATGAATATCTTATGAAGAGTTATATCAAAATCAAATATGCATGTTATGGGTTTCTAATGATTTGCTTGATTTGGACTAAGTATGCACCTGAGTGTTTGATGATGGATGAGATCTAATGATGGATCATGATCATGAGACCTGAAATGACTTATCATTGTATGATATGATAATGGATGGGCTAGATGTGATTGCTAATTCATGTTTTATCCTTTATATTTTATGACCTGGGTATATCTGAAGTCTGGAATAGCTGTGAAGTTATAAGTTATTATCTGTAGATTTGTACGTTGTTTCGCCTTGGTGAAGGCGTGTATACATGCTGGTTCGGCACTTCTAACGTATACATTTTGACATATGATTTTTGAAGTTGCAGTTGGTTCTGGTTTTTGATGCAGAATAATGGGTTCAGCTCTGTGTTCTGGTGATAGTGATCAGATGGTTCACATTGATTGATTGTGATTTGCTTCAGAGTATATCGGTTTCAGTGATTAGTTGTATTGCAGTGGCGATTGATTTTGAGTTTCAATGTTACTGATGGGTCCATTATGAAAATTTGATGAAACATGACCTACTTATTGTGTTGTTGTGTACCAAGAGTATCCAGTCTGAAAATTTATGAAACGTGGTCCCTGGTTAAAGAGTGAAGGTAGTATCCTTCTTTAAGCCGATGCCTACGTACTGGTAAACATATCAGCCAGTACAAGAGCTAGAGGGTTGGAATTCCTTCCAGTAGCAGTTGGAGAAGGAGTGAAGGTGGTAGCCTTCTGTAGGCTAGTGCCTACATATTGGTAAACATATCAGTCAATACAAGAGCCAGGGGGTTATAGCTCCCTTCCAGTAGAACCTAGAGAATGAGAGAAGATTGTAGCCTTTTACAGGCAGATGCCTACGTACTGGTATGAGTTTGTGCCAGTACAAGATTGTAAACATATTTTCTTTATATTAAAAGAAGACAGAGATGACATCAACAGGTGGTTTTTCTCTCGCATTGGGTATCCACCTTAAATCTTGGTATTCATGTGTGTTTCTTATGTGTGATGGTTTATTCTATTATTGTTGCACCTGGTTATTATTTATCTAATGTTTAATAAAGTACTAATGCATTGGCTGAAGACAAACATATGATGGATTAACTGAATTATAAGTTCACTGGATATACGCTAGTTGTCTTAAGAACAGTCGTGTGCACACGCAGGTTCGATTCAATAAAGTCACATGCAGAAATCTGAATATGAAATGAAAAATTTGTAAATATTGATTCACCCCCCCTCTCAGCATTTTTCCCAACAACATCTCCTGCTTGGCGCCACCTATCAATACGCTATCAAGATTGAGCAGAATTTTAAACAAAAACAAGTGATACTTTGGATTTGTGAATCCCAAGTAAGAGAAAGATGCCTCCAAATCACATAACAAAGGACAAAGCCAAGGTGAAGTGACCTAGGATAACCCGACAAAGCCACAAGAAAATAAAAACACCACAAAGACAAAGAAGGACACAGGGAAATGGTGTGAGTTCCATAAGAGCCTGACTCACAACAAAAGTGAGTGTCGAGCCAAGCAGTCACTAGTGGCCAAGTTGAAAGCTTCCAAATTAGATGCATGTTATGACTCTAAGTCAAAAACTGAGAAGGAGAATGGAAAATGGAAGTATATTATCGATGCGGAGCATAGTGCCACCATTGCCACCACCAAGATCTAGAAAGATGAGCCCGAAGAAACAGAGGATGGGGAGCGATTCTTCCACTAGCAGATGTTAGTGAAAGGTTCTTCACTGGCGTTCATTATCAACAGAGAGCCAAAAGAACCTCATTTCAGAAGAAGTCGTGAAGCGGTTGGGCCTACTAACCACAACACACCAGCAACCATGCACTGTCAATTGGCTTCACCAAGGGCAAGATATTTGTGTCAACCAATAGTGTCATCTTCCCTACAGCATCAAGCCCTTCATAGATGAGGTAATGTGTGATGTTCCTCCCCTTGAATTTTGTGATGTGTTATTAGGCCAACCATACTTTTGGACGTGGCATGTTGTATATGAGACTAGGCCTCGCATTATTATTATTACTTTGGGTAATAAGTTATATAGGATATCGAAGGTTGCACCGCCTACCATAATTTATTTGATCACTACGAAGCAATGGAATAAGATCATTTCCAAAACTGGGAAATTTTTTTTCCTCGTGATTCTCCCTCAGGGAAAGACGAAGATTATGGCCATGGGCTCCAAATAGGGCTCCTCCACAAGATAGCAGTAGATGGACAAGGTTGTGGAGGAGTACAGTGACATTTTCACCTCACCCAAAAGGGTACCTTTACACTGTCAAGTTAAGCACTCCATGGATCTGACCTCGGGCATGCCACTTCCCAATGGACCGATTTATCAATGCTCTGTTATGGAGAATTATGAATTCAATAGGAAGATTCAGGATTTGTTGCAGAAAGGGTGCATTAGGGCATGTTCATCGCCTTGTGGGAGCTCGATCGTGTTGTCACAGAAGAAGGATGGGACCTAGAGACTCTATATTGACTATCGGGCATTGAACAAGATCATTGTCCAGAATAGGTATCCAATCCCACGTATTGATGACCTTCTGGACCAGCTTACGGGGGCCAAATGTTTTAGCAAGATTGATTTGAAGTCCGATTATCACCAAGTACTGATTGAACCCTCCGATGTGTGGAAGACTACCTTCAAGTCCAAGGAGGGCCTTTACGAATGGTTGGTCATGTCTTTTGGGTTGACAAATTCCCTCGCAACCTTCATGAGGTTGATGGACGACATCTTCATACCCTTCACTAACTCATTCATGGTGGTGTATCTAGATGAAATTATGATCTTTAGTCAAAGTTGGGAAGAGCACCTCCACCATATTTGATTGATTCTCCAAACACTGCGGCAACACAAGTTGTGTGCGAATTTGGAAAAATACACTTTTGGTATGACCCAGGTTCAATATTTAGGGTACATCATTGATGAGTGGGGTGTGCATGTGGACCCAACAAAGATGCAAGTCATTCAGGATTGGCTAGCCCCAACCACTCTAACATAGCTCTGCATCTTTTTGGGTCTTTCCAACTTCTATCGCAGGTTCGTGTTTGGGTTCTGTCATATCACTTGGAATTTGAGTCTAGTCACCAAGGGGGGAGAAAAAAAAATTCTTTTGGTTTGAATCCCAACATAAGGAATTTGTCAATTTGAAGAATTTCCTTTGCTCTGCACCAGTGCTCACATTACCATACTTGTAGCAACCATTTGAGATCGAGATAGATGCCTCCTACTATGCTATTGGTGCAGTTCTTACTCAGTAGGGGCATCCCATGGCATATCATAGTGAGACACTTTTAAAAATGGTCTGAAAGTATCCCACCTATGATAAAGAGATGTACTACATTGTGCAGGGATTCCGAAAATGGAAGAATTATATTCTAGGAAAGGAAATGATCATCCACACATACCACTAACCCCTAAAGTTCACACAGACACGGGGGAAGTTACAAAACGATTACCATGAGAAATGGTCCACATACCTACAACAACTCCATTTGTACATTAAGTACAAGAAGGACAGCACCAACAATGTTGCAGACTGCCTAGGTCAACTTTCGGTCATGGCGCTGACCACTGTTTTTAACTCTTGTGGGCACAAAACTATGGGGTCACCGCATCTTTACAAGAGCGATCTAGAATTCAGAAACACATGCCAGATGCTCCTAGAAGGCAAGAAAGTTACATATTTTAACCTCCAGGATGCACTATTATTCCACCTGGGACACCTCTATGTTCCTTCAAGTGACCAGGTTAAGATGATTTGAGAGGCACACTACAGTCGAGTCACTAGACATTTCAAGGCAGAGAAAACAGTGGTAGTGCTGTAGAATTATTTTTATTGGCTGAGCCTTCGGCAGGATGCTGGGAAGTACATTAGATCATGCACTCCCTGAGCCATTTCCAAGCCAAACATCAAGAATCAAGGTTTATACACTCCTCTACCTACTCCTAGTTGACCTTGGGAATCCATCTCCATGGATTACATGTTGGGCCTTCCTTCTACTAAGCATGGAAATGACTGCGTTTTCGTAGTCATTGACAGATTCTCTAATATGGCCATTGTGGCGGCTTGCAAGAAGAGTATCACATCATAATCCACTTCTAAGCTCTTCTTTGAATTAGTGTGGGTACACTTTTGGATCCCACATTCCATTATCTCAGATCAGGACAACAGTTTCCTATGTACATTTTGGTCAAGTCTCTCGTTGATTCTGGATACCAAGCTCACTAATTTTCTGGCTTTCCACCCCCAATATAATGGCCAAATAAAGGTCATCAACAGGATGATCGTACACATTTTGTGTATGTACAACTCAAAGAATCCATGCGCATGGGATGATAGCCTCCCTTATGTCTAGAAAATCTACAATAGAGCTCTCCATAGCTCAAATGGCCACAACCCCTTTCAGGAGGGGTTGGGATTCCAACGACTATGTCCCATTGATGTGGCCATACCATTTGAAACTACTTAGGGAGATTCGGCTCATGTCCAGTCTGAAGCTGAAAAAGCTAACAAGTTCATTGAGCACATTCAACACATCAGCTAGCAGGTCCTTGACATGTTGGATAGTGCCAATGCTAAGTACAAGCAATGTCATGATCAATATCGGGTACCAGACAAGTTCAAGGTGAGCGACAAAGTTTGGTTACATTTGCATAAGAAGCGCCTCACTGGGCCACACCAAGAGCTTTTCCCACTATGATATGGGCCTTACACCATCACTAAGGTTGTAGGGAAAAATGCTTTTGAGCTCAATATTCCACCATTCCATGGCTTGCATCTAATGTTCAATGTGGACCGCCTTCGACCATACTTTCCACCAATACTAGACAAATCATACATTGCAGAACAACTCACACCAACAAAGTTAAACCCATACTACATGGAACATGCCGTAACTCATCAAATCGTGGACACACATATCAAGAACACTCTCTAGTTGAAGATCCAATTGTATCAGGTTGTCAAAGCTAGGAAGCTCTTGTACCAAGGCAAGTGGCTCATCAGGGACCAAGTCCAACATAAGTTTCCCCATCTCATGGAGGCACTCAATGAAATGGGGATAATTGTTTCCTGAGGGGGGAGGAATGAAGGTGGATATTGGTGGCCACCCAATGATTCCACTTGGACCTCCACTGTTGTTTCTTTTCAGTTTCCTTAATTGTAGAAACACTTAATATTTTTGGCAGTTTTTCGGGTCTTAAAATTTCAGAGTTGTTTTGATGGACTAAAAGATGTTTTTAGGGAAAATGGAGAGACCGTGAAACTCCCAAACCGTTTTATTCCTTTATTTTCGACCTCCTCCTTGACATATTGGAAACCAGGTATTATGATAGCCAAACGGAGATCGTATGCCAAAGTTATGACCCCAGGAAGTTGATGTACCAATTTACCCAAACGGGGCCCACAGTTTTGGCACTTCATCTCCTAGGGTTAGGTTTCTGGATGTTTAGCGTTTTCCATTATTTCTCAATAATAAATAGGCCTTTGAGCCTCATTGTAACATATTTCAGAGGCATGTAGCCACCACATCTCTTCTCAGAGATAAGCTACCATCACCCGAGCTAGTTTATTTCCATTTCTGTATGAAATCATATTTCAGATCTTTGATATTAATGAAATGAATTTTTATTTCTATTGCGTCTCTATGTTTATGTGTATATCTGTATTTTGTTGCATTCCTGCATAAGTTTGGATCAGTGGTATCAGAATGGTCTTCTCTTTCTCTATTTTTCTTTGCATGTACCCAACGAGGTCAGTGTATAAGGAGTTAGGGCTTGAACTGGTTGAATCTTTGCAAGACCAACCTCTCAAACCCCGAAATCCTCCCATGGCGGAAGAAAAGAAAGATGAGGGTGCGGGAGATCCTTCCAAATATTACTCGAGGAAGCCCTCGAGCGACAAAGGAACGTGATGATCGATAACTTTTCCCATATCCTTAGGTGGCTACCCACAGGTGACACATCTTCATCCAACATCCACTCTAGAGACGCCACTCCTTTTAAGTTACAAGTTAACTTTGACATTCTCATATTTGAAGATCAGATATATCCAGATGCCATAGATATATGGTTAAATCTATTGGAAGGATATTTTTCAGCTCATGACTTTTCCAATCGGTAAAAGATTAATTTTTCACTCCTCAAAGCTGCCCCACATGTCAAGGACTAGTGGGAAACCTATTGTGAACAAAAGGACGAGAGGGAATCCTCGCTATTTTCAGCCACACCCACTTGGAATTATTTCTGATACACCATCATGGAACAATATTACCTTTTCGGGAGCTATGAAGATAAATACCTAAAGTGGACCACGTTGCAGTAGGAAAGGGACTAAGGTGTGCCAGAGTTCACAAATTTTTTCCATACCCTCCGCGCGAAGCTAGGTATCAAGGATTCTAAGCATAATTTGGTACTCTAGTACCCCGAATTCCTACACAAGTATATCCAGGACTAGATGGAGTTCCTAGACATCTCCTCACTTTCCGTTGCCTATCTATACGCTGACAAGATCGAGCAGAAATTTAAACAGAATAAGCAATACTTTATATATACAAATCTGAGGCAAGGGAAAGGCACCCCCAAACCATAGAAAAAAGGACAAAGCAAAGGCAGGGCAACCTAGGAAAACTCTTCTAAGCCGTAAGCAAAGAAAAACACCACAAAGAAAAAGAAGGACATGGGGAAATGGTATGAGTTCCATAAGAGCCCCACTCACAACAAAAGTGAGTGTCAAGCCAAGAAGTCACTGGTGGTTGAGCTGAAGGTTTCCAAATGAGATCCATGTTCTGACTCTAAGTCAAAAACTGACAAGGGGAATGACAAAGGGAATTACATTATCGATGCGAAGCCTAGTGCAACTGTTGCCACCACCAATATCTAGAAGGATGAGCCCAAAGATCCAAAGGAGGGGGAGCGACTCTTCTACTCACAAATGTGGGTGATGGGTTCTCCGTTGAAGTTCATTATCAACAACAGGAGCCAAAAGAACCTCATTGCAGCATAAGTCATGAAGCGGTTGGGCCTACTAACCACACCACACCCACAGTCGTACACAATTAGGTGGCTTCACCAAGGGCGAGATATTTGCATCAGCCAAAGGTGTCGCCTTCCCTACAACATCAAGCCCTTTACAAATGAGGTACCGTGTGATACTTCTCCTCTTGATGTTTGTGATGTATTATTAGGACAACCATATTTGTGGAAGCGACATGTTGTGTATGAGTCTAGGCCTCACACTCGTATTATTAGTTTGGGAAATGAGTTGTACAGGATACCAGAGGTAGCACCGCCTACCGCCATTTCTTTGATCACTATGAAGCAATTCAGTAAGATCATTTCCTAGACTCGGAAATTTGTTTTCCTTATGATTCACCCTCAGCGCAAGAAGAAGATTGTGGCCATGGCCTCTAGACAGGGCTCCTTCACACAATAACAGAAGATGGACAAGTTTTTGGAGGAGTACAGGGACATCTTCAACTCACCCACAAGGGTACCTCTACACTGTTAGGTCAAGCACTCCATCAATCTGACCCTAGGCACGCCGCTACCCAATGGACCAATCTATCAACACTCTATTCTGGAGAACAATGAAATAAAGAGGCAGATTCAGGAGCCATTTTAGAAAGGGAACATTAGGCCAATTTCATCACCCCGTGGGAGCCCGATCATGTTGGTACAGAATAAGGATGGGACCTGGAGACTTTGTATTGACTATCGGGTGTTGAACAAGATCATTGTTTGGAATAGGTATCAAATCCCATGGATTGATGACCTTCTGGACCAACTTAATGGGGTAAAATATTTTAGTAATATTGTCTTGAAGTCCGATTATCACTAGGTATCGATCGAACCCTCTGATGTTTGGAAGATTTCCTTCAAATCTAAGGTGGCCCTTTTTGAATGGTTGGTCATGCCTTTCGGTTCGACAAATGCCCCCGAAACCTTCATGAGGTTAACGGACAACAATTTGAGACCCTTCACTAACTCAGTCATGGTGGTGTATTTGGATGAAATTTTGATCTTCAACCAGAGTTGGGAAGAGCATTTCCACCATATTCGACAGGTGATCCAAACCCTGCGGCAACACAAGTTGTGTGCCAATTTGGAGAAATTCACTTTTGGTGTGACCTAGGTTACATATCTTGGTTACATCATTGATGAGCGGGTTGTGCATGTGGACCCAGCCAAGATACAAGTCATTCAAGATTGGCCAACCCTAACCACTCTAACACATCTCTATAGCTTTATGGGTCTTGCCAATTTCTACTACAAGTTCGTGTTGGGGTTCTCTCATATCACTTGGACTTTGAGTCAAGTCACCAAGTGAGGAGAAAAAGAAAAGTTATTTTGTTCAAAATCCCAACAGAATGTGTTTGTCGAGTTGAATCATCGTCTATTCTTTGCACCAGTGCTCACATTATCAGACCTGCAACAACCATTTGAGATCGAGACAGATGCCTCTGACTATCCTATTGGTGCAGTTCTTACTCAGTAGGGGCATCCCATGGCATATCATAGTGAGAAACTTACAGACAAAGTCCGAAAGTATCACACTTATGAAAAATAGATGTACTACATTGTGTAAGCCTACCGAAAATGGAAGAATTAAATTATGGGAAAGGAAACATTCATCCATACAGACCACAACCCCTACAGTTCATACAAACATAGGGGATGTTGCAGAATGATCACCATCAGAAATGGTTCACATACCTGCAAGAGTTCCATTTGAACAATAAGTATAAGAAGGGCAGAAACAACAATGTTGAAAACTTCCTTAGCCGACAGTCGGTCATGGCACTGACCACTGTGCTCGACTCTTGTGGGAACAAGACTGTGGGGTGGTCGCATGTTTACAAGAGTGATCTAGAATTCAGAAACTCATACTAGACGGTCCTTGAAGGCAAGAAAGTTCCAAATTTTCACCTCCAGGATGCATTGTTATTCCACTTGGGACACCTATGTGTTTCTTCAAACGAGTCTGCCAAGATGATTTGGGAAGCGCACTACCATCTGGTTTTTGGACATTTTGGGGTAGAGAAAATAGTGGCATTGTTGCATAAGTATTTTATTGGTCGAACCTTCGACAGGATGTTGGGAAGTATATCAGATCCTACACTATCTGCGCCATTTCCAAACTAACAATCAAAAAGCAAGGCCTATACACTCATATGCATACTCCTAGTCAACCTTGGGAATCCATCTCCATGGATTACATGTCGGGCCTTCCTTCTACTAAGCATGGAAATGACTGCGTTTTCATGGTCATCGACAAATTATCTAAGATGGCCATTTTGGCGGCCTACAAGAAGATTAGTACAGCAAAAGCCACAACTATGCTCTTCTTTGAACGATTGTGGGTACACTTTGGGATCCCATACTCCATTATCTTAGATCGGGACATCAAGTTCCTAAGTACATTTTGGTCAAGTCTCTAGACGATGTTGGATACCAAGCTCACTGGATACCAAGCTCACTAAGTCCACTGCTTTCCACCCACAAACTGATGGCCAAACTGAGGTCATCAACAACACGATCATACACATTCTGGGTATGTGTAACTTGAAGCATCCACACACATGGGATGATAGCATCCCCTATGTCCAACACAGTTACAACCGAGCTCTCCATAGCTCAACTAGCCACAACCCCTTTCAGGTGGGATTGGGATTTGAACCACTATGTCCCATTGATGTGGCCATACCATTTGCAGCTACTTAGGCATATTCGATTCATGTCCAATCCGAAGCTGATAGGTCTAACAACTTCATTGAATGCATTCAGCACATCTTCTAGCAGGTCCTTGACATATTGGACATAGCTAATGCTAAGCACAAGCAGCATCATGATCAACATCGGGTGCCACGCAAGTTCCAGTTTGGCGAAAAAGTTTGGTTATATTTGCAGAAGGAGAGCCTCGATGGGCCCCATTTCAAGCTTCACCCACTTTGATATGGGCCTTACACCATCACTAAGGTTGTAGAGGATAATTATTTTGAGCACAACATTCCATCATTCCTTGTCTTGTGCCTAGTGTTCAATGTGGACCACCTTCGACCATATTTTCCACCATTACTAGACACATCATACATTGCAGAACAACTCACGCCGATACAGTTAAACCCACATCGCATTGAACAGGCCACAACTGATTAGATCATGGACATGTAGATCAAGAACACTCGCTAGCATAAGATCCATCTATATCGGGTTGCCAAAGCTGGCCAATTCCTTAACCAAGGAAAGTGGATCATGGACCAAGTTCAGAAGAAGTTTCCCCATCTCTTGGAGGCACTCAACGTAATGGGGACCATTTCTTCCTATGGGGGGAGGACTGATCCAGGTGGATATTGGTGGCCACTTGACTATTCCAATCAGACCCGCATTGTTGTTTCTTTTCAGTTTACTTAATTATAGCACAACTTATTATTTTTGGCATTTTTTTAGGTCCTAAACTTCCGGAGCCGTTTTGAGGGACTAAAAGACGTTTTTAGGGAAAACGAAGAGACTAAAAGAGCCTCAAACAAATTTGTTAAATTGTTTTTAAGCTCCTCTTCAACATCTTCAAAACAAGGTATTATGATAGCCAAACAAATATTGTATACCAAAGTTACGACCCTGGGAAGTTGATGTACCAATTTCCCCAAACAGGCCCACAGTTTTGGCGCTTCATATCCTAGGGTTAGGTTTTTGGATGGTTAGGATTTTCCATTGTTTCTCAATAATAAATAGGCTTTTGAGCCTCATTATAACATAGATCAGAGGCATGTAGCTGCCACATCTCTTCTTAGATATAAGCTATGATCACCCGAGCTAATTTATTTCCATTTCTCTATGTAAGCATATTTCAGTTTTTTGATATTAATGAAATTTTTTTTATTTCTATTGCATCTTTGTATTTGTGTGTATATCTGTATTTTATTGTGTTCTTGCATAAGTCTAGATCAGTGGTGTCAGAGCAATCTATTATTTCTCTATTTTTCTTTGCATGTCCCCAACGAGGTCAGGGTATAAGGAGTTAGGGCTCGAACTGGTTGAACCTTTGCAAGACCAACCTCACAAACCCTGACAACCTCCCATGGCAGAAGAAAAGAAAGATGAGGGGGCAGGAGATCCTTTCAAAATATTTCTCAAGGAAGCCCTTGAGTGACAAAGGAACGTGATGACGGATAAATTTTCCCAGATCCTTCAATGGCTATCCACAAGCGACGCATATTCATCAAACATCCACTCTAGAGGTTCCACTCCTTTTCAAGTACAAGTTAACTTTGGCATTCCCATATTTGAAGGTTAGATAGATGCAGACGTTGTAGATAGATGGTCAAATATGTTGGAAGGATATTTTTCAGTTCATGACTTTTCCAATCGAGAAATTATTACTTTTTCACTCCTTAAAATCGCCCCACATGTCAAGGACTGGTGGGAAACCTATTATGAACAAAAGGACGAGAGGGAATCATCACTTTTTTCAGCCGCACCCACTTGGAATTCTTTTAGAGATGTCATCAAGGAAAAATATTACCCTATCGAGAGCTATGAAGATAAATACCTAAAGTGGACCACGATGCGGCAGGGAAGGGATCAAGAATGGCCAGAGTTCACAATTTTTTCCATACCCTTCGCATGAAGTTGGGTATCAAGGATTTTGAGCAGCATTTGGTACTCAAGTATTGCGACTGCCTACACAAGTACATCTAGGACGAGATGGAGTTCCTGGACATCTCCTCGCTTGGCGCTACTTATCGATACGCTGTCAAGATCGAGCAGAAATTTAAATGGAAGAAGAGGGACTTTGGATATGTGAATCCGAAGCAAGGTAAAGGCGCCCCCAAACCATAGAACAAAGGACAAATCCAAGGCGGGGTGACCCAGGAAAATCGACCGAAGCACAAGCAAAGAACAACAAAACGAAGACAAAGAAGGACACAAGGAAATGGTGTGATTTCCATAAGAACCCCACTCACAACAAAAGTGAGTGTTGAGCCAAGCAGTAACTAGTGACTGAGCTGAAGGCTTTCGAATTAGATGCATGTTCCAACTCTGAGTCAAAAACCGACAAGGGGAATGACAAAAGGAAGCAGATTATCGATGCGGAGCCCAGTACCACTATTGGCACCCCCAAGATCTACAAGGATGAACCCAAAGATCTAAAGGAGGAGGAGTGAATCTTCCACTCACATATGTGGGTGAGAGTTCTCCACTACAGTTCATTGTCGACAACGAGAGCCAAAAGAAACTCATTGTAGCAGAAGTCGTGAAGTGGTTGGGCCTACTGAACACGCCACACCCGTAGTCGTACACCATTGGGTGGCTTCACTAAGGGCGAGATCTGTGTGTCAACTAATAGTGTCGTCTTCCCTATAGCATCAAGCCCTTCACAGATGAGGTATTGTGAGATTTTTCTCCTATTGAAGTTTGTGATGTATTATTAGGTCAACCATCCTTTTTGAAGCGACATGCTATATATGAGTCTAGGCCTCACACTCTTATTACTACTTTGGGAAATAAGTTGTACAAGATACCAGACATAGCACTGCCTACCGCCATTTATTTTATCACTGCGAAGCAATGCATTAAGATCATTTCCTAGACTCAGTAATTTGTTTTCCTTATGATTCACCCTCAGCACAAGAAGAAGATTGTGGCCATGACCTCCAGACAAGGCTCCTCCACCGACAACAGTAAATGGACATGGTTGTGGAGGAGTACAAGGACATCTTCAACTCACCCATAGGGGTACCTCTACACTGTTAGGTCAAACATTCCATCGATCTGAC
Organism: Pinus tabuliformis; assembly: GCA_031772625.1. NCBI lineage: Eukaryota > Viridiplantae > Streptophyta > Pinopsida > Pinales > Pinaceae > Pinus > Pinus tabuliformis. Next base: position 1,265,248,953 of record CM062819.1, read on the forward strand.
CCGATCACGCCGCTACCCAAAGGACCGATCTATCGACGCTTTGTTCTAGAGAATGATGAAATAAGGAGAAAGATTTAGGAGGTGTTGCAAAAAGGGCACATTAGGCCAAGTTCATCGCCTGTGGGATCCCGATCATGTTGGTATAGAAGAAGGATGGGACCTGGAGACTTTGTATTGACTATCGGGCACTGAAAAATATAACTCTCCCGAATAGGTATCTAACCCCATGGATTGATGACCTTCTAGACCAGCTCAAGGGGGAAAAATATCTCAACAAGATTGACATGAAGTCTGATTATGACCAGGTACCGACCGAACCCTCCGATTTGTGGAAGACTTCCTTCAAATCTGAGGAGGGCCCTTTTGAATGGATGGTCATTCCTTTCGGGTTGATGAATTCCCCCGCGACCTTCATGAGGCTGATGGATGACAACTTGCAACCCTTCACTAACTCATTCGTGGTGGTGTATCTGGATGACATTCTTATATTCAGTGAGAGTTGGGAAGAGCACCTCCACCATATTACACAGGTGCTCCAAACCCTATGGTAACAAAAGTTGTGTGCAAATTTGGAGAAATGCACTTTTGGTATGACCCAAGTTACATATCCGGGGTACATCATTGATGAGAGGGGCGTGCATGTGGACTCAACAAAGATACAAGTCATTCGAGATTGGCCAACCCCAACCACTCTAACACAGCTCTGCAACATCCCAGGTCTTGCCAACTTCTACTACAGGTTCGTGTTGGGGTTCTCTCATATCACTTGGCCTGTGAGTCAAGTCACCAAGGGAGGAGAGAAAGAAAAGTTATTTTGGTTTGAATACCAACAGAAGGTGTTTGTCAAGTTGAAGCATCGCCTCTGCTCTGCACCAACACGCACATTACCAGACATGTAGCAACCATTTGAGATCAAGACAGATGCCTCCGACTATGTTATTGGTGCAACTCTTACTCAACAGGGCCATCCCGTGGCATATCACAGTGAGATACTTTCGGACACAGTCCAAAAGTATCCCACCTATGAAAAATATATATACTCCATTGCGTATGCATGTCGACAATGGAAGCATTACATTATGGGAAATGAAATAGTCATCCATACAGACCACCGACTCCTGTAGTTCATATAGACATAGGGGAAGCTGTAGAACGATTTCCATCAGAAATTTTCCATGTACCAGCAACAATTCCATTTGGATATTAAGTACAAGAGGGTAGCATCAACAATGTTGTAGACTGCCTCAGCTGACTGCCGGTCATGGCGCTAACCGCTATGCTCAACGCTTGTGTGAACGAGACTACAGGGTGGACGCATCTTTACAAGAGCGATCCAGAATTTGACAACACATACTAGACGCTCCTGAAAAGCAAGCAAGTTCCAAATTTTCACCTTGAGGATGCACTATTATGCCACCTGGGACACCTCCATGTTCCTTCAAGCGAGCGTGCCAAGATGATTTCGGAGGAACACTATAGTCTTGTCGTTGCACATTTCGAGGTACAAAAAATAGTGACAGTGATGCAAAAGTATTTTTATTAGCCAAACCTTTGACAAGATATCGGGAAGTACATCATATCCTACACTCCCTGCACCATTTCCAAACCAACCATCAATAAGCAAGGCCTATACACTCCTCTGCCTACTCCTAGTCGACCTTGGGAATCCATCTCCATGGATTACATGTCAAACCTTCCTTCTACTAAGCATAGCAACGACTGTGTTTTTGTGGTCATTGACAAATTCTCTAAGATGGCCATTCTAGTGGTCTGCAAGAAGAGTATCACGGAAGAAGCCACTGCTAAGAGCTTCTTTGAACGAGTGTGGGTACACTTGGGGATCCCACAGTCCATTATCTTAGATCAGGACAACAGGTTCCTAAGTACATTTTGTTCAAGTCTCTAGTCGATGTTAGATACCAAGCTCGCTATGTCCACAAATTTCCACCCCAAACTGATGGCCAAATAGAGGTCGTCAACAGGATGATCATACACATTTTTCATATGTACAAATCGAAGCATCCATGCACATGGGATGATAACCTCACCAATGTCCAATAGAACTACAATAGATATCTCCATAGCTCAACTGGCCATATCCCCTTTCAATTGGGGTTGGGATTCTAGCCACTATGTCCCACTAATGTGGACATACCATTTGAAGCTACTCATGAAGATTCAAATCATGTCTAGTCTGAAGCTGACAAGGCTAACAACTTCATTAAGTGCATTCAACACATCCGCTAACAGGTCCATGACATATTAGATAGATCCAATGCTAAGTACAAGCAGCATCATGATCAACATCAGGTGCCACACAAGTTCTAGGTAGGTGACAAAGTTTCGTTGCATTTGCAGAAGGAGCGCCTCGTTGGGAAACCACCACAAGCTTCGCCCACTCCGATATGGGCCTTACACCATCACTAAGGTTGTAGGGGACAATTATTTTGAGCTCATCATTCCACCATTCCTTGACTTTCACCCATTTTTCTATGTGGACGGCCTTCGACCATACTTTCCATCAATACTGGACACATCAAACATTGCAGATTAACTTACACCAACAGAGTTAAACCCATACTGCATGGAACAAACCACAACTGATCAGATCATGGAAACACAGATCAATAACACTCGCCATTAGAGGATCCAACTGTATTGGGTTGTAAAAAATGGTCAACTCCTGCATTAGGGCAAGTGGCTCATTAGGAACCAAGTTCAACAAAAGTTTCCCCATCTCATGGAGGCACTCAACGTAATGGGGACCATTGCTTCCTAAGGGGGGAGGAATTATCCAGGTGGATATTGGTGGCTACCCACCTATTCCACGTGGGCCCCCACTATTTTTTCTTTTCAATTTCCTTAATTGTAGCACAACTTACTATTTTTGGCATTTTTTAGGTCCTAAACTTTTAGAGTCATTTTGAGGGACTAAAAGACGTTTTTAGGGAAAACAGGGAAATTGGAAAATTCCTAAACAAGGTTATTGATTTTTTTCAACCTTCTCTTTGAGATATTCGAAACAAGGTATTATGATAGCCAAATGAATATCGTATGCCAAAGTTATGACCTTGGGAAGTTGATGTACCAATTTATCCGAACGAAGCCCACTCTTTTGGTGCTTCATCTCCTAGGGTTAGGTTTTTGGATGTTTATGGTTTTCCATTGTTTATCAATAATAAATAAGCCTTTGAGCCTCATTGTAACATAGTTCAGAGGCATGTAGCCGCCACATCTCTTCTCAGAGATAAGCTACCATCACCTGAGCTAGTTTATTTCCATTTCTATATGTAAGCATATTTCAATTCTTTGATATTAATGAAATGAAGTTTTATTTTTGTTGCATCTTTGTGTTTATGTGTATATCTGTATTTTGTTGTGTTCCTGCATAAGTGTGGATCAAGAGGGGCATGTTAGGTCCCTATAATACTGGCGTAATCCCCTTATTGGTATTGTTAGTGTAGCCCCCTTATTGTTATCGATGTGCCCATGTAGTCCCCATATTGTCATTGTTGTGCCCCATAGAAGCTCACTATTGTTATTGTTGTGCCCTTATATTATTATTATTATTATGTAGGCTTTTATTATATTGTGAACCCTTAGACTCCTACATATACAAAGGAGGTCTTTTCATTTGTATCATCCAAGAATTGTTCATTTATTTAATGTAAAAGAGGTTTCCCCCTCAAAGAGGATAATGTTTAAGTCGTTGATATATCTATTTGTGAGCTGGTTGCATAACACCTCTTAGGCTTATTCCATTAATAAAGGGTTTAGGGTCAGACCCTAACAAAGCTCATACCAGAGATGAGATGGAAGACCCAGAATACAGACCCACAAAAGAACCTTATCAACATTCTCCTATGATCATCAAACAAAGGATTTAGAACTTTATTGGGAATAATCTCAACATCTTATTTGTCTTAAAAAATAAGGAGAATCCACCCCTTTACCAAAACCCTAGCAGCGTAAGGGTTTTTAATCAAAGGGTTTATCGAAAACAACACCTAGTCAAAGAGAAAAGTCTTGCCAAACTTTCTACCATGCACTCTGCCTACCAGAGAAGAACAACATAAAACCTTGGCTTTCTGAAGAGATACATCATTACCTAGGGACATTGCCATTGAAATGTTAATAACATGTTTGAAAAAATGCTCCTTCTTTCTTTTGCCTTGAGTGACACCCTTTCCAATATTACAAGAAACCAAGGGAGGCTCCACATGATCTACCTCATCTACTGGTTGCTCCGATTGATTCACAGAAGATGAGTTTCCAACCACTGCTCAAGACCCAAAATTCCTTAAAAGGACACTCATAGAGGCAAGTTAAATGGAAAAAAGAGGGAGGGGATCCTATATAGATGTTCCTGAAACAAGGAAACCCTCACAGAGAGCCAGAACCCAGAGGAAACAATAGGAATTACTAAAAAAAGAGAGTTGAAAGTATAATCCCACAAACTCAATAAGGGTTGAGATGAGACAACAAGAAGAGGGAAACTCAAACTCTAAGAGGGAGAGCGAAGATCTATAGGATCAAATGAAGGAAATTTTTAATTCCCATTGCCAAGAAACTCAACAAAAGGAGCAGAAGATGGGATAAAACCCCAGGGGGAAACCAAAAAATAAAAAATAAAAAAAATCGAAGTAGTACTTGAAATGTTTGGCAAGCAAGTGGCAGACCACCAATATTATCGAGACCAAGTGGAACATGTCAGGCCTAGATGTCATCATAAGTAGAAAAAATTGGAGCATATGCCTAAAGATCCACATCCGGCATGATTCAAGGAAATAACCAGCGAGGTGAGCCTTTGAACCCACCAGCAAGGAGACACCCAAGACAATACACCAAACAGTCCACAGCCAGGTCACGAGGAAACCCCAACCAGAAAGTAGGGTAATGAACGCCTAAAAAAGGAGTGATAGTAAAAATAGAGGGTAAAAATAGAACCAACTAATTAGCGGAACCTCGAAGGAACTAGGAAAGGGGTAGACAAAGACAATAAAGTACGACTACCAATGTCAAGAGATAGGAAACGGCCACCAGACCCTAGACTAGTTCACCATTCACAAACATTTTTTTTAAATAAAAGAAAATTATAATATACATATCACATTAAAATATATAACATATAAATAGTAGCGACAAATTAAAATTCATTTAACCATATAAATTAAAATAATGATATTGTAACCATATTTAAATTTCATTAACAAGGACATAAAAACTAACCATAAACTTACAATATTACAATATTCTTAATCATGATATTAATAAATAGGCTATGTTACAATACTATGGTTTATCAATACCACATGCCCAACAAACATAACTCATTTCACAATAAGAATGTTTTATACTTATTTTATTTTAATTTAATTTTAGGACATTTTTTTAATATAAAAGAAAAAATATTATATTTACTTTTGTGATATATCTAAACTCTTTATCCACACTACTACTAAAAATATTATGTGGATATTACATAGAGATTAAATCTAGGTTTTAATAAAATTAAAAAATGAGAATACTTTTATATATAGATATGTGAAATTCATATAATATAAATAATACCAGCCTAGAAAATATTATGTGGATATTACATAGAGATTAAATCTAGGTTTTAATAAAATTACAAAATAAGAATACTTTTAAATATAGATATGTGAAATTCATATAATATAAATAATAATACCAGCCTAGATCCATCTTAACTCGGGATCTACCAACCATACCAAATCTCTTGAGATGCAGACCTCTTTTAGGGTGAAAAGTGATTTAATCACTCTCGGTGCTTGGTAGATCCAGAGTTAAGATGGATCTAGGCAAGTATAATATATATGTGGTTGACATTGAAATATTTTTTTTATAATTCATGTTTTCCATATTAAAAATGTTACAACATAGCCCTCATTTTTTCCGGCATACATCTATTTATTTTTATTATTAATATTTTCTAAAATATTTCATATCAAATTCATATTAAGCATTGAAAGAATAACAAATCTCCCTCATACATTGAATTGGAAAGAAACTATTAATGGAATAAGAATTATCTCAATCTTTCTCTCTATATATGTTTCATGTTCAAATCTTTTATTTAAATTACTTTATTTCTCTATATATAAAGTAGATATAAAATTATGTTATTTAATATGGACATTGAAATATTTTACTTGTGAAAAATGTTTTTGATGTTAATATTTTTTTGTTTTAAATATCACATGTAAATTGAATGTAGGATGAATTACACGCATGTAATATCAATAATTCTGTTTCTTATTATCTCCATATTAAGTAGTAAAGAAATTACCTCTCTTTCTCTTACTAAAAAGTAAATTAATTTTTTTACTCGTCTCCATATTTAGTGAAGAAATTACATTTCTTCTTCATAATAAAATGTAAATTATTTTTTTTACTTTAACTTTGTATTTGTATATAAACTTGTGTGAAATTAAGGTGCAAATTGAAGAATTTTAACTATACCCGACATTAAATTCTTTAGTATTACTATTTTTAATTTGTTAATTTAAAGTATTATTTTACTATTTTTAAATGTGAGGCAACATGACAACATCTCTCCCATAGTGTGGATCGGCCCAACAATTATTAAGAATCAACATAAATTCATCTTAACTAAGGATCTACCAAATATTAGGGGAATCGAATCTCTAGAGGTACCAACCTTTCATCAAGTTTTGCACTCAAACAAAAGATTGTATCTTGAGAGATTTGACCCCTTAATAAATGAGTTAAGATGGATCTGTGCCGGTATAAAAGACATATAAATACAAGAAAAAAAATCACTAGTTTCAATCCCACTTCTTCCCCCTGTGAGCATCACCCGATGCAATGAGCGCTAAGTGGACTATTCAAAAACCATGAAAAATTAGTGAGTTATGGCTACCTCTCATAGAAATGGTCATGAATGAATGACTTACTTAACGCAGTTGAATCCCAAAATATCTAATTTTAAAACTCATAATCAATTTGCAAATTTTAATAAGATTTTTCCCTATCAAATATTCATATTAACATACACCCTATCTAATACATATTTTCATATTCTTTTATATCTTATGACATTTATATTATTAATTTTTTTATAAGCAAAACTTACTGCCTAAACATATGAATGTTAATAAATTGATTTAAAGAACCTTTCTCTCCATCAAAAATCCATCATTTTTATATTACCTAAACATGTGAATGTTGATAAATTAATTTAAGGAACTTTCTCTCTATCAAAAATACATCATTTTTTTATTATTAAATTCATTTACATAACATATTAACATCACAACAAAAATCCATCATCTTTATATGAAAATGGAATCTTAATCGTTAATATAGCCATGGGCCCCACAACCACTGGGTAGATGTTTCCATAACAAATAACCAAAAACATGATCATTTAAAATAACAAAACCTATCGATCTAAAATTTATATAAACACATTAATACATTATTATTTCACAAATAAAATCTTAAATCGCCATTATTTAATTATTATTTTAATTAACAATTACCATTTTCAGATTATCATAACTTTCCATAATTTTAATAATAAAATTTGAAAATATATATTTTTTTTACGTGTGTTGGTTTATAAGTAAAAGAGGTTTTTTAGGAATTGTTTAAATAATTCTAGTTTAATGTTTGGTTGAGAAATTTATTTAACTAAATAATTGTGTGATTAAGATAAAATTACTATGTGTGAATCAGAAAGAATGATTTTCCTGGATCCATAGGGTACAGTTGTTCATTATCTATTATAACAGTTCTGGGAGGTACTGAATGATCTACCGTTGTTTTACGAAACTGTGTTATTTGTGCCACAGTTGTTTGGTGGTATACCGAACACAAAAAAACACTATTCTAATGCTAGGAGATGCATCAATAGAAAACTGGCCTACACCAGATGTGTGGAAGACTGCAGTGCAGATTGAAGAAGCCAATGAGATACGGTTACGCTGCGAGAACAATGTCTGTGTCGAAGAGACTTGTTTCAGCTTCTTATTCTGTTGATTTATGAGAATGATGGAAATACACCAAAAGCAGTGTTTTTAATAAGTAATAAGATCTTGGTGCCGTAGTATTTAAATTATTTTTAGTACTAAAATTTTTAGTATTATAATTTGTTTGTAAATTTGATGACCGTGAATTTCTAAAATATGAAAGAGTTTATCAAATTGGTTTAATGGGATCTATAGAAGGAATTAAGTGCACCTAAAAGTTTAGTATGGATAGTTGTTTAGATAATATGGCAGTTGGGAGCTAGGGAAGGATCTTTTATTGTTGAAAATGTAAGAGTGGTTTTGTAATGAGGTTATGAGGATGTTGTACAATTATTGATTTTGTGAGTGCTTGAGAGGGGAACTCGGGAATTCAGGGGAACTCAGGAATCCAACTTGCCGACTACACCCTTGATGGAATTAGTAGCTTAGAAGCTTTTGAATTGATAATAATGGAGAAGTATGCAGTTATAATGGTTGACAAAACATGTATGCAAAGGAAACAGAAGGTTGCACAGGTTGGGTAGCCATGCATTCTGGTGGATGGTTGTTGAAGTCGACATATTCTTTTGTCATGTTTGACCACAACTAGAATTCGCTGATTGAGGTTGTGACAAGTAGCCATTAAGGAGGCACTTGGAAAATATAATTCCTACTTGTCTTGGTTTCTAAGTAAAGGAGCTTGTTACTATTTTTTAGGAGTTGTTTAAATGATTCTTAGTTTAGTGTTTGGTTGAGAGATTTACACACCTACGGGATTGTGTGGTTAAGATAGAATTTCTATCTTTAACCAATGATATTTGTATTTATATGTGTGATTAGTCTAATGAAAATGTAAGTTTTGGTGTGCAAAATGGTTTTTCAATTATAAATATTGAACAAATAGATTTAGTAATCTATACAAAACAAACAAACAAACAAAAATCAACCTTACACTAATCACTCACAATATCAATCATCTCCTACTATTTGTATGTTGTATGAAACACAAAAAAATAAGAAAAAAACAAACCTTATAATATTGCCATGTGAATATGTTTAAAATAGGTGGACATAAAAACTTAATACTTACCACAAACTTACAATATAACAAAATTCTCAATCATGGATATTCACCCCCATTTTACCATGGTTATTCATCCCACTTGTCAACTCACTTTGTTACAATACTGAGCCAATACCATGGTTTACCAATATCACGTGCTCAAAAACCATAACTTATTTCACAATACAAATATTTATTTTAATTTTATTTTAAAACATTTTTTAATTAAATCTAAAGGCAAAAAGGTTATAATTACTTTTGAGATATATCTAAACTCTCTATTCTCCCTACTACTAAAATTATTCCATGGATATTCGATAGAAATTAAAACAAGGTTTTAATCAAATTAAAAATGACAATAATTTTATTGTGTCCAGAGGCAAGAGGCTATAAATTTTTTTTGTAGAATATATATATCACATTAAAATATATAACATATAAATAGCACTTATAAATTAACATCTATTTTACCATGTAAATTAAAATAATGATTCCATAACCATTTTTAAATTTAATTAATAAGCTGATACAAATTTAATATTTACAATATAACAAGATTTTTAATCATGAATATTTACCATGGATATTATTAACTTCTAAATAGACTTTTTTACAATACCATGGGCCAATACCTAGAAGACAAAGATAGAGAAAGGGAGGGAGAGAGAGAGGAGAGGAAGAAAATCATAATACCATGGTTTATCTATACCATGGGCCATCTAGGATTTTGATTATTATGTTATGGATTTAGGCTTTTAATTATTCTGTTACAATACCATGGACCAATACTAAGGCTTATCAATACCACATGCCCAAAAACCATAACTTATTTCAAAATCAAAATATTTTATAAATACTTTACTAAAAATATTTTCATAGAAATTAAATTGAGGTTTTAATAAATTAAAAATGAGAATACTTTTATATAAACATATGTGAAATTTAACCCGAATGCGGGTGATAATCAAGTCATTTAAGGCGATTAGACAGTCAGGCGGCGGGAGGACTGGCCACATGGCCGCCTGCGTCTTCTCCCATGCCAACCTAAAGGGCATTCATGGCACCTTGCAGGTGCCATTAAATGAGTGCTCTGGCCAAGACATCACCATAATGCTCATAGCAATGGCCTCCACAGACCATAATGCTATTCCTCCTCCCCTGCTCCACTACGTTTGTCCTCCTCAAGCTGCAGAGCCCTGCTCACGCACAGTAACGGGAAGCCGCTGCTGGCTGCTTAGATGTATAGACCTTGGCAACGGGTTTCACTTCTCCCACACCAGGCTCTGCAATTTAGCTCCCGCTCAGACCTCCTTTGTCCACTCTCTGCGCAGTCATTCCATCAATCTCCCCGTTGATAACCTTTATTTGCATCTTGCCATGGCTCACATCCACCACCGAATGCAAAGCAGGAGAGGGGCCACCCATGGCGGGAGCATCCGCCCTCCTGCAACGCCTAGCCCAGACTCTGTCTCCCCCTCCACTTCAACTGATATTCCAAATCCTTATGGCTCCTTCTCTGGTCGGTATCCCGACACCTGCAGTAGAAGGGGAAGAGCCCAGCTCCAAGGTGCAGGAAGGAGGGATGTTGTTGTCCATACAACCAATTTTCCCCTTCCTCCGCACCCAGCTCCCCACACAACGCAATTTCGTTTCCACAGCACCCTACATCGACCTGTCATCATAGCCACCGTCACTATCACATTCTTTGAAGAACTCGACCTGCCGGAAGCTCCACCTGAGCACAATGCTGAGCAGCAGAGGGAAACACAAAGAAAAATATGCAATCGCAACCCATGCAATCAGCAACTCGACGAAGATGTTGCCACCCCGCATGGCAAAGAGTTGGTTGGCAGTCAGCAGGCTGCTGAAGGCAGAATTTGCGACACAAAGGCTTCAGGAAGCAAACCGAGAGACAAGTCCGAACCACATGCAGCTGCGGGCAGCTCCGCGGGCGCCCATCCAGCTCGAGGCAGCGGCACGTCAGCAGAAGAGGATGATTGGTATCAATACGCGTGTCTGATCGAGGAAGTACCGACCCTAGACAATCTCTAGTTTCGACACTTGGCAGCCAGGTGGATTCTTTTCTGATGACTGGACAATTTTGGTTATGTCTGTGTTTCCCGGTTATGTTTATGCAATGTCTAATATGTTTTTGGTCAAAACTGATAACCCCTGTGTGGGTTTTTTTTGCTTTCATGGACTGGTTTCCCCATTGTTGGGGTAGTCAAGGCTAGACAATCATATTTTTTAATGAACGATGCTCAACACTACTGAGGCCTGAGCCTCACTGTAATTATATTTTGTCTCATATTAATAGAATGGTTTTACGTAGAAAAAAAAAACATATGTGAAATTTATATAATATAAATAATATTATAAAGAACCAGGATAGATGCATCTTAACCAAGGATCCAAGCGAAGAGAAAAAGCAAAGTGACTAACAATAATAGAGAAAAGATAGTGGATGATTCTTTTAAGTTTTTTTATTATTGTATTTTCTTTGACATGATTGATCCAAAATATAGGTTTAACATTTTACAGTGACTAACAATAATAGATGAAATATAGTGCATGATTCTTTTAAGTTTTTTATTATTGTATTTTCTTTGACACCATTGATCCAAAATATAGGTTTAACATTTTACAACCAATTATGTTTTTTTTTTTAAATTTAGATAATTTCTTAAATATAGTACAATGGGATAATATTTAAGAGAGAGTGTGAGATGGATGGGGAATAAAGTGAGGGAGAGAGATATAGAGGTGGTAGAGACAAGGAGACAGGGAAAGGGAGAGAGATGGATTTGGAGGTGGAAAGAGAGGGAGGGAAGAACACACATTGAGAGATAGTGGAGAGAGAGAGGGAGTGACAAGGGAGAGATGAAGATGGAATGAGGGAGAGAGGAGACGATGGAAGAGAGAGAAAAGGAGAGGATAGAGATAGGGAAAGAAGGGGAAGAGAGAGACTGAGAGACATAGATATGGAGAGGGTAGAGAGGGGGAGAGAAAGAAGGAGAGGAGGGTGATAGTGACAGAGTTGGAGAGTGGAGAGAAAGAGAGTGTGCGATGGGGGGAGAGACAGAGGGAGGTGGGAGAGAAAGGGAGAGAGAGGAGAGAAAGAGGGGGAGAGAGATGGACTTGGAAGGGGAAGAAAGGCATAAAGAGAAAAAGGTGGAGAGGGAGAGGGAGTGACAAGGGGGAGATGGAGAGACAGTGAGGGGGAGAGGGAGAGCGAGAGAGAGAGGGGGGGAGGGGGAGAGAGAGAGAGGGAGGAAGAGATAAAGTGTCTGTGTGTATGTTTGGGGGATGAGATAGAGAGGCAATAGGAGATAGAGATATAGATGGAGGGGGTAGAGAAGGAATAAGGCACAGAGAGAGAGAAGAGGAAGAGACAGAGAGGAAGAGGACGAGCGATAGATAGATAGATATGGGGAGAGAGAGTGTGTGTATGTTTGCGGGTTGATATAGAGAGATAAAGAAGGAGAAACAAAGGGACATACCGATATATATGGAGGGGGTGAGAGGAAGAAGAGAGATACACAAAGAGGGAGAGAGGAAGAGAGATGGATATGGAGAGAGAAAGAGAGAGTGTGTGTGTGTATGACATATGTTTAGGGGGCTGAGATAAAGAAACAAATAAGGAGAGATGGAGGGAGGTATAGATATAGATGGTAGAGGGAGAGACAAAAGAAGAGAAAGATAGAGAAAGGGAGGGAGAGGCAAAGAGAGAGAGATGGGGGAGAGAAAGAATGAGAGAGGAAGGGAGATAGACATAGAATGGAAGGTGGAGAGGGAGGGAAGAAGAAAGAGACACACATAGACAAATACATACATAGAAGTTAGATCTAGAAAGTCATAAATATTTTGGTTTTTCACTAAAATAAGTGTATTGATTTTAGTGTAGGTGTTGATTTCTAATCCTATTTGATCACTTGCATTATATGCGTTGATTTCAGTGTAGATGTCGATTTCTAATCCTATTTAATACCTTAGAATAGATACATTGATTTCAATGTAGATATTGATTTCTACTCCTATTTGATTGCTTTCATTGGATGCATTGGTTTTGGTGTAGATATTGATTTATAATCCTATTTGATCATTTGCACTAGATGCATTGATTTCATTGTAGATGTCGATTTATAATCCTACTTAATACCTAACATTAGATGCATTGATTTTAATGTAGATGTTGATTTATACTCTTATTTGATTGATTGCTCTGAATGCATTGGTTTCAATGTAGATATTGATTTCTAATCCTATTTGATTACTTGCACTAGATGCATTGATTTCAGTGTAGATTTTGATTTCTAATCCTATTTGATTGTTTGCACTAGATGCATTGATTTCAGTGTAGATGTTGATTTATTGATGCAACTAGATATATGATGTACATTAATTTCAAAGTAACCAACCTAGATCCATCTAACATCAGATCTATCATGCGCCGAGAGGGATCAAATCCCTCGAGGTGTAAACTGTCATGCGGAAAGAGTCAATTTTGCGGACAAAACCGACCTCCCTAGAAAACAAGGCTTTTCCAGTGACAAACAAAACAATCAAGCACTATCTTTCCCTAAATATGCATTTAAAATAAAAGCAACCAGGTGTTTAAGGCTTACCTTTAGTCCAACGCTGTTTGTAGCAGCTAAGCCTCTTCGATCCATATGAGCTCCTTCTCCTCAAAGCCTGCATACACTAACAAGCAAACGATTACATAGCACCTGAATAACTCATATAATAAAACATATTCATCATAAAGACCAAGGAGTTTATGAAACAAATTATATATAACAACTTGTTGAGAAAAATGAACTTAATTGTATTAATTGGAAACAAAGAAACCTTACAACCAATGCCTTGGTATTGTGCAGGTCCCTCCCAGGGTCCAGCAAGAGTTCTCCTCTACTTTGATCAGCTCACCCACTTCCAAATGAAGCTAAGAAAGGAATGTGATATCTCCTCTCAAGCTCTATAAGGGAGTCCTAATTTCAACGCATCTACCCTTAGGAATGTTCAGCTTTCAACCTCCATTGCCTCTGACCCAATGCCTATATTTATAATGCTTTGGAGGAAGTTAAACAGGTCCACCATCAACGGGATAAGCCCCTCTTTCAAAGGGATAGTTACCCTCTTCATGGGATAAGTTCCTCTTTCATTGGGATGCATGAACCATCTGGAGGCGCTCAATCCACGTCAAACCATCTTCTAGAATGCTCTAGAATCGACCGCAAGTAAGTTTTTTGAAGTAAAACTTGCGCCTTTTGACTTTTACACGGGTACGCACCCACCCCTTTATAGACAGAGCGTACAAGTACACAGGTATTATGTACTTGAGGTGCGTGCACGCAGGTAAGAGTAAGAGAAAGTGCGGAACCAGAGTTATATTGATTTTTAAAAGGCTTTCTCTCTTTTTTGGAGTTTGACATGAGGAGCAGAGGTATAAGACTTGCCAAGGAGGATAGTATGGTTATTGATGGAGCCATACTGACTGCAAATAGTCATGGTGACAAATTTTAGTGTAACAGATTGCCCCCTAAAGTGCGAGGTCTGTAGTAGATTAGGGTTTTATATCATCTAGGAAGGGTGAAGCACTTTATCATTTCGAGGATTATCTTGTGGAGAGCCCAGTCGGAACCTGCAAATATTCAACACAAAATAGATATATGAGATCATATCATCGCTGAGGTAGGCATTCCCATACTCAGATCAAAAACTTAACTAACAAACTAACTACTGCTTTGACATATGAATGATTTTGCAATACATCATAATCATAGACAGATGTAGACACAGTATGGACGCAGCCATCTGTTTATAATTAGTCTACTGTATAATGAATACAAAACTCCTCGCAGCCTGGATGGCGGAAACTAGATCCAGGGTCTTCATTTTTGCTTCCCGAAATAGTACGATTCTATCCATGCGAATAAATGAGTTGATGTCGAACATGGAAGAAACCACTTGATTACCAGTCAATGATGTAAACTGTTAACAAGTGTGAGAGAGACCACTAGTGATGTCAATGGTTCTCAAAGTACCCAGTACAATCCATGAGATGTGAATGAATGTGTTGATGTCGAACATGTCACAGAATCCCTTGATCGAAGGTCATTGATGTAACCTGTCGTCAAAGGCGAGAAACCTGCCATTGAGGCATGCAGATTTCAAGGTACTGACAATTCCTAGATCATATTTCTAGATAATGTGCCGATGTCGATAGAAAGCGACCCGTTGCAGGCAAGCCCACAACACGAAATCATAGATCAAGTTGAAGAAATGTAGCTGTAAGGACTGACTCAGGGATGGTCAAGATGGATGACAGATATTTTGCAGATGAATGGCTTATTTGCAAGACTCCTCTTGAACACATAACGACACTACAGATGGTTTGGTGACAATTGACCCAAAGTTAATACCCGGAAACCGGCTGAAGACTTTCAATGTGGTTTGATCAACTGTTAGGCAAAGGATTTCCCAACCCAGGTGAATGAAAAGTGTCGTGTTCAAGAGTGGTGATAAGGTTTTTCCGAGACAAAGTATAACAAATAGGCTCATTTTCCTCTCTTTTCCCCCACCATTTCTGGCAAGTACCTCTTTATTTTTTACAAGCTTGAGGAGGATAACATTTGCTTGATTATAAGCTCATCCTTCGGATGAGTCCAACTTAGTTTAGATTCGAACCCTAAGAAGGAGTGGTTCGTTCCTGTTTGTAATCGAACAGGTCCTTTACTGTGAAATTTTAACGAGTCCAGTATAGGAGAAACTCGGCGTTTTTCAATTTTAGAGAGTCAGAAAAACTTAAGAAGACTCCAGGGTTGACCTTTTTCGTAAATTTGTGTCTCCCAAGCCCGAAAAAGTATAAAATAATACTTGAGAGAATCGCTTGATCTTTACGACCAAGGAGTACTTTCATGATTAGTGTCTCTGATCTGAAAAGTAGAAAGCGATCAAGGACACGTCGTTTTATTTCCAATATCGAATTTGAAACGACCGGCAATCTTTTCATGTTTTTACGGTCAGAAAAGGGCTGTAAGAGGACCGTCTTTTTAATTCCGTTTTAACGAGCTAAAAAGAAAACTCGTCAATTTTTTCACATTTTAGGAGTCAGAAAAGGGCTTAAAAGAGAACTCCAAGGTTTCACTTTTTCGTAAGTTTTAACGAGTTCAAAAAAATGATAAAAATGTACTCATATGGCCAACTTTCAATTTAATTTACGAGCAGGAAAAGATGGAAATAACTCGGTATTTTCATTTGTTTTACGAGAATGAAAGATAACAAAATAATCTCGAGATTTTCATGAGTTTAACGAGTCTTGAAAATAACTGAAATTGACTCGATATAGGTTTCATTTTTACAAAAGCTTGAAACAGAGAAAAACTATGCTTCAAAGTAGTTTCATTTTTACACAAGCTTGAAACAGAGAGAAAACTGTGCTTGATGCCCCCTAAGCGTAACTGCTAGAGCGCATGCCCCCCAGCTTCATTTCATTCAACTAAGTACAAGCTGGATGGAATGAAGGTTCATGTATGAGATCATTTGAAAGACTCGACCTAAAACTGTAAGAAAATTATACAAAACACTGAAATAACTAACCTAAATATACAACTTAACATTTATGAGATCTAGTCAAACTCTCGACTCAAGTAGAGGAAGATTTGTTTCATTTTTTAACGAGCTTGACACAGGAAAAGAACTATGCTCGGATTCGGTTTCATGTTTACGCAAGCTTGAAACGAAAAACTATGCTTGTTATAAGTTCACATGCGCCCAACATAATGACGCAAATCAAGGTACATGCCCCCCAAGCTTCATTGCATTCAACCAGGTGGATGAAATGAAGGTTCACTTTCGAAATCTTGGAAAGACTCGAGGGAGTTGTTTCATTTTTTAGTGAGGTTGACACAGGGAAAGAACTATCCTCAAAACCCTTGTTTCATTTTTTAAACGAGCTTGACACAAGATAAGGAACTATGCTCATGACAACTCTCTATAATCTACCTAACAAGAAACTATACTCTAAAAAACCTTGATTCATTTTTTAACGAGCTTGACGCAAGACAAGGAACTATGCTCTAAAATCCTTGATTCATTTTTTAACGAGCTTGGCACAAGACAAGGAACTATGCTCATAAAATCCTTGATTCATTTTTTAACGAGCTTGACACAAGACAAGGAACTATGCTCATAAAATCCTTGATTCATTTTTTAACGAGCTTGACACAAGACAAGGAACTATGCTCATAAAATCCTTGATTCATTTTTTAACGAGCTTGACACAAGACAAGGAACTATGCTCATAACTACTCTCTGCAATCTACCTACTTAACCTACCCTTGTTTCATTTTTTAACGAGCTTGACACAAGACAAGGAACTATCCTCAGACCTGATTCATTTTTTAACGAGGTTGACTCAGTAACAGGAACTATCCTCGAACTAACTGATTCATTTTTTAATGAGGTTGACACAGAAAAAGAACTATCCTCAAAACCCTAATTCATTTTTTAACGAGGTTGACTCAGTAAAAGGAACTTTCCTCAGTGCAGCCTGTTTCATTTTTTAACGAGGTTGGTACAGGGAAAAAACTATCCTCGCAACCCTTGTTTCATTTTTTAACGAGGTTGGTACAAGAAAAAACTATCCTCGCGGTCACTGATCATGGCTTCCAACTGGAGGAATGACATGTCAATGGACACACCTTGATCATGGCTTCCAAAAGGTCTTCGTCAGAAGGAAGAATAGTTCTTTGGAAGGAACACACGTCAAGGGACTCAAAAGGGATAAGAACATCGTGTTCAAGTAATCCCATAGAGTTTTCCATGTCAATTACCGGATCTAAATCAAAGGAAGATGAGCAAACAGTGAGAGGCTCACTTACATCGGTAACTGAAAACATGGGGTCAGTTGCCACATAATTAACCCGTGGCGGGGTAGATACCACTTGAGAATCAGGAACATTTAGGGCTGTCATATTATTGGTAGTTGAAGCAAGACTAGGGAACGAAAGCTGGTCTACAGTCACAATATTTCCATTGTGAGGGAAAGACATCACGTGAAAGAGTGTCGATACGACAGCTTTCATTGCATAAACATAGTCTCGCCCAAGGAGTAAATTGAAATCCAAGGGACCTTGAACTACCATAAGATCAATACAGACAGTTTTACCTTCCAAGCTAATAGAAAACTTAGGAAGGATCCCTAAAGGTTCACTAATGGTTATGTTAAAAGCTTTCAGATTCTGCGTAATAGGCGCAAGCTGAGGGGAACCCAAAGCTTTCCAAACAGTTGAGGATAAAATACTAACAGAAGCACCTTCATCTACCTGAGTACGATGTATGTCCCTACCACCAGCCTTCACAATGATTTGGAAAGGGATGGAGGAAGGAAGACGAGGTTCTGTCAGTCTATTCCAATCAAAGGAAAAGACCTCAGTACTTGGAGGGGGTTTTGTAGAAACAGGTGAAATGCCCCCCGGCATAGAAGAATCTGATGTAACAAGAAGAACCTGAGCGGTATGAAGTTCTCTCTCTAAAGGGAAAGTGGGATCGACCAAATGTGAAATTGAATCGACCACTTGATCAACTAATGGATCATCAACCTGAGTGATATGAGTTTCACTCTCCAATGGAAGAGTGCGATCGACTGTACTTGAAACTAGATCAATCACTCCATCAGTTGACGGTAGGTTGGGAGAAAGTTTACAGTAACCAGTTGGAAATTCTTGCTGTGGAACAGTAAGGTTTTCCAACAATTTCGAGGCTTCATCCATGTGAGGGCAAATGTGAGTTTGATGACTCCCTTTGCATAACTTACAAGGAAACCTAACTTTACCCTTTTTCCCAGGAACCTAACTATCACTGGTTGATGGATCAATGGAAAGTTGATGTGATTTTTCTGACCATACTTCCAAGACCTTTGGAATACCAGGACAATTGATAAGGAATTGGTCACCCTTACAAAGCCTGCAAGGGTATTTGGGTTTACGATGCATGTCGGAGTTTTCCTCAACACAACTAACACTTACAGTCGTAGTTGGTTGGTTGACTTCTTTCTTATCTTGCTTCTTCTTCTTCTTCTTCTTCTTCTTCTTCCCTTTCTTCTTCTTCTCAGCCACTTGGTTACTAGCATCGATGCTTTTACCAAGCGAAGAGGAAGAAATGGAGGAAGAAAAATTAGGCGAAGAAGGTAAAGGGTCAACAGAAGGTTGGTGATGTTGAGATGGTGAACTCCGTTGAGGTGAAGCATTCGGTTGAGGTGGAACAATTGGAGTATTTTGGGTCAACGAAGTTGAAAATAACCATATCGGTAATCCTATTGTAAATCCAGGTAATGACAAAGTAGCCATATAAGGAGGACCAACATTTCCAAAGAAAGGAAAAGTACTAGGATCCTTGTTAAGAGGGGTTCCTTGGTCGGTAAATTCCGGAACATTTGCCATTATATCCAACTTCAGTGAATTTTATTAACAATTTAAAACTAAAATTAACAATTCACAATTCACACCTAACAATTAAAATTCACAATTCACACCTATGGTCTCTAAAAGTAAAAACAAACAAATTAACACACGCTATCAAATCTAGGAGTCAAACCACACACAAACAGTAACTTTCCGTACCGAAAACTTTGTAAATCCAGGTAATGACAAAGTAGCCATATAAGGAGGACCAACATTTCCAAAGAAAGGAAAAGTACTAGGATCCTTGTTAAGAGGGGTTCCTTGGTCGGTAAATTCTGGAACATTTGCCATTATATCCAACTTCAGTGAATTTTATTAACAATTTAAAACTAAAATTAATAATTCACAATTCACACCTATGGTCTCTTAAAGTAAAAACAAACAAATTAACACGCGCTATCAAATCTAGGAGTCAAACCACACACAAACAGTAACTTTCCGTACCGAAAACACTAGTTGGTGATGAAATCCAACATCGCAGAGTTCAGTACAGAAATGGCGGTTGGAACAGTTACCCCGGCAACCTACTTAATGAATAGACTGGACCAAGTTCCTCCACTTTAACCGTCTCGAGTGAAGCGAACCCCCCAGAAAATCCAAGTGAGTCTAGCCGACGTCTGCTCCAGGTACAGTGGGATCTTCCCACCATTGTCACCTTAGGAAGAATCCTAAAGAATATGGTCACTAAGGCTACCAACTGAGACAAATACACCTGGGGGAACAGTCTACGATCCGATACGCACACAAGGGCAGAGTAGCAAGCTCAATCCCCTTGAAGGCTCCTTGACATAATCCAAGGTTTACCAACAAGTGACCCCAGGCTCCTTGACAATGGTTAATCCGAGGTTTACCGTTTTTAATACGTGAATATCTGGCGTTGTTCCCAATGAGGAAGGATTGATTCCCACACTGGTTCGGACACGATCTCGTGCTTCTCCTTTAAGAGGAGCTTTCCCAGAGCATAAATGCAACAATTGGATTTCTTCCTACCACAAGATACAGCTACTTGTTTGTTTTTACTGTCTTGGAGAGTTAATTACTCTCTACTCCAAGACACTAGCCTAAGCTATGTTGGTGTATCAGAGCCCTAGAAAATAAAAATTACTAGATGAATTTTAATTAAGCGTTGTGTTATTTAGGCTGTTATTACTCAAAAGGGTAAATGGATACGAAACCAATGGTGTTATGACCCGACTCAAAACTGAATGCAATCGAATATGATAATGTAATCTTTTCAATTCGATGAATCCTAACTAAAGTAAGGAGAGAGTTTCCATTTACTTCCAACAATGCAAAAAAATTGATCACTAAGAGAAAATATAACAAATTCTCTAATGCACTAATTTCATCAAGAAAAACTAATGCAAATCAATTCCAAAATAGTTTTTTTTTTTTTTTTTTTTTTTTTTTTTTTTTTGTAAATTCAAATCAAAGAAAACTGATCTAAATCTACGATTGATTTTTCAGAATGTAAACTATGCAATTGTAATCTATGCACAATTCACTTGAAAAGTATGCAAATGTAATCTATGCACATTTTTCATTCATATTCTAAAAATGAGAATTCTAATTATGCAAATGTGATCTATGCAAGAGAATTCTCAAACACAAGACGATTCTAATGTAATCTAAGAACCAATCAAGTGCAAGTCGAGAAAATTGGGTGAGAGTTCCAAAGATCAAAAAATAAAAGCACTCAAAGGCGATTAACACTCATACACAATTTAGCCCCCCCCCGGCAAATGAGGGGGAATTTTTTTTGCAAAAACAAGAGCAAAAAGATGCAAAATTGTGAAAAGACTGAGAGAAACCTCCAAGTAATGACCAAAGGAAAACAAATCAAGAATTTCTCAAGAAAGAGACTCAAAACACCCAATTGATGAAAGCTTAAAGAAGGAATGCCAACGGAATTAACCAAGGAAAGTTTTTGACAGGGAACAAGCAGGTCTGGGCAATGGCTAAAACCTATAAACAAATTCTAAACTGATAAAAAAGAGAAAAATTTAAAATTTTCAAATTTTTGACAGGGTACGCAGGCAACCTGTTTACACAGGTGCGTCCACGCTCTATGCACAAAGCAAAAGTGCGTACAGGTACGCACTGTGCTTAACTCAGAGGGTGCGTACCTCTCCCAAAACTATGAAAAATAAAAACTAACTCAAAATTAACTAAATTCACCCAATCCCACAATCATCAAGTCAAAAACAGAAACAGAAAATACAGTTTCTCTGGTCAAAGTATCAATCAAAAGAGAAATCAATCAAATCCATGGATTCCCCAGTGGAGTCGCCATTTTGTCATGCGGAAAGAGTCAATTTTGCGGAGAAAACCGACATCCCTAGAAAACAAGGCTTTTCTAGTGACAAACAAAACAATCAAGCACTATCTTTCCCTAAATATGTATTTAAAATAAAAGCAACCAGGTGTTTAAGGCTTACCTTTAGTCCAACGCTGTTTGTAGCAGCCAAGCCTCTTCGATCCAGATGAGCTCCTTCTCCTCGAAGCCTGCATACACTAACAAGCAAACGATTACATAGCACCTGAATAACTCATATAATAAAACATATTCATCATAAATACCAAGGAGTTTATGAAACAAATTATATATAACAACTTGTTGAGAAAAATAAACTTAATTGTATTAATTGGAAATAAAGAAACCTTACAACCAATGCCTTGGTGTTGTGCAGGTCCCTCCCAGGGTCCAACAAGAGTTCTCCTCTACTTTGATCAGCTCACCCACTTCCAAATGAAGCTAAGAAAGGAATGTGATCTCTCCTCTCAAGCTCTATAAGGGAGTCCTAATTTCAGCAGAATCTACCCTTAGGAATGTTCAGCTTTCAACCTCCATTGCCTCTGGCCCAATGCCTGTATTTATAATGCTTTGGAGGAAGTTAAACAGGTCCACCATCAATGGGATAAGCCCCTCTTTCAAAGGGATAGTTCCCCTCTTCATGGGATAAGTTCCTCTTTCATTGGGATGCATGAACCATCTGGAGGCGCTCAATCCACGTCAAACCATCTTCTAGAATGCTCTAGAATCGACCGCAAGTAAGTTTTTTGAAGTAAAACTTGCGCCTTTTGACTTTTACAGGGGTACGCACCCACCCCTTTACAGACAGAGCGTACAAGTACGCAGGTATTATGTACTTGAGGTGCATGCACGCAGGTAAGAGTAAGAGAAAGTGCGAAACCAGAGTTATATTGATTTTTAAAAGGCTTTCTCTCTTTTTTGGAGTTTGACATGAGGAGCAGAGGTATAAGACTTGCCAAGGAGGACAATATGGTTATTGATGGAGCCATACTGACTGCAAATAGTTATGGTGACAAATTTTAGTGTAACACAAACCTTCTTTTTGGAATGTAGAACTTGAGGAAATGTTTGCACCTCAAGGGATTTGATCCCTCTCGATGCATGATAGTTCCAATGTTAGATGGATCTAAGCTGGTTCCAGTTGAGGGTAGCAATGCCACATTTTTAGATTATCATTATTATGTATATTTTTGAGATAAACTTCAAAATTCACATTATGTTTTCTTTGCTTTGCATGACCATATCATGCTCTTCTTTAATTTAGTTTGTGTTTCTTGCTTTGAATGGTTTATAAGCCCATGTTTTGATTCTTTGAGTGGTTTGTGTGTTTATGTGTTTGAATTTGGATGGTAATATTTGTGAATGTTATAGTTGTGTTATATTTTCATGTGTATATAATTATCTATTAGTAATTAGTTGGTGATGAAGAAGGGAGACAATCTTGTCAATATTTTACAAGGGGATTGATATTGCACATCTATTTAATTTAAATTTAGGTATCACAATATTGCACATTTATTTCATTTAATTTTAGGTATCACAGCTTCTGACAACTAATTAATTCTTAATTGTGTCCCTCCAAGTATTGCTATATATATCTTGAAGAGCAGTTTTAATAATTTATTGCATCAAGATTACTCTTGAAATAATTTGTTTCTTTACTAATGTGTGAAATAATTTATTTCCTTCAAGAATATTTTGATGATTTTTTTCTCTGTAGTATATTTTGCAAATTCAAGAAATAATGTACTTTAGATTTTTTTTAATGGGTGGTCGAATTTATAAAATATTTACATTTTTTTTTCCAAACAATTATAACATCTCCTTCAAGAATATTTTTATTTATTTTGAATGTTTATAAATATATCTTTTCCTCTTATAAAACTTTTGAATACATTGTTGTATGCAATTATCTATTAGTAATTTTGAATATATGTAGTTTTGAATATATTTTGAATATATATACTTGTCTATTAGTAATTAGTTGGTGATGAAGAAGGGAGATGATCTTGTGAAGGATTAATTTGCACTTTGCAGGAGGATTGATTTTGCATATCTATTTCATTTTAAGTCTAGGTATCACAACTTTTGACAACTAATTAATTTTTAATAGTGTTCCTCTAGGTAATACTAAATATATCTTGAAAAATATTTTTTTAATAATCTACATCCTCTATATTAACATCTAATGCATCTAATGCAAGTAATCAAATAAGATTAGAAAACAACATCTACACTGAAATCAATGCATCTAGTGCAAACAATCAAATGAGATTAGAGATCAACATCTACAATGAAATCAATGCATCTAGTGCAAGTAATCAAATAGGATTAGAAATCCACATCTATACTAAACTCAATGCATTTAGTGAAAACAATAACATATAATTAGAAATCAACATCTACACTAAAATTAATGCATCCCCCCCCCCAATCTAGTCATCTTCAATATTAACAATATATAATGCATCCAATGCAAACAAACAAATAGGATTAAAAAACAACATCTACACTAAAATCAATGCATCTAGTGCAAGCAATCAAATAAGATTATAAATCAACATCTACACTTAAATTAATGCATCTAGTGCAAACAATCAAATAAGTTCAGAAATCAACATATACACCGAAACCAATGCATCTAGTGCAAACAATCAAATAGGATTAGAAATAACCATCTACACTGAAATCAATGCATCTAGAGAAAGCAATCAAATTAGATTAGAAATCAACATCTACACTGAAACCAATGCATCTAGTGCAGGCAATCAAATGTAATTATAAATCGATATCTACACTAAAATCAATCCATCTAATGCAAGCGATCAAATAGGATTATAAATCATCATCTACACTTAAATCAATGCATCTAGTGCAAGAAATATTATTCCCTCTCTCCCCCTCCGTCTATATTTTTATCTCCCTCCATCTCTCCTTCTTTATGTCTCTATCTCATCCCCCCAAACTCTCTCTCTCTCTTCGTCCTTCCCTCTCTCTATCTCTCTCTTCTTCCCTCTCTCCACCTCCCATCTATATCTATATCTCCCTCTGCCTCTCCTTTGTCTCTCTATATCACCCCCAAAACAGACACACTCTTTCTCCATATCTAGCTACCCTCCCTCTTCCTCTCCCTCTTCCTCTCCCTCTCCCTCTCTCTTCCCCTTCTCTCCCTCTCTCCCCCTTCTATCACTCTTCCCTCCTGCTCTCCCCTCTCTCTCTCTCCACCTTTCTCTCTGTATGTCTTTCATTTTACCTCTCTCTCTCTCCCCCTCCAACTCCATCTCTCTCTTATGCCATATATCTCTTTATTCTCTCTCCCTTTCTCTCCCACCTTCCTCTATCTCGCCCCCCTCTCTGTCCACCCTCCAACTCTGTCACTATCTCCCTCCCTCTCTCCTTCTCTTCCCACTTCCTTCCATCTCTCTTTCTTCGTTCCTCTATCTCACCCCAAAACTTACACACTCTCTCTTCATATCTCCTTTGACACTCCCTCTCCCTCTCTCCACTTGTATCTCTCTATGTCTTTCTTCTTCACTCCCTCTCTCCCCCTCCAACTCCATCTGTTTGTCCCTCCCTCTTTGTCCCTCCTCTCCCGCTTTCTCTCAAGTTCTCTCTCTGTTCCTTCCCCTCTCTCCCTTTCTCTCCTACCTCCCTCTCTCTCCCACCATCTCTCTCTCTCTCTCTCTCTCTCTCTCTCTCTCTCGCTGCCCTCCAACCTTGTCACTATTTCCCTCCCTCTCTCCTTCTCTCTCCCCCATCCATCTTTGTGTCTCCCTCTTTCTCTCTCTTACCCTTCTCTCCCTCTCTCACTACTCTCTTTCTCTCTCTCTTCACTCCTCCTCCCCCCTCTCCTTCATTTTATCTCCATCTCTCCCTTGTCACTCCCTCTATCTCTCCACCTCTATCACTCTATGTTTTGTTCTTCCCTCCATATATATCTAGAGTTAATATATATCATGATATATTAATATATATTATAATATGACAAATTGGATATTATATTAAATTTAATATTGTATTAATCCAAAGTTATTAAATTTAATAATATTATAATATATTAATATTAGATTTAATAGTTTCTTTTACGTGGCGAGGTAACAAAATTTATAACAAAACTACATTAAATTAATATTTTCAAATATTACAACTTTGGTGTGGAAATATTTATGTCTTTAAAGATTTTAATATATCCATAGGATATGGTTTTTCCTTTTAAAGATTCATTTTACAAATATTTAATTAAAAAAATATTAAAATATTTTGGACCAAGATTTTTTATTCTTTGTGTTGAATTAACTTTTTTCTTTTGATTTAAGAAATGATATTGGCTTTAGTAAAGAGTAAAAATGTTTAAAATTTTACCTAATTTGGAATTTTAATGTAGTAATTTTTTTTTAAAGGTAAATTTATGATCCATTCAAATTCAGGTATATGATAAGCATGAGATAATTTATTATCCATTAAAATTGTATATAACAATACATAGTTATATTTTAATAATTAATCTTAGTAAAAAGTTATATATAATCTAAAGATTCAAGTTATATATAGTTTAAGATTCAAGCTAATGTTTTGGCCGACATTAGCCAAAATTAAATTTATTATTTTTTGAGGACGTGACATACTTACACATCCGGGTCATACTGGATAGTAGAATGCGCCTCTCGGCATAATTATATTAATAGTGTGCATTGATTTCAATACAATCACATCTCTACCCCCTCCATGTATATCTCTATCTCCCATTGTCCCTCCCTTTTCCCCTCCCTCTCTCCCTTTTCCCCTTCTCTCTCTCTAACACTTCTCTCTCCATATCTATATCTCTCTCACCCTCCTTGTCTTTGCCTCTCTCTTCTTCCCTTCCCCTCTCCCGCTCCCCATCTATATCTCTACCTCCCCTTGTCTTTCCTTCTCACCCTCAAAACATATACACTCTCTCTCAGTGTAAGCACATAAAAATTATTCATGATGTGCATTGACTTTTGTGTTACATTAATTCAACCATAAATACAATACTTGAATTTTCATCCTAAATAAAATTTTCACTTGCTTGAAATGTTTGCTTCCTAAAATTGTAAACTATTTGTAATTCTCTACATTCTTATTATTCTCATTTTCCATCATTCAACAATGTTAATCACTTTTCATTCATACGCGGTAATAGAAAATAATTACCATTGAAAATTATTTGGGGTTTAACACTCCATAAGTCACAATGATTGACTTTGGAGAAAACAACTATTAATATTGGAGAGCAACATAGACAAGGTATGATGTTTACTACAAAAGCTCGAGTTAAATATTTGAATGACCTATGATTTCAACTACCCTTTTCATATGATCGATATGAGAAAATGGAAAAACCAATAGGTGTGACAATAAGAGTTAAATATTTGAATGTCCTATGATTTCAACTGCCCTTTTCATATGATAGATATGAAAAAATGGAAAAACCAATAGGTGTGACAATAAGAACAATAGAAGAAAATAGTTTCAGATTTATCACAATGAAGATTGTTTGTAATTGACTATTTTCTTATTATGCACATTTTCTATCATTCGCATTGTTACATTGTCACTTTGCACTCAAAAATTTTATTTCATCATTCACATTACTAATAGTCTCTCTCATCTCAAAAAACTGAGGTAACCAAACAAATTTAAAATTAAATTGACCAAACTAATGTTAGACATATTTAGCATATTTAAAATGATCAAAATAATTAGATGTTCAACAAATTTTGTATGACCGCACACAACTAAAACCAACCTAGATCCATCTTAACCCTGGATCTATCAAGCGTCGAGAGGGTTCAAATCTCTCGAGGCAAACTTTTCCTCAGGTTTTGCACTCAAAAACGAGGTTTGCACCTCAAGAGATTTGATCCCTCTTGGCGCTTCATAGATACGGGTTAAGATGGATCTAGGCTGGTATATAGAGATGTGAAATTTAGATAATATAAATAATATTATTAGGAACCAACATTAAACAATCTTAACTATGGATCTACCAATAGATGAGAGGAATCAAATCTTTCATAGGTGCAAACATTTCTTCAAGTTTTACACTCAAAGAATTTTGCATCAGATTTGATCCCTCTCTGCCTTTGGTAGATCCCGAGTTACATATAAATACAAAAAAAAAAAATCAATTTTAAAACTCTTCATCAATTTGAAAATTTAGATAAGATTTTTCCTTGCGAAATATTTGTGTTATATTCTTTTATCTTTTATATATTCTCCATCTAATACATATTTTATATTCTCTTATATATTATAAAGCTTATATTATTAAATTCATGAAACTTACTACTTAAACATGTGAATATTGCTAAATTGAATTAAAGAATCTTTCTCTTCATCATAAATCCATATCTTTATATTACTAAAAAAAATTACCTAACATATCAACATCACATTAAAAAAAACCCATCATATAAAATCTCAATCATTAATATACCATGAACCCCACAATCCTTAAATAAATATTTCCATTACCAAAAATCAAAATCATCATTATTTAAAATAACAAAGCCCATCAATCTAAAATTTATATAAAAACATTATTACATTATTATTTTGTAAATAAAATCTTAAATTTTAAATAAACATCATTATTATTCGTTAACAAAAATTACTTTCAAATCATCATAACTCTCAATAATTTTAAATTATCATAACTCCCAATAATTTAAAAAAAATATTTAAAAATTAAGTTTTACGCAAATGACAAACATGAAAAAACATAAAACAAAAAATTCAACCTTGAATTAAGTAATCACAAAACAAAAAAATCAACCTTACACTAATTAATCAATCAATCACAATATCAATCATATCAATCACAATATCAATCATTTCTTACTATTTGTATGTTATGTGAAAAACATAAAACAAAAAATTCAACCTTAATCCATGCAAAACAAAAAAATAACCTTACACTAATTAATTAATCAATCAATCTCTTACTATTGGTATGTTATATGAAAAGTAAGAGACAAAAATAGAAAAAACAAACTTTATAATATTGTTAGGTAAATATGTTAAAAGATAAATAGGAATATGCTTAAAAGATAAAGATATAAGAGTTTAATTCTTAGTATAAATTTATAAGTGTTTAATATTTAGTATAATCTTATAATATAATAAGATTTTTAATCATGGATATTTATCTATTTCTACATAGGCTTTGTTACAATACCATGGTTTATCAATATTGCATGCCCAAAAACCATAACTCATTACAATCAAATTATTTTATAAATATTTTATTTTAATTTAATTTTATAATATTTTTTTTAAATTAAATCTAAAAACAAAAAAATATAATTATTTTTGAGATATATCTAAACGCTCTATTCTCACTACTACTAAAAAGATTAATTAAAAAACAAAAAAATTGTAATCATTTGCTCTATTCTCACTACTACTAAAAAGATTAATTAAAAAACAAAAAATTTGAATCATTTTTTAGATATATCGAAACGCTTTATTCTCACTACCACTAAAAAGATTCCATAGATATTTCATAGAGATTAAATAATTGTTTTAATAAAATTAAAAATGAGAATACTTTAGATAGAGATGTATGAAATTTATATAATAAAAATAATATTATTAAAAGCCATTATAGACCATCTTAAATAAGAATCTATCAATAAATGAAAGGAAAGTTAAAATAGATCTATGTTGGTATAAAAGAAATAAATAGGAAAAAAAAATCAATTTTGAAAGTCTATCAATTTGCAAATTTTAATAAAATTTTTCCATGCCAAATATTCATGTCATATTCTTTTATGTGTTGCATACTATTCATCTAATACATATTTTCATATTGTGTTATATATTATGATATTTGTATCATTAAATTATTTTACATAACATATTACTACCTAAACATGTAACTATTGATAAATTAATTTAAAAAATCTCTCTTAAAAAAAATCCATCATCTTTATATGAAAATGAAATCTTAATCATTAATATACGCATGAACTCACAACCATTAAGTAGATGTTTCCATTGCAAATAACCAAAAACATGATTATTTAAAATAACAAAGCTCATCAATCTCAAAAAATTTATGGACACATTATTACATTATTAATTCACAAATAAAATCTTAAATGACCATCATTATTACTACTTTTAAATCATCATAACCCCTAGTTTTAATAATAAATATTAAAAAAATAGGTTTTACACTAATGAAAAACATGATACAACATAAAACAAAAAACTCAACCTTATACTAATCAATCAATACAAAATAAAAACAAAAAAACAACTTTACACTAATCAAATAGTAAATCACAATATCAGTTATCTCTTAATATTTATATGTTACATGAAACGCAAAAGGAAAAGTAGAAAAACCAAACCTTATAATATCACAATGTGAATATTTTAAAAGATGAGAATCTAAGAACTAAATACTTAATATAAACTTACAATATAACAGGTTTCTTAATTATGGATATTCATCCTTATTTTAACATGGATATTCACCCCACTTGTCAATAGGCTTTCTTACAATACCATGGGACAATATTGTGGTCCATTAATACCACATGCCCAAAAATCATAACTCATTTCACAATCAAAAAATTCTATAAATATTTTAATTTGATTTAATTAAAAAAATTAATTAAACCAAAAAGAAAGAAGAAAAAAACTTTTAATTACTTTTGAGATATATCTAAACCTTGTATGTTTTCTACCACTAAAAATACTTAGTAAATATTCCATAGAGATTAAATCAAAATTTTGATTAAATTAAAAATGAGAATATTTTTAGATATAAATGTGAAACTTATATAAATATAAATAATATTATTAAAAATCAACATAGATCCATTATGGATCTACCAACATATGAGAGGAATCAAATCTCTAGAGACAAAAAAAAATTGCTCTCAAAAAGAAGTTTGCAACTTGAAAGATTTGATCCCTCTAATCACTTCCAATGTTAAAATAGATTTGTCCCGACATAAAAGACATATAAATATAAAAAATATTAATCAATTTTAAAACTCTTCATAAATTTACAAATTTAATAAGATTTTTCCATACTAAATATTCATATCATATTCTTTTGTCTTTTGCATATTCTATCTAATACATATTTTCATATTCTCTTATATATTATGATATTTACATTATCAATTTTTTATTTTTTTTACATAATATATCAAATAAAACATACTACATAAACATATAGATATTGATAAATTGATTTAAAAAATCTTTCTATTTATCAAAAGTTCATCATTTTTATATTATTAAATTATTTTACATAATATATCAACATCATATAAAAAAAAATCCATCATCTTTATATGGAATAGAATCTTAAATATTAATATACTATGAACCCACAACCACTAAATATATATTTACATTATAAATAACAAAACCCTTCTGTGTAAAACTCTATTACATTATTATCTTATAAATAAACATCATTATTATTTCAATCAACTATTATTACTTTCTAATATGCTAAGTCTCTATAATTTTAATAATAAATATTAAAAAAAAAATGATTACCAACCTGAAAAGCACTTGAAACAAAAAAAATTCAACTCATACTAACCAATCAATACAAAACCAAAAAAATCAGCGTTAAATACTAATCAATCAATCACAATATCAACCATCATATGTGAAAAGCAGAAAGGATAGTAGAAAAAACGAACCTCATGTACTAATCAATCGATCAGAATATCAACCATCATATATGAAACGCAGAAGGGAAAGTAGAAAAAACAACCTTATAATATTGCCATGTGAATATGCTGAGAAGAAGGGAAAGTAGAAAAGACAACCTTGTAACATTGCCATGTGAATATGCTGAGAAGTGTGTTGGTGGTTGCCATGACTTTCTTTGAATATGTTTCAAGTTTGGTGGTGTGTCACAGGAACTCTTTCTATCAATCACTAAAAGGGAACGGATATTAGAAAAAACAAACCTTATAATGCTGGTGTGTCACCCAGGAATTCTTTCTATCAATCACTAAAAGGGAACGGATATTAGAAAAAACAAACCTTATAATGGAGCCATATGAACAGGTTTTAAGTTTGTTGGTGTGCAGGATGTTTTATATGAACAGGTTTTAAGTTTGTTGGTGTGGACCATGTTTTATATGAACAACTTTAAGTCTGTTGTTGTGGACCATGTTTTATATGAACAGGTTTTAAGCTTATTAGTATGGACCATATTTTTCTTTTCATCAATTGAGGATTTGAGTGGGATTCCAATATCATCCATTTCCCAAGTCAAATTACAACATTCTCTTTACAAAAAATATATATATATTAATATATGGTGTAAGAATATATTAGTAATTTTTTAATTTTGTATTTTCTAATATAATTTTTAATTATATAATTTATGAATAAATCAAATTATCAAAAACGATTGAAAATAAAATCAGATCTTTAAATTTTTAAATTTAAATTTTAAGAAAAAAAATAAGAATCAGATAAAAACTGTTTAGAAAAGGTTATCAGAATTAATACGTGTCTTATAATTATAAGAATCATTCTACAAACTACCTGCCAGATATAAATACCATTTACGTTAAAAAAATATTTATTATCAAGCTTTATTTGCAAACTGCCAGACATATTTTCAAAGATGATTTATTATCGAGTTTTATTGGTCCTGTATTTTATTTATTATCAAGTGCTCGATTTAGCATGCATCCTTTATTTTAGGATATGATTAGAGTTGTAATATTTTTGCCTTTAGCATAGTATAGTATTATTCTTATTAAAATACTTTCAGCGGCCCAAAATATCCTGAGCCTGCGGCTGCGGCTGCGGCTGAGTATTTATTCGCAAGCAGTCGTCGACATCTATGTCAGCAAATATAGAGTCGGCAGACACAGATTATTAGAAGAGCCAATTCAATACAAGTACTTGATGTGAATCTACAAAGCCCTTCGCAGTTCGCACAAGAAGAAATTCTGTAGTTTCCAGTAAGCGGTTAGCGAGATGGCCACATGGCCATTTCAGTCGCGTTATAAAAAGCTCACCAATTCTTCTTTAACGTCTGTTACCATCACAACCCTAATATTCCGGCTGTCTGCTTAAGCGAATCAGGAAAGTTTGAGCCAGAGCCACAGAAGTAATGAACAAAAGTCCAGAGAATTTATAAACATTAATTACCTCGGTAACAGAAGTCATTTGGCCTGGTAGCCGTGAGCAAGTGGCACGCGTGCATGAGGAGTCTGTCACAATCACTAAACCTCCAGCACAGGATTCTGAACTCCTTCCGGCCTTTTTCTAACACACACGTCATATTCACCGGATGTGATACTAGTATTCAAATCTGAAAAAGTGGATCTAATACTGGGATTCAAATCTAAAAGCTTTAAAAGGAGAATCCATTTTACTGATGCTACCGAGTACAGGCTTGGACGCATTAGCGTCGTTTGTGGTGAATGCCACATGAAATCCCACTATCCACCCATTAACATTCTTTTTCTTTCAAATCCAAGACAACAACGAATCTTCACTTCTTCACTGGCTACATCAATCCCAACCTTAACCTGCACAGTGCACATACCTTTTATTCCTCGGGCTATGGCCTGTTGTATATTTCTGGGAATCCATTATTTTTTTCATGGTGACCCCATCCATGGTCCTATAATCAGCAATTTCTGATCAGGAAGGCTACATTCCCTTGTCGCATTAGCCACTGACACCAGTCTCACACTAGCGGAGAAAAATGGGTCATTTCCCACTGGCAATTAAATTAGTATAAAGTTGAGGTGCATGTATTTGAATTCAGCACGGCATTTTGTTAGAGCTTTTTGTCGAGAATTAAGGCAAATTCCGCTCAGTCTGCACCAATGAATTTAATAAACTGAATTATCAACTACTTTGCAGATCTCTATTGGGAAATGCCAGATAGTGCAAAACGGCCTGCTCGATATCGTGCTTGCATTAGTGATAGATAACAACATGGACTGTGATTGCAAACCGTGCCAGTGAACAACAAAAAGAAATGAATATTCCTCCCCATGTGCCCATTGAGTAATGGATATTCCTCCTCTTGCCCACGCAATCAGTTGTTTACCGCATTACCAGTAAGCTGGTTATAGTTTTAAGTTTCAATTATATGGTTCTAATAAGTAGCAACCTGCTCATGTTTTGCTTCCATCCATTCAAACAACTTGGGTGCAGTTGTGAGGGATAGACAGACTGTCGCGCCGGGTTGTTAACTTGTTATTGCTATCGAGAACATTTGTTGACAGGAACTCTGGAGAATTTCTTTGAATACTAACCATGGCAATTCAAAGTAGTCAACCAGGTTCGTGTTTAGTAGCTGCTTCTTACAGCTTACATATCCACAGTCCAGTACATATAATTTGACATTTTTGTTTTCCAGAGAAAGAAGCTTAGAGCTACTGAAAAACAGATAGAAATTAGAATATTTTGAAGTGGTATTTTGGATTCGTTGAATGATAAAAAAATTTCCAGAGAAAGAAGCTTAGAGCTACTGAAAAGTAGATAGAAATTAGAGAATTTTTGAAGTGGTATTTTGGATTCGTTGAATGATAAAAATTGTACCTTATGGGCTATCATATATACTTTCCATGTTTTAATCTTGTATCAGCTGGTTTCCTTTGCCTGTTGCATGGATAGAGGAAAAGATAGCTAGTTTCCTTTGTGACGAGTGGGAGACTAAC
This sequence comes from Pinus tabuliformis, assembly GCA_031772625.1. NCBI lineage: Eukaryota > Viridiplantae > Streptophyta > Pinopsida > Pinales > Pinaceae > Pinus > Pinus tabuliformis. The sequence continues at coordinate 1,265,283,485 of CM062819.1, forward strand.
AAGATCATAAAATTGAATATGGAAGATTGGATATTCTCCTTACAGGGCGTAGCTTGCAACAGCCATTGTACTCAGATCATGTATATTGTTCTATTGCCAGTGTGATAAAAAGATATAATAGATTAAACCTTACAATTTTAATTGCATCCACATTCCAAAGCATAGGTAAAAGGATTTGCAAGCTACCTGTGATTTAATGAGACAAACCCAGTTGCTTGTCTTCATTTGCTAACGATGCCAAAAGAACATGTAAATATAAATAACCCGTGCTTTTAGAAAGCAGCGAAAATGGATGGTATTATCAAATGGATTTAGGAATTTCTTATTCATATAGTAGCAAAAGCAGCCTGTCTAACGTTGAAAAGAAAGATTATATGGATACTCATCTCCAAATTAGCATTCCTAGTTATTGGACCAAGGGTTGAGTGGATCATGAGAACGAAGAAATATGTTATGCCAGAATAAAGAAGCTTGTCTTTGTTAATTTGCACTGGATTCTCCTCTGGCATAATGTTTTTTAGGTCGGCCTAGTTTTTGGAGGGTTTTACAACTGCTAAAGTGATATCTTCATCAATGAAAATCACCACATAAAATAACAGTAGTGTATTTCATGTTCTTACGTACTGTTACCTATTTTAGTTCCTCGGGCAGCTTGTAGGCTCTGTATGCTCCCTATGAAAATTTAAATATTAGTCTGTTGTTCTCACAAATTGGACTAAGTGAAATAATGTGAAGGATAAATGTCAGACACCTTATCCAAGAGAGGAGGCTTAATTTTTTTTTAAATGAATGCATCTTTCTTACTTGGGTCTGGACTAAGATTTTCTGTCAATTATTAGCAGACACCAGTGAGACATTTCAGTTGCATGGAATATCGGAGCTTCAGTTCCTGGACGGGTTTCTCCAATGGCAAGGATCTAATCTTTTATTTGGACCTTGCACCGGACAGACAGTTGCTATTGTCATCCATCTTAGCTTCCTTAGCGGCTTCTTCATGACCTTTATCAGGGGATGGATTACCCAACATTTTACAAACAACCCTGCAGATTCAAAGCATGAAATGTCCTACAATGGAACAAACAAGGAGACAACCCCCAACACTTCAGATTCAACAATCAAATTGGGTTTCATCTACAAGACCACTCTCAGTTGCTGTTTTTTACTCTCAGCCTCCTATTTTCTAGTCACGGCTTGGGATGTATTTCATGGCATACAAAGAAAATGTGCTTGGCATGCTTCTGTAGTTGCAGAAGATATTATACTGACATTCACATGGTCATTTGTGTCTATAATCACATTCAATATCAGAAAGACAATTCGTAGGAGACTCCCAATCATTTTGCGAATCTGGTGGATATTCTCTTTTGTGCAATCAGTTCTCTCCTCTCTAACTGATATCAACTCTGTAGTTGCATACAGGGAAATATCCACGGATGCATATATAGATTTTTTCACTTTATTCTTATGCCTCATTTTGTTCTGTGTTGCTATTCGAGGAGACACGGGCATATACAGCTCCACATCGGAGCTTGAAGAACCACTTTTGGGTTCCACTGCAGTGAAGCATGCAGATACAAAGCCAGAATCACCATATGCCAAAGCGAGTATATTTGGTCTTGTCACATTTTCTTGGCTCGATCCCTTGTTTCGTGTTGGCAATAAGAAACCCCTGGAACTCGATGACATACCAAATGTTGCAAAGAAGGACTCTGCTGATGATGTTTATCGTTCATTCGAGGAAAAAGTAGATTTTCTGAAACAAAAGCATCCTTCAAAAAAACCATCAATGTCAAAAGCTGTTGTCCTATTTATTTGGAAAAAAGCCGCTCTGAATGCAATTTTTGCAGTTATAAATGCAACTGCATCTTATGTTGGTCCGTACTTGATTGATGATTTTGTAAAATTTTTGACTAGAAAGCAGCGTTCTACACATAAAGGTTATATGCTAGCCTGTGCTTTTTTTGGTGCAAAGCTTGTTGAGACTATATCACAAAGGCAATGGATTTTTGGGGCAAGGCAGCTTGGAATGCGCCTGCGAGCAGCCCTTACAGCACATATATATAAGAAAGGCCTTCATCTGTCAAGTCAGGCTCGTCAGGGTCACAGTAGTGGGGAAATAATCAACTATATGAGTGTAGATGTCCAGCGTATTGGAGACTTTGCATGGTATTTAAACACAATCTGGATGCTTCCTATACAGATTATGCTTGCAATGTATATTCTTTATAAAAACTTAGGCATGGCATCACTTTCAGGATTTGCGGCTACATTGCTTGTGATGGTGGGAAACCTACCACTTACAAGAAGACAAAAGCACTTTCAGACGAAGATCATGGAATCAAAAGATGAACGGATGAAAGCTACGTCAGAAATATTAAAAAGCATGAAAATACTCAAACTGCAAGCTTGGGAGATGAGATATTTGGAAAAATTGGAGGATTTGAGAAAAACTGAGTATGGTTGGCTTCGAAAGTCACTTCAACTTGGAGCTACTACAACATTCATTTTCTGGGGAGCACCCGCATTTATATCAGTAATAACATTCGGTGCCACCATCCTCATGGGAATCCCTTTGACAGCTGGTAGAGTCCTCTCAGCATTGGCAACATTTAGAATACTTCAAGAACCTATTTATAATCTTCCAGACCTCCTTTCAATACTTGCACAAGCAAAAGTGTCCCTCGATCGTGTCACTGCCTTTCTTCAAGAGCAAGAATTACAAGCAGATGCAGTTGAAAGCATCCCTACACATTTAACTGAGTTAGCAATTGATATAAAAAATGGACATTTCAACTGGGATCCTTCTTTGGAACAGCCAACTCTCAAAAATATACATTTGCAGGTCAGGAGAGGGATGAGGGTGGCAGTTTGTGGAACTGTTGGATCAGGTAAGTCAAGCCTTTTGTCTTGCATATTGGGAGAGATTCCAAAAATATCTGGAACTGTCAATGTCAGTGGCAGTAAGGCTTATGTTCCTCAGTCCCCATGGATTCAAAGTGGGAACATTCGAGAAAATGTTTTATTTGGAAGTATCCTGGAAATGAGTAAATATGAGAGGGTTCTTCAAGCATGCGCCTTAAATAAAGATCTAGAACTTTTTCCCCATGGCGACCAAACAGAAATAGGAGAAAGAGGAATCAACATGAGTGGTGGACAAAAGCAAAGGATACAGATTGCACGTGCATTATACCAGGATGCTGATATTTATCTTCTGGATGACCCTTTTAGTGCTGTTGATGCACATACAGGAACTCATCTTTTTCAGGTTTGTTTCATTTAGTTTTCTTTTGATAGATTAATTTTTTTTTGAATGGATCTGACAACCCAAATTTATTCAAAGAAAAAATTCCATAAATCAATCTTAGAAAAGAATGTTTAACCCCATGTGACATTAACAGGAATGCCTTATGGGTGTTTTGAGTGGCAAAACCTTAATATATGTCACCCACCAAGTCGATTTTCTGCCCTCAGCGGACCTCATACTTGTGAGTAAATCATCTAACCTCTTACATTTTGAAGTTAAGAAGTACTCTTAGATTCCAAGTTTACATTCCACAGCTTTCATGCTCTATATATTATAGAATTTTCACATCCTGTGTTCCTTCTTCCATTTCGAAATGGTACAAAATATTATGGAAAATAATTTGAGTTGTTATCATTCCTTCTTTGACAGGTGATGCAAAATGGAAAGATTACACAAGCTGGAAAGTATGATGAGCTTTTACAGGCAGGTACAGGTTTTGATACCTTGGTCAGTGCGCATAATCAAGCCTTGGAGAGTATTGTTACGGTAGAGAATTTATCAGCCAAAGGGATCGTTCTGATAAGTGATGAGAATCCCATGGGACTTTCTGATAAGAAATCTTCTGACCAAGTAAATACTAGAGTCAAAACCTTACATCTTCAGAACAGTAAAAAACAAACATGCAATGGAATACAACAGGAACCTAATGGGGATACAAAGTTTAAACAGTTACAGCTTACACAGGATGAAGAGAGAGAATCAGGAAGTGTTAACAAAAAGGTTTATTGGTTTTACTTAACAGCAGTATTAGGTGGTGCCTTGGTTCCAGTTGTGTTGCTATCACAGACAATTTTTCAGGTTCTACAAGTTGGAAGCAACTATTGGATGGCATGGGCATGTCCTCCCACACTAGATGTAGAGCCTACGATTAGTACTGGTGTCCTCATTCTAGTGTACACTGCATTATCAATAGGATGCTCTTTGTGTGTGTTGATCCGAGCATTACTGGTATCCATAGTGGGCCTTCTGACATCTCAAAAACTCTTTTTGGGCATGCTCCGCAGTATTTTCCATGCCCCCATGTCCTTTTTTGATATGACACCAACAGGCCGGATCTTGAACAGGGTTTGTGATGCTTTCCTAATTTTCAAGTTTATTGAGTCATTTGATTACATATAAAATGAATAAGCAAACATGAGTATGTGCAGACTTCCACTGGCAGATAAATTAGGATAAATTTGATTACAGAATGATAAATTGTCCAATTGAATCTGATTAGAAAAGATAAATTTTTCCCTATCTTAAAATACGTTGGGACATTCTTTAGAGAAGCATGGATTTTCCTTCATTGACCACAGCAGAATATAAATAAGTCATTCCACTCAAGTATTATCATCAGCCATTGCTAAGTAGCTATACGCTTTTTAATTGCATGAAACAGGCATCAACGGACCAAAGCGTGTTGGATTTAGAAATTGCAATGAGATTAGGTTGGGTTGCCTTTTCAGTAATACAGATATTAGGGACTATGGCAGTTATGTCACAGGCAGCATGGCAGGTATTTGTTATATTTGTACCTGTGACTGCCATCTGCATATGGTATCAGGTGAGTGCTTCATCCTTCTCTATTTCACAACATATTGGCACAAAACCCACATATGCACAGTTACATAAAGGCATAGCAATATTGGTTTAAAAAATATAGTTAACTAGTCCCGTCTCAAGCTGATGTGCACTACAAATGCAAAGTACACAAGACAAGGACACACAATTATATGAAAAGACATTGCAAAGAATGAAATGCTTACAACTATGTTATAACTGTTGCACATCAATGGCATGTTAATTCATTTTACTTATCACAAGTAACGCCTGTTGATTGAATAAAAATGAGTTATGGCAGATTGATCAAGAGAGCATTAATGAATCTCTTATGCTTACGTTGACAAATGTGTTACAGGAATTTTTGTATTTTCCTTTTAGCTGGAATAAAACAAAAATAAAAGGACTTTCCAAGAGGAATTGGCCCCTTCTAATATTATAAGTTCACCAACGTTTTCAATACCCGATGCAATTCTCAATACAGATAATGTGGTTCACAAATCATAACATGGACATTAGGATAATGAAGAATGGCATACTATCCATATTACATAATGTTCTCGTTTTGTACATTTAACAATACAGCACCCTCTTCCAGCATAAGTTTTGATAAAAGCATGCCTACTCTGCAGCAATACTACATACCAACTGCTAGAGAACTTGCTCGCTTGGCGGGAATTCGAAGAGCCCCGATGCTTCACCATTTTGCTGAATCACTTTCTGGGGTTGCCACAGTGCGAGCTTTTAACCAGGAATCACGATTCATAAACACAAATCTTTCCCTAATTGATGATCATTCGAGACCATGGTTTTATAACATATCTGCTATGGAGTGGCTTAGCTTCAGATTAAATCTTCTATCAAATTTTGTATTTGCCTTCTCCTTAGTTGTGGTCGTGAGCTTGCCCGAAGGTGTGATTGACCCAGGTAAGGATTTCTAAAATAGTTTTGAGTCTAGAGAAAGCTTTTCATATTTGATTGTTTAATTACATGTAGGAATAGGTGATTAACATCCTTGACATGCAGGCATTGCTGGGCTAGCAGTAACATATGGATTAAATCTCAACGTCTTACTAGCAACAATTATATGGAATCTATGCAATGCTGAGAATAAAATGATTTCAGTAGAAAGGATAATACAATATTCACATATCCCAAGTGAAGCTCCATTGGTAATAGAAGATTCCAGACCACCTCATGAATGGCCATCTGAAGGAACAATATGCCTTGACAACTTGCAGGTATGAGCAACAAATAAGTGAGAGCATGAAATTAATTTTTTCTAGTCTTTTTTTGTGTAGTTTTTCCAATTTCAAGATACCATAGCATGCTTGTGGAGATATACATATATGAAAGGAAAAATAAAAAGTGACTGTAAGCACACATAAGATCTGGTTTTATTGTTCCCGCCATTGCAGGGTTTATGCCTAATAAAAAAACTTCAGTGGAATGCATTATATATTTCATTGTTGAACAATACAGAATACATTAAGAAGCATGCATCATTGATTAACAACAACCTACAAAATGCAGATTTTCTGCAGATGTAAGGAGATTTTTAAATCACATTATTGAGATAGAAGAAAGCTTTATGATTAAGGTCAGAGTACTGAACTATTTTAACATGCTGCAGGCTCAGTATGAACTAGCAACAAGTTAAGGTGGGTTGTATATCTACAGCATATTAGGTCAAGAAACCTTTACATGTTCTGAAATTGTTTTCCTTTTTGACATTATTCAACCCCTTTTATGAATGTGACAACTAAATCACATTACTTTTCTACCCTTATTTGCACAAAGCCAAACTGTCAAAAATCACATCATCCATAAACCTAAAAATATTCTTACTTGAAATTTGCATGTCTGCAAGCCAACATCTTAAATTCACAAGTTTTTTCTTTTTTTGTGTGTGCACTGTGCACGCATAATAAATGCAACACAGAGTTTAGCACTATAGTGTTCAATTATAAGAAAAAAACAAGAGAGTCATTTGTAATGATAAGAGTCTAGTATTAGATTTTTATAATACTGAAGGAAATCTGCAGTAAACTCGTTCAAATTCAAGTAGCAAAAACCTGTGTTAGATAGGTATCTGTCCTCTGTTTCTTGCAGAAAAGAGATCATGGTGATCGCTTGGGAACAGGACTAAAGCATCCATCTGCACCCATTGGGGATTCCTGACCTACAGGGTATGCCCAATCATGTAAGCTGGAACCCTCACTTAGATTACCAACGCTATGTCCTATATCTCGTTGCAAACATTTGTAATGTGTACATTTATTATTTTTGGTTACATACTTTTTGTGCTTTAAAGGTTGTTGCCCCCCATTCCATTGGATGACTTTTTTGTCATATGATTTGTCATGTCGGAGACAAGCTCAAATTCCACAAAGGAAAATCATCAACTGAGCAATCAGTAAGAGCTTCATCAGGTAAAGGAAAGACTACATCTTGACAATCTCATGGCATATTTTCCTATAAGAAGAAGAATGAACGAAAAGAAGAAGAGAACGAATGAGAGGAATAAATATAGAAAGGTTTTCCAAAATGAAAAGTAAGTCTGGAAAACGAAAATGATTTTTAGATTGTTTTGCATATGAACCCAGATTTACCCGAGACTTTAGGGTGAGGATTGTGGAAGCAATCTCAAGAGTAAAATCTTGATAAGATTTTCATTAATTTGGCGTCAATTCATGGAAAGCTCAATTTCATAGTTTACAAGGTTGAGCCATGAAATCTAGGTGTAACTCAAAATGAGCCACAATTTTACTAGCAAGAGTAAGGGATGAAGTAGATCTGAACCTAAAAACAATTTCAATGAACTCCTTGAAAAAATCCATGGACTGGCCCGAGAACAGGAAAATCACTATTCACCAACAGAGGTAGAAAAAGGTACTTTATTTAAAATTGTTATGAAACAATTGATTAAAAATTGATTCAGAGAAAATTATCTTGCCATGGCAGAGCCTCCATAGGATTCCAAACAATTTTCTAGTATAGAAGAAAATTTCATTTTGTTACAGTTTGGGAGATATAGAAGTGTCTATTTGCACCTGAGAGAAGCAGTGCCCCAGGGGCCAAAAGTAAGTAGTCTTATTGTAGGGGAACATAAGGATTGACAAGAGCATCATTAGGTAAAAGCTAAGTCACATGACATGGGGAGACAGGACATGTGAACATGAGTAATTGACACGAGACATGTTGACCTCGAAAATAGTGCACGAGGGACATGTTACATGTGTGTCTGTATGTGTGTTTGTATATATTTAGACCCATATTTTTCAGAAACTAGAACATTTACAAAATAATAATTCAACTTGTTACTACATTAATGATAATTTAACACACAAGAAAATAGAATATTCAATAGACATGTCATAAAATAGAAATTTAGAAGTTAGAACCAGAAAATGCAATTTTCTCATTAAGTCATTTGATGTCATCAAAATCAAAATGTATTACATAGACACCAAGTCAGTGATACTATAGGTGATAATATCAATGGAAAATAGAAAAGAGGATAGATACTAAGATTGTAGATCGAAGAATCTCATAGCTTGTCATTGTCAGTAGTCCTCCTCCATGTCAGAATTGTCAAAATCATTATCATTGCCATTTCTCTCTTCTCCATCATCCTGCTCCACTATATCCAATCCAAGATCTGCATCTATATGTGTGGAGGATGACCCCTCAAGAGGAGGATCACCATCATAAAAAATAGCATCCTCTAGCACTAGTTCATTAAGATCCAAGTTGGCTATTGCCAACACAACATTGTTGTGCAAACTCATATCGTCAGGAAACCCATCCCACATCTTTGTCTTTCTCTTGCAAGGGAGAATTGCATGGGGAAGGGGGAGATAGTCGAATCATCCAAGGGAGAGGGAGCCACGAGTTAGTGAGAGAGCCCACACATGTGTTTATAGATCGAGGGTGTGCAGCTAAAGAAGATGGTGGTTGCAAGAAGTGGTTGGTCAAAGGAGGTTCCCATGTAGCGGTGGAGGCATGCAGCCGACCATAGAGAAACAAATTGCACTAAGAGGCATGGAGCTCCAAGCGAGAGATTGCTAGGGTGTACAAATCCAAGGAAAAACAACTCAAGTGGGAAAGAGGCACAAAGATTTAAGGCGGAAGGAGGAGTGACTCCTTCCTAGATTACAAAGGAAACTGTTGGGGTCAATTTCTAATTTTGGGCCATGTTGGGACACAACATGTGTAAGAAAAGTGATGGACACTTAGATGATAGGTTGAGCAAAGAAAACAAAAGGTGGTTGGGCTATGTGGAAGAACAATCATGTCCAAAAGCCATGAGATCCCATGATATAAGAGAAAAATATGCTAGAGAAAAAGGATATCCATTTGAACTTTGTCCGCGCATTGAAGAGTGTTAAAATTGGCAACTAGGGCCAAACTCCATGTGGGTCATCTTACTAATGGAAGATGATATTTTTCTTGGATACCTCTCATCGAGAGGTGTAGGATTGATCTAAAGATCATCCGATTCCGATAAGCATTCATGGAGATATGAATTATTTGTGTTATGGGACAATTCGTCAAGGTTGGCCAACAACCAAATAAACCCCACTTGTGCTCAACGTTTTAGTATAAATAGAGGTGGCCTTCAAGTCATTTCAACACACTTGGGATCTCTTCCTCTCTACTTATCTTTGGGTTTTAGTAGGAGGAGAGATCCTAATGGGTAATGCTGCCCTAATCCAGAGGGTAGAAGCCGGAACTGTCGGGAAAAGTCGAAACTGCCGGAACTGCCAGAAAAAAGCCGGAACTGCTGGAACCGCTGGGAAAAGCCGAAACTGCCGGAAAAGCCGTAACTGCAAGGAAAAGTCGAAACTACTGGAACTGTTGGGAAAAGCCGGAAAAGCCGGAACTGGCAGGAAAAGCCAGGAAAAGCCGGAACAGCCGGAATTGCCGGAACTACCAGAACCGTTGACATTGCCAGGAATTGCCAGAACAGGCAGGAAAGCTGACGCAGAGGGTAGAAGCAGGAGCAGCCGGGAACAGCCGGAATTGCCAGAACTCCCAGAACTGTCGGAACTGCCTGGAACAACTGCAATTGCCAAAACTGCGGGAACCACCGAGAACAGCCAAAACTGCCAGAATTGTTGGGAACTGCCGGAATAGCCAGAGCATCTGTCTCCGAAGGAGAGTAGCATGCAAGGGACAACTAACTAACATTGGGACAACTGTATGGTACTTAGCAACGAATACACCAAGCATGCAATGTTACAGCTAGCATGCAAGGGACAGCTAGCATGCAACAGCAAGCATGCTAGGGACAACAAGCAAGCTAGGGACAACAAGCAAGCTAGGGACAACAAGCAAGAAAGATGCAGCCAACACATAGGTCAGTATGACAACATGGTGCAACAATGGCACATAATGCAATACAGTGATGGGTACAGTCATGATTAATGAAGCATGATGAGATGCAACTAGTGATGATGGGTGCAGCATGTTGCAGCACGGTGAGGTGCAGCATGATGACGAAATGCAGCGCAATGATAGGTGAAGGAGTCACCTTGGAGAATCAGTTGAAGCAGCTTGTCTTCAACTGATCTCATGTATCATCTTCTTAGAGATGATCTATGCTCTTATAGATAAGTCAAAGTGTTGAATTCTATTGTAAACGTACTATCTCTTTCTCTCTCTGCTGAACTATTGAATAACATATAAGAAGAATTGATCAAGGGTTTCCACACATTGGGGTTTGTCCCTGGCTAGCGCCACATCTTGTGTCCTCTTGTCTTGGCTTGTCTTCTGCGATTTATGTTTATGTTCTATCTGCAATTTACTTTAATGCTGATGTGATTGCTAATTTGGAAAAGATATTGAGCTAACTATGAAAATTGAAATAAATTGCTCTAAGCATAGAACATACCTAAAATTAACATGGTATTAGAGCTGAGGTGAAGACAATGCCCAAGAAAGAGTGAAAGAGCAATCACTGAAGACAGTTGGGAAAGGACAAAAGGATCAGTGGATTCCTCATCCCTCTTCAAATTCACCGAAGGTGAAGTCGAAGCAGAGAATATTATCAGAATAATGCAACAAAAGTTTCTGATGGCCTACCTAAAGATCACTTCATTGGGAAGTACGGATCTAAGGGTGGAAGGAAAGGCAGATGCCTTGGTTGCAATAAGTTCGGCCATTATCCGAAGGAGTGTCCGAATGGTAGAGACACATCTCTTGATGAAGATAACAATCATTCCAAGGACATCTTCAATGATCAAAGGAGTGATAGGTAATGGAGGTCATCAAGGAAATGGTCAAATCCTTAAAGAAAGCAAGGAACCCCAAGTATGAAGAATCAAATGTTGTTTTTGATAAGATAAAGAAGCATAATCTTGTATTGTCCCTCTCCTTTAGATTCTTTGGGAATCTAGCTTATTGATTGTAGTGCTTCAAGGCACTTCATCGGATAGAAGGGTGCACTCTCTAATTTGGTAGAGATGGAAACAATTGTGGGATTATACTTGGAACCGATGCCACCTATCCCGGAAAGGGTGTAGGGAATGTTACCCCTCAATTGAATGAGGGTAACTCAATTCATTTACAGAATCTCTTTTATGTACTTGATCGCAAGAAGAACCTCGTGTCCATTTCAGCAATGGAAGTCAAAGGTTACGAGGTGGCACTCATCGATGGATAGGTACGTGTTTGAAAATAGAATTTTCAAAGATGTTTTTGAGTTCAGGGTTGTATCAAGTTGCAAGAAGTCCACTGGGGACCATGTCCATTGACACATAGCACCGGAGTTCTGTGAGTCAGATGGTGACAAGGATGACTGAATTCAAAAAGAGCATGAAAGTACATGTCTGAGATGTACCGAAGGAAAATATTACAAGGGGACCATTCCCCTCATGTAGCAGGTCCACAGGTTTGGAACAACCCGAGGGGTTTGAGATTGATGATCAAGGATCTCAAGTATGCAGGTGGAAGAAAGCCCTCTATGACTTGAAGCAAAATTCCCCGGGCGTAGTATGAGAGGATTGATAGTTGTCAGATGAAGCTGAGATTCACTAAAAGTGAAGCCGATCCAAACCATTGTTTGAAGGTTGTGGATGATAGACCTCTCATACGTACCTTCTGAGGACGACCTATTTCAAACAGGTGCAGACCCTCTCATTTGCAGAAGTAAGAGGGAGTTGGATTCCGAATGTGGAATGATAAACTGCAAGCCTGTGACTAACTTGAGGATCTTAACTTTAAAAAGTTATATGGTAGTGACGTCGGACCAGATTTGGGAAATGCCTCTGAGTTTCATAAACTCATTCGTGTTGATGTTCTTGGTGAACTTCCATTCGGATATATGTTTTGTAGTTAGCATGGTGGGCTCATATTTGGTTGAGCCTCACTGGATTGGTGCCAAGAATCTTTTGAGATATCTTCAGGGCACAATCTCTCATGGATTGAGATACACTGCCGGAAATATGAAGCTGCATGATTATTCAAACGCTGACTGGGCGGGCAGTGTGGAGGATCACTAGAGCACTTCTCAGTGCTGGTTCTCTTTGGGTTTTGCATCGATATCATGGATGAGCAGGAAGCAGAAGTCGGTTGCTATAAGCACCGCCAAGACCGAATACATAGCTACGAGTATGATCTTGTGTGAAGCTGCATGGTTGTGGAAGCTCTTCAGTGAGCTGTTTGTACACATGATGAATACCACTGTGATTCTCTATGACAACCAAAGGGGGGATTTGATTATTGAGGAATCCCGTATTCAATGATTGCTCTAGTAGATAGACATCAGATACTGCCTTATCTGGGATATCGTAAGTCGATGAGCAAGGAGGCTCCATCGCATTGAGACTGATGTACAGGTCGTAGACATTTTGTCAAAGCCCCGGGGAAAGGTCAAATCTGTGACTTTCTCGAACAACTTGGAGTCATTGAGAGACCTTCTTATAAGGGTCCTGCATGTTGCATTCATTGAGCTCTGGGAGCTCTGGGGGGCTTGGGGTACTTACTGGAGCAACATTCGACCACAGGGCGACTCACCCTCCCCTGGTGGTGCACTATGTACAAGATGACAAGTTCAACCTTCCCTTGTGATACCTTGTGGCGACTGTGGAACAGGATGATTAGTTCTCATGTGGCAACTGTGGAACAGGATGATTAGTTCTCTTGTGGGTCAGGATGATTAGTTCTCCCGTGGCGACTATGGAACAGGATGATTAGTTCTCTTATGGGTCGAGATGATTAGTTCTCCCATGGCGACTGTGGAACAAGATGATCAGTTCTCCTGTGGGCTGGGATGATTAGTTCTCCCATGGCAACTGTGAAACAGGATGATTAGTTCTCCTGTGGGCCGGGATGATTAGTTCTCCTATGGCAACTGTGGAACAGGATGATTAGTTCTCCTGTGGGCCGGGATGATTAGTTCTCCCATGGCAACTATGAAACAGGATGATTAGTTCTCCTGTGGGCCAGGATGATTAGTTCTCCCATGGCAACTGTGGGGCAGGATGATTTGTTCTCCTATGGACATGATGATTAGTTCTCCTATCGAGGCATCCTACCCATGCAGTCTGGGACTCATGGGAAGTACCTCTCATCTGATCAATGAGCCAGGAAATGGGGTTAGGGACCATAGTAGTACTATCGATAGACACATCATTGTATCTACCGTACTCCTTATGCTAGGATGACCTCCATTGATTTGGGATCAGTATGAGTGGTTTGAGACACTCTCTTGTGATATTGATCTGGGATGAATAAAACTGACTTCGGGCCAGTAAGAGTGATGTGACACACTCTCTTCAGATGAAACTAACTTCGGGTCAGTAGAGAATGGTATGAGACATTCTCGATCAATTCTTCTTCTTCATTGTTCAGCAAAGCAGAGCAGTAATGGCGAAGATAGTACAGTCGGACATATGGATCAGCGGATGGAGTTCTCCCTAGTTGAGAGGGAGTGTTAAAATTGGCAACTAGGGCCAAACTCCATGTGGGTCATCTTATTAATGGAATCTGATATTTTTCTTGGATCCCTCTCATCAAGAAGTGCAGGATTGATCTAAAGATTATCCGATTCCGATAAGTATTCATGGAGATATGAATTTATTTGTGTTATGGGACAATTTGTCAAGGTCGGCCAACAACCAAATAAACCCCACTTGTGCTCAACGTTTTAGTATAAATAGAGGTGGCCTTCAAGTCATTTCAACACACTTGGGATGTCTTCCTCTCTACTTGTCTTTGGGTTTTAGTAGGAGGAGAGATCCTAAGGGATAATGCTGCCCTAATCCAGAGGGCAGAAACCGGAATTACCGGGAACTGCCGAGAAAAGCCGGAATTGCTGGGAAATGTCGGGACTGCTGGGAAAAGTCGGAACTGCCGGGAAAAACCGGAACTACCAGGAAAAGCCAGAACTGTCGACACTGCCAAGAACTGCCAGAACTGTCGGCACTACCGGAACAGGTGGGAAAGCTGACGTAGAGGGCAAAAGCCGGAATTGCCGAAATTGCAGAAACTGCCGGAACTGCCAAGAACAGCCGAATTGCCGGAAATACCGGAACTGCCGGGAACAACCGGAATTGCCGGAACTGTCGAAACTGCCGGGAACAGTCGAAACTGCCGAGAACTGCAGGAACAGCCAGAGCATCTGTCTCCGAAGGAGAGCAGCATGCAAGGGACAACTAACTAACAGTGGGACAATTGTATGGTACTTAGCAGCGAATACACCAAGCATGCAATGTTACAACTAGCATGCAACAACAAGCATGCTAAGGACAACAAGCATGATAGGGACAACAAACAAGCTAGGGACAACAAGCAAGCAAGATGCAACCAACACATAGGTTAGTATGGAAACATGGTGCAACAATGGCACATAATGTAGTACAATGATGGGTACAGTCATGATTAATGAAGCATGATGAGATGCAACATACTGATGATGGGTGCATCATGGTGCAACACGGTGAGGTGCAGCATGATGACGAAATGTAGCACAACGATAGGTGAAGGAGTCACCTTGGAGAATCAGTTGAAGCAACATGCCTTCAACTGATCTCATGTATCATCTTCTTATAGATAATCTATGCTCTTATCTAGGTAAGTCAAAGTGTTGACTTCTGTTGTAAACGTACTATCTCTCTCTCTCTCTCCGCTGAACTATTGAAGAACATATAAGAAGAATTGATCAAGGGTTTCCCCACATTGGGGTTTGTCCTTGGCTAGCGCCACATCTTGTGTCCTCTTGTCTTGGCTTGTCTTCTGCGATTTATGTTTATGTTCTATCTGCAGTGTACTTTAATGCTGATGTGATTGCTAATTTGGAAAAGATATTGAGCCAGCTGTGAAAATTGAAATAAATTGCTCTAAGCATAGAACATACCTAAAATTAACAAAGAGCACTAGAGGGAGAGACTTTTGAGCAACTACATAATAAAGAACGAAGACCATCTCCTATTACTGTATATTGTAGGTAGTGGGGTGCAATATAATTATATTGGTAGAAAGCTCAATAGTGAGACCTCTGTATTGGAGGTCTGATAGACTTGAGACAAAGTGACTACCCTGTGAGAACATAAGTTGAATCTTGTGGTATCATTGCCCGCTCGGGGATGAATTGTTGTAGAGAGAACATGTGTAACAAATCCTATGGTTGGGTGGAACATGGCTCTATCTTGGTTAGTTTGGCCTTCAAATAGATAAGTTCTTATTTTGTTATCAGTTAAGTTTTTGTGATGCATTATGTTGTTGTTTGCAATATTTGAGTGCTTCATTGATGAATGATAAATGTTTGTACCATAGTTGGCTACCATGTACTTTGGATATCTAATGTCAATAGATGCCAAAGTAGTAATTATGTTGGTTTTAATGTCCCTCTTAGAAAGATTACCCTTGTGACGAAATTTTGAGTTAGGGTTTCACACAAATAAATGACAGAATTATTTTATGTAACAGAGTTGCAGTACTTCATTAAAATAGACAGAAATGATGGTGTGCATACATAATACAGTAAAACATTCAGGAAACAATTATCTCGCAAGTAACTTAGGCTTGTTTTTCTTAGGCACACTTGGGTATAAATTACTGGGTGACTTGGAAAAGGGAAGGGTTTTGAATATACTCTTGTTCCCTTACCTTAAATGAGGGGTTAATCCTGAATCCTAGTCCTGTGGGATCTCCTTTATTGGATATTAGCTTTAGGAGTGGCACTACATGGGAAACCCTGATTTGGTTGTGTGGTCCCGCTTCCCGATACCAAACATATCACTCCCCTCCGCTCATTACAAGCCCTTTTTCACATTGTCCCAATTGGGTCCACATTTATCCATTGGGTCCACAAGGTGTTAGCATCCAATTCCCCTTGTCCATGCCTTAGGTCGGGCCTAGAACGATGCCCGGAGGTTGATGCAACTAAAAAAATATAAAAGCATAATATGGCCACATACAACAGGGAATGTATGTCCCAACCCCTTGCATCATTAAGGAACCCATGTATGTCCCAACCCCTAGTGGGTGATGAACCGCCCCACCTTGAGAGGGGTAATCATTGTTATATCATACACATCATGCTCTCATCCCCTGGAGCCCCAAGCGATCAAATAAAAAAAAACAATAAAAGACAAAAGGAAAATGAAGAAGGGTGGAAAAACAAAGGTCGGGGTAACTCATGTACCGTGATTTCTTCCTCCTACATTCATATACCCAAAGCGTGGGCACTCCTTATCATAGCTACCCTTGTATCATGGCATGTGGCTTGGAGCCTCCCCTTTGTCCCTTCTTTGTTCCATCATTGTTTCACATGACACCTACAATTTGAAGGATGTACCTTGGACCTGTCATTCCCTTAAAGGTTGAAACCACCTAATAGGGTCCTTCATTAACCACTCCTACCCAGTGTTGAGAAATCTAGGGCAGAGACAAGAGGTGATTTCTTTAGTAATGATAATTGTCTGTGAATACTTTTTACTTCTTTAGATGAGGATCTTCTTTGACTTAGATTATTATAGTGTTCTTCTTCATCAAACAGTGACCAAACTATAAACAATAATGAGACAAAGGACACAACATGTAGGCCATCAGCCAGGGGAAAAACCTCTCCAACTTGAGAGTAAAACCCAAGCGGATTCTTCTTCTTATAGAATCTTTAATTAACGAATTCCAAGACCTAGACCATTGACCAAGAATCCTCTAAGACTAAGTCAATCCTTAAGTCAAAGCACCTTCTTCCTTGAATTCAAATTCAACAACACTCTTCTTGCAACTTCGTCCTTACTGTAACTACTACAACTTCGGCTTACCTACAATTTCTGCAACTTTTCGGCCCTAGCTTCATAAACCCTAGATCACATGAGAGAGAAGATAATGGAGAGATATATCTTCCTTTGCCTTCGCTATGCCTCCTTCTCTTTCCTGGTGAATTCGACCTTCAAACTAGACCTTGTTGACACCAATCTTTGACACTTTGATGTGACTGCAATTTGGCCTTTCTGCAGTAGATGGAGACCCTAGATCTCTTCACACGTGTGGAGAGAAGCAACCCAAAACTGATCCCAAAACTTCGATCTTCTTGTCTTCTTTCGTCCTCCTTTATCTCGCATCCTTTCTTCTTACTTGTGCTCGAGTGACAAGTGAGTGTGTGTCCTTGAGAGAGGTCGAGTGCCTCCTTATATAGGCTTCTTGACCATGACTTGAGGCCGACCCAATACGTATGGAGTCACTAATGAATGATAAATCAATAGATATGAGTGACCCAAACCCTTTCCGAGAAGGTTTTGAAGAATGGGACTTGCTTGATTTCTAAGCAAGGTACTGTGTGCTTCTAGGGAAATGAGGAGGATTTTGGGGGGGTAGGTGTATGATAATATACTTTGAAAGGAGTTTCCCACACCCTAAATCCTTGTTAAAGTTAATATCCCGGATAGTTCTTGAAGAATGGGACCACACGGACCAAGTGGACCCGATCTGGGGTACGAGGAAAGTCTGAAATAATCAATGATTTTCTTACCCTAGACAAGGTGGGAAGGATCAAAGAAAGTATTTGACTCGATGATGTTGTTTGGCCCTAGGAAGTGCTAGCCTTGGGGATGGCAGGGCAATTTTTGGTCTCAGAGCTAGGGCTTGGCTTTTATCCCAACTCCACCTTCGAAATGTCTCCAAATCTAGAGGAGATCTAGAAGAGAGGCAATCGCAGGAGACCCTAGGATATCAAACTTTTTCAATGGCTAACTTTCTGGGAAATTGATGCCCGAGGCACCCCAATGTGGCTAAACTTGGGAGAAGGTGAAGAAAATAGGAGGTTTGGTGACCACTCTTGGTAGATCAGTGCCTTAATACTTGGGAGAATGGAATCTATGTTGATTATGTGTAAGATTTCTTAGTTTCCAATCAAGGAGGCCTCAAAATTACTTCACAAACCCTCTAGGTCAAGTGAAAGCAATCTTGCGGCTTTTATACTTCAAATGCACAAGAGAAATGGCTTGTCAAGGTCAAATTTCACCTCTAGGAGATTTTTCTCATACTACAAGGGCCAATGCATGGAGATAATGTTATGATAGAGACAATCCCACAATATTAAGCAACAATTTGCATGCAATAATTAGCCTTAAAACAACGAAAATCCCATCCAGCGTATATGACAAAAGTAATAAAGAATAACATCAAATTTCGTACTTAAAATGTAGTTGAGTATATTCAACCATTCACAAATGACAATAACGAAGCTCCAAGAGAAGTTAAACCAATAACCATACATCAAAATTCATCCATAAAAGCTCCAATTCATCCTTCAGCGAAAAGCGAGAAATTATCTAAAGAAAAGAGAGATCGAATCCAAAGTGATGATGAGAAATGATCTCACCTCACTTGTATTTATACATATCTAAGGAGTTCAAATTAGCCTCCTTGGGCTACATAAGCCCCAAAAATAAAATAATGTGCTAATAATACAACCCTTTGATGACAAGCCCACCAAACTAGCTCTCACATAAAAAAGTAAGCCTCTCAAGAGGTTAAATAATAATCTATGCATGTCGTAGAGTCCTTTAAGAGGCCTAATGAGGTCCATGGGTGCCACAATGAAGAATAGGAGCCTCGAAAGCAGTGGACAAGGGAGTGGCCCCTTATAATAACCTGTGGTGCTCCAAATGACATGTGGGGGCACACAAGTGTCCTCATGGATCTCCAAACAAATCGAAGATGCCTATAGGTCGCCGTCAAGGGCTAGGATGATGGTGTAGGTGATGCTACATCATCGTGGAATTCCTAGATCATCTGTTGAATGTATGGTGTAGATCTAGGGCCAGCTGGGCATGATGGATTAAGTGCATCCTCCTCATAGAATAGGTGAACCACGAGCAATCTCTGAATACCTGTTGGGATCCATGGAGTGCACTCTACTGTTGTGGAGGCCCATGGATCTCAACACTCACCCTACAAGTGCCAATGTAGCCCTCTGAAGGGTTAGGACCTCGTATAGGGAGACCAAACCCCAAATGGAAACCATATGCAATCCTACATAAGATCTAATGCGTCCCCTAGGTTTCCACTACAACAAGTCATTAGAGAAATTGAGCAAATGAGCTTACTTAATCATGGACCATAGATGGGGACTTCATAATGGCCTACCCTTCCATAATGGGCTTCGGGATGTGCCAATTTCTCCTAAACTCCCAATGGGGTTAACTAAGTACCCTATTAGGTGGTTTTTGCTTCTAAAGGGGAGAATATAATCAAGGTACATCTGTCAAAAGGTTGTGGCATGTGGCAGATAGGTGAATGAGGTAGGGAATGAGAGGGGGCAACCCTGGGCCACATGTTGGGCACAAGGATAGCTAATACGAGGGAAGCCCATCCTTGGGTTTATAAAGTGTAGGAGGGAGCAATCGTGGTACATGAGGTGCCCCGACCTTTGTTTTTCCATCCTTCTTTATATACCTTTTGCCTCTTTATGATTTTCTTTGATTAAATGCTCGGGGCTCAAGGGGTTAGAGCATGATGTATAAGATATAGCAGTGAATTCCCCCCTTTAAGGTGGGGCGATTCATCGCCCACGAGGGGTTGGGACAATCATGGGTTCCTATATGATGAAGGGGCTCAGAGAACCTGTTGGAACCAGGATGATGGCCATGATGATGGGGTAGAGCTCATGTATTGGCTTTTTCCCACATGCTAAATGTTTTTGTCCCGACCATCTTTTGCATTTTGTGGTACTCTTCCTGTTGAATGTGGCCATATATGCTTTTAAATTTTTTTAAGCTACATCAACCTCCGGGCTTCATTCCAGGCCATGACCCAAGGTGTGGGCGAGGGGAAGGGCTGAGTTGACCCTATGTGGACCCAAGTGGGAGAAACGATGCATGATGGGGTAATAATGAATGGAAAGGGGGTAATATGAGTGGATAAGAGAGCGGGACCACAACCAAAATTGGGGTTTGTTGTGAAATACTATCCTTGGAACCAAATGGTCAATAAAAGAGATCCCACGGGACTAGAATCCAAGGTTAATGCCTAAAAGGGGTCTATAGGACAGAAGCACAGAACTAGCCCATTCTTTCTGCCGAATCCCCCCATCAATCCATATCCAAAAGTGTCCATGATAAGGAAACTACAATAATCAATTTCAGAATGACAAGGCATACCTTTAGATTCGAGAGGCCCACCTTCAAACATACGATCATGGCAAATGGGCAAGGGACAACATGGTTGGCTCAGGTGGCAGAGAAAATAGCATAATGAGCTAGCTGATGGTTGCATGGGGCTGTTGGTTGCCAGCTAAGGACCATCTTGGAGAAAAAAATTCTTCTTGAGATATTACCCATAAAATAGTGGGTAACACAACCAATATGGCCTTATATCTTTCATTATTACCATCAATGCCTCTTTGCAATTTGAAGAACCATTTACATCCATCAACCTTCCTATCTTTTGGAAGTTCCACCAGATCCTAAGTTTTGTTTCTCCAAAGGCATCCATTTCTTCTTTCATCATTGTGATCCATTTGGAATTATTTATATCATCTATTGCTTCTTGATAACAAAAAGGCACCCCATCATCAGTCCTGAAAGCAATAAATAAAGTGAAATCAACATACCTTTTAGGAGGTTTTCTTTCTCATGTAGATATTTTCGGTGTTGGTTTTGGACATTCAACATTTTTTTTAATGTCTTCAACATCTATGGCTTCTTTACCATCATAAGCTTCTTCTCATTTCCATATGTCTATAGCTGGTTCATTCTCAAACTAAATTTGTTCATCTGGTGCCTATTCCTGCTTCAAAACATCTTCTACACAATCTAATTTAATAAGAGAAGATTCATCAAAAACCACATCTATGTTGATGATGATTTTGTGGGAAGTCGGATCCCACAACCTATATCCCTTAGCAACATCATAATCACCAACAAAGATGTATCTCTTCAATTTAGGGTCTAATTTAGAATGTTGATTCTTAGGAATAAGAGTGTACACTTCATAACCAAAAAAAAAAATCGAATAACCATAGGGATGACCTATCCATACCTCTTTCGAGAATTTGTAGTTTATTGCAATAGGTGGTGATTGATTCACCAAAAAACAAGCAATATTGATTGCTTCTACCCACAACTCTTGATGCAAACTAGCATTGCTTAGCATGCTCCTTGCACTTTCTAGAAGAGTGTTCATGAGTTATGCCACCCATTTTTCTAAGGAGTATTAACTGTGGTTTTGTGCCTCACGATCCCAGCCTCCTTGCGATATTCTTCAAACTCTAAAGAAGTGAACTTGCCTTCATAATTTGTTCTTAAACATTTGATTAATCTGCTAGTTCTCTTCTCTACCAATATTCTAAATTGCTTAAAGGTTTTAAACACATCAACTTTTCCTTTTAATACATAGAGCTACAATTTTCTAAAGAAATCATCTATAAATGAAACAAAATATGACGATCCTTCAAAAGAAACAGTAGGGGATTGCCCCCAAACATAAGAATGAATGTATTCAAGAGTACCTTTACTACTATATGGTTGTCTGCTTTAAATTTTTGTCTACATTGTTTTCCAAATATGCAATGTTTGCAGAAACTTAAATTCAGAGATTTCAAGTTTGGAAGTAGCTTGAGGTTTATCGATACATGTAGTCCCTTCTCATTCATATGACCCAATAGCTGGTGCCATAAACGAGTGGATTCTATTATTGATTTCTGGTAGCATCATATGTGCTCTAAGCCTCAAAATTTGCAGGGAGGCTTCGACACATGTATTCCACAATACCCAGAGATCGTTTTGGGAAATTCCACATGGAGACAGTTTTATTAAAATAATTAATTATTTTTAATGGGTACCTAAGTCTAAACGTAGGAAATTAAAATAATTAAAGGGGAATAATCAAACTATTGGTGAAACTTCTAGAAGAAGACGAGGATCAAGCCAAAATGATATGAGCCATTGATCAGAATCTAATCTGGGCCATTGGTTTTCAACAAGAAGATTATAAGAGGAGGCTTGATGGGCATTTGGAAAACACATCGAGTGGGAGATTAGAGATCGAATTTCTGAAGAGAGCAGCGCAACAGTTGCCAGTGAGATTCGAAGTGATTTTTTGCAGTGAGGGGCAGGGATAGTTCCAGTTGGAGATTTCTCCTGATCTGGGAATACTTAGCAGAGGTAACAGAGAGAGATTTAGGAGAGGCGACACAGAGGCTACGCTAGGTAGCGTAGGCTGACATAGAGGCAGCGCGGTGCCTTGAGGAGATCCGTATTTTTGCTGGAGAGATCGACTTCTAAAGTTGGAAGTCGGGTCGTGAGACTATGAGGAAAGAATCGAAGTCTTAGAGAGGCAAATCGATTAGCAAAAGGGGTGACATTGTCCCTAGCAGCTATGACACTGGACCTACGTAGTGATTGCGCAGAGGTAGCATAGATGCAGCAAGGGACAAGCCATTATGTAGCTGGATCAGTCGAGATCACCAATTATAGTGTGAGGTATTTCTCACTAATATTCTGTCAATCATATTCTCTGTACTAGATAGCCAACAAGGCATCCATAGATTGTATTAAGAAAACTACTGCTTAATAATACAAACCCTCAGCAGTTGCACTGGTTTTCCCACACTAGGTTTTTTCGAGGACATTTGTCCAAAAATAACTGTGTAGATGTGTGTTGTTTATTTCTCTCCTATGTTGTATTTAGTTTCCATAGTTTTTTATTTGTGTAGGTTGCAGTGTATTTAATTCGATATTTGTCGTAGCACATAACAAGTAAATTGGTTAATCGAATTTAACAATTAGAAGAATTAACATCAGTTGTTGTAGTAGGAATCGAGTAACCGATTTTTCACATGGTATTAGAGCACAGACCGTGAGAAGAAGAGCTCAGAAGCAGAAAGGAAGAGGAGTTGAAATTACTACAGAGGCAGCACTTTGAATCCCCAGCAGGCAACGCAGTCCTTGGGCTAGAAGGTCAAAGTTTTGAGGAGAAATCGATTTCTCTGAGTGAGTCGATAGAGAAATTCGATCTCTAGATCGAAGCTTTCCAGAGGCAGAAGGGAGCAGTGTATTTTTCCTTGCAGAGCAAATATTTAGCTGGGACGAAGATATTTTGTAGCGGTTGCTGGTAGAATAGCATCAGTGGGAGAGAGAGACACTATTGAGGGAATTCTTCCTTGGAGGACTTCCAACCAAGAAGTTTGATTTCACAAGTGCTGAGCAGAAATAGAAAGGTGCTCATCTACTAACTCCAGCAGGGAGTGCGTAGGATGTGAAAATTTGGATGCCCAAATTTCTACTGCAACAACTGATTAAGTTTCTCATACTTGCTAGTTTCTAAATCAAGTTACTTACTGTTTCCTACAGTAAATATTGAAATTAATATGCTGCAGTCTACACCATTTAAATTATAAGCGGAAACAAGAAACTAAACATGAAAAAGATACAACACATTTACACAGTTATTTTTGGACAAATGTCCCCAGAAAAACCTAATGTGGGAAAACTAGTGCAACAACCGAGGGTTTTATTATTATGCAGTAGTAATTTCTAAATACAATATTTGGATGTCTTCCTGACAATATAGTTATGGAGAATATCACTGATAGAGAGATTTGTGAGATTACCTCACACTATCACTAGAAGTCCTGGCCGATCCAGCCCTTGGCTGCCTTTGCGCAGTGTCTGCGTCAGCCCAACATCACAATGTCTAGGACCTGCGTTACTCTTGCCTGCTAATTGATTTGCCTATGAGATTCTAACATTTTCTCTCCCGGTCTCACACCCCAGCTTCTAGCTACAAAAATCGAACCCTCCAGCAAATTTAGGACTCCCTCAAAGCTTCTGCACTGCCTCTACTGGAACTCTCTCTCTCTTCTCTACTGAGTATTCTCCGTGTGGGAAAGATTTCCCTTCGGATACTATCCCTGCCCCTCTCTGCAAAAGATCACTACCGAAAATCTCTCGGGCAACTACTATGCTTTAGAAAAGCGAACTTTTGATCTCCCCTCTATGTGTTCTCCAAGTGCCCCTCAAGCCTCTTCTTATATCTTTCTGTTGGACAACCAACGACCCATATTAACCTCTAAGCAATGGCTTAAATCATTTTGGCTTGATCCTTGTCTTCTTCTACAAGTTACACCCATAGTTTAGATTAATACCCATTAATTATTTTAATTTCCTAAGTTTAGACTTAGGGTCCCATTAAAAATAATTAATTATTTTAATAAAATTGTCTCCGGGTGGAATTTCCCAAAACGATTTATGGGTATTGGAGAATCAATGTGTCTAAGCTTCCCTACAAATTTTGAGACTTAGAGCATGTTAGGTCCCTATAATACTAGTGTAACCCACTTTTGATGGTACTAGAAATCAACACTCCCTCTTAGCGAGGAATGTGCTCTAGGAATGCACCCTGCTAAAGCATCAATTTGTTCTGTAACATCTCCTTTTGCACTGTTGATGTCTGACATACTGTCCACCGACTACCGTGAAAATGTTGCATTTGTACTACTGCTGACCCTGCCACTGTCAACACTGCATCCGTACTGCAACTCCCTCTCAATTCTGCATCCGTGCTGCTGCTGGCACTGCCATTGCCACTGCCAATACTGCATCTGCACTTCAATGCTTTCCAACTGTGGTTGCTACTGCATCAACAACAAAAAAGCATCCCAAATTATTGAACAGGTGTTCAGTATGATGCATCTCGTTGCTGGAGTTCTGGCTACTGCTAGTCTCTACGCTGACCTTCTGAAGCCCCTGCATTGTTGCTGACCTCTGCTCTATGTCAACTGTATTGCCACCAACTCTAGCTCCGCGCTGCTCAGTCTCTGGCACTCCTAATCACTGCAACTATCACTCTGACACTCCTCTGCACCAACTGACACTGGTCCATCCTACTACTACTGATCTGGGCTCTCGTAGCAAAGGAATTGATCCATGGGGTGGGCTCCTCAAGGATCCTTCCCATCTGTAGCTCTTTCGAACTACAACTCTAAATCTCCCCACCTCCCTCCTGGAGATGCCTGGGTTTTCATGACGAATTCATCATCCTCGATTTTCGCGTATCCAACATTTGGATCATGCTTCTCATCTTTGTCCTTCTTCCTAAGAGGATACTGTGTTGTCTAGTGACTGAGTTCACCACACCTGAAGCATTTGATCTTCGAAACATCTTTCTTCTTCCTTCGTTGCTCCTACTGCCCCTTGGATGCGAGGGCTGCATTCTCTTCCTCCTCCTTGGGCTTCCACCCATTGTTGTTGCTTCCGTCAAGTTTACACTTGACCAAGTCCCTCCTCAGCTCCTCTTGCTTAAGAGCTGCCCACATTTCATCACAGTTTGGAAAAGTCGCCCTGCCCAGGATGCTCTGGACAAAGACTTGCCACTCCTCAGATACTGAATTTAGGGCCAGTCTTCAGGGTTTTTCTAGGGACATTAGTCCAAAAATTATTGATTCGATTTTATTTTGTGTGTGCATTTTTTTCTCAGTTTCCAATTTATTTTTTGCAGCGTAATTTTATTTTGGTAAAGATTGCAATTGTGAGGTTATCAATATTTGTTGTAATAACAAATAAATCGTGGAATAGTTAGGATATAAATTTCCAATTAATTGCAATCAAGCAATTTTCACATGGTATCAAAGCAGTGAATATCAGATCAAAAGCTCAGAAGCGAGAGGAGAAAAATTGTGCAGCTTTAGTGGGAATTTTGGGCATAATTTCTCCATATCTTCCCAAGCCAGCCAGGGTGCGAATTGCAGAGGCAGAGATGTTCAATTTCCAGTTATAGGTGCGGGAAAAGTTTGAATAGCCTTAGAAGCAGAATTTGTAGGTAGTAGCTTTGTCGGGAAGCAGTTCCAGTGAGTATATCAGTCAGGTCGTTGAGCAGATTTGGGCGCAAAAGTTTTGCAACAAGAGTTTCAGTTGTAAATTTGTGCAGGGACAAGAAGAGAAAAGCACACTAAGAGAAATTTCCAGAATTTCTCATAGGATTTCCAGATCCAGTGTTTAGGAGGAGATCCATAACTTCCAAAAGCAAAAGACCGTAGTAGTTTTGCCAGTAAGTCGGCAAGAGCATTAGGAGAAACATATCATGTGCCAGATTTCGGATAAGGACTTCCGAAAGGTTGAGCGAGTTGCCCAGTAGGAAGCAGTAGGAAAGTGAGAGTCGAATAAGGATTTCCGAAGGCAAACAATAGTAGATTTGTGCATTCCTAAGGGAGTGCAAGTAGCATAAGAGAGGTCAAGCAAGAAGGAGAAGGAGATTTCTAGTTTCAATCTCTAGATTATTTGAGTTTCGCAGAGATGGCCGCAGTAGGTCTCAGAGATCAGGATAGACTTGACGGAGCCTCAAACTTTGATGTCTGGAAGGCTAGGATGCAATTCCTTTTGGATGAGCATGGCCTGAAGGAGTTTGTGACAACAACCATAACTATACCAACAAACCCTATCCATTTTCACAAGTATAAGAAGGACATGGCTAAAGCGAAGATGATGGTGTTGGATGGAGTCCAAGATCATATTGTCTCGCATATTGCAGATAAGGCAACAATAAAGGAAATGTGGGATGTCGTTATGAAACTATACCAAGATCCATCTATGAATTGGAATATGAATCTCAAGGAGAAGTTGAGGACCACAAAGATGCATAAGGGTGAAGGCATGACTCCCTACCTCACCAGTGTTCAGTGTCCAAGATGAGCTAGCAGTTGTAGGAGAGAAACCAGAGGATAGTGAACTTGTACGAATTGCTTTGAATGGGTTTACCAAAGATTGGGCAACATTTGTCCAGGGAATTACTGGACGAGCCAAATTGCCAAATTAGAAATGTCTTTGAAGTGACTTCACACTGGAGGAGATTAGGCTCAGTCTTGTTCAAGGCACTACCAGTAGCAGTAAAGGGTTGAAGGTTGAGAAGGAGGAGAATGTAGCCCTTGCCAAGTAATGGAAAGGTGCAGAAAGGTCCCAACCAAGGACAAAGCTCAAAGGGAGGCGAAAAGAAGGAGGAGGATCTGTCGAAGATTAAATGATTCAAATGTGGTGAGTTTGGTCGCTACAACACCCAGTGTCCCAAGAAAAAGAAGGACAAGGGGGAGCAATAGACACCGGCTTTAGCAGAGATAAATGAGTTGATCTCCAAGTTGGAGGAGTTTGCACCAATAACGGCTATAACTCCAAATGGAGGAGCGTGATGCTTTAGAGTTACAGGATTGGGTAGGGTTCAAGGAGGTACAACATCAAACAGGTGGTTCCTCTTGGATCATTACCTTGGCTACAGGGGCCCATAATATTCAGTAGTAGGATAATTGAGATGTCAGTAGGCGCAGTCAAATCTTGAGAGACAGTGCAAAACTAGTTGCAGTCAGATACTAGAGGGGTGCTGAGACAGTTGTGGGCAGACAGTGACTCAGTAGATAGAGTAGAGCTAGTGCAGTCATAGACTCAAGAGACAATTGCATAAGCTAGTTGCAGGGACAATCGATCAGTTCTCAGTTGCATTAGTTGCAGCAGCATGAGATCAAATGTAGCGCAAGTAGTGTTGGCAGAAGTGCAGAGAGGCATAGTGCAGTATCCGTAGAAACACAAATGCAGAGTGGCTCAACTGCAAGGTTAATAGATGAATCAGAGTATGTGTAGTAGCTTGGTGGACAATGATAGGGTGTTACAGATGTCAAACACCAGCAATGTGGTATAGAGGGGAGATGCTATGAGAGTCAGAGATCACCTTCCTTGCTAAGAGGGAGTGTTAGATTTTGTAGCATCGAACAGGTGTTTTAGTCTCGATTTGTGTCTAAGAGGCTAAGGAACACGAGATCTTCGATGCCCAGAAAAGGTTTCGCGAGATAAGCTTGCGAAATGCCTTATTTAAATTAATTAGCCATCATTTAAATTTTTCCCAAACTTAGAAAAATTGGTTAATTAATGGAAATTAATTAAGGATGATCGAGAATGCTCTAAACACTCACATGGATTGAGTCTAAGATGATCTTAGCCATTGATGAGGATTTAATCATGGCCATTGAAGCTCCAACGATAGATAACAAGAGCAAGTCAATGGAGTTGGAGATAGATACATCGAACAAGAGAGAGAGCAAGTTCCTTGGAAAATCGAGCTATCCAATTGTAGAGATTCAATAAGGAAGTAAGTTCGAGCCAGAGGAGAGCATTAAAGATTGATGGAGTAGGAGCAGAGAGTTCCAGAGGATTTTTCCAGTGCCAGAGCGCCAGCAGAAGGGAGGCTAAAATATTTTGCAAAGAAAGTCATCCAGGTGGTGCGAGTTAGCCAATCTAGTTGAGCGAATTGTCGGGAAGGGTTCAGATAAGTTGTCGGAGGCCGAAAAGACATTTCTGAAACGGAGCGAATTTTTCCAGAGGTAGGAGGAGGTGGATCAAATCCAAAGGTATACAAGATATGGGAGTTTGTCGACAAGGAGATTCAAAAACAAGAAAACCCTAAGGAGTTGGAAGTATATGAAGAGTTGAATGAGAAGGCTAAGCTCATCATCCTATATGGTGTCAAAGATCAGTTGATACCTCATCTAACTGGGAAGAACACTGCACGAGAGATGTGGAACGCTCTTCAAGACTTGTTCTAGAATAAGAATGAGAACCAGTTGTTGGTATTGAGAGAGAAGCTGAAGAACACTAAGATGTTGGATG
Organism: Pinus tabuliformis; assembly: GCA_031772625.1. Taxonomy (NCBI): domain Eukaryota; kingdom Viridiplantae; phylum Streptophyta; class Pinopsida; order Pinales; family Pinaceae; genus Pinus; species Pinus tabuliformis. The sequence continues at coordinate 1,265,312,432 of CM062819.1, forward strand.
GAGAAGGTGTGGCTCCGTATCTAATGAGGATTTCTCAAGTTCAAGATGAGCTAATTGCCATTGGAGATAACATTCCAGATTCTAAGCTAGTGAGGACTGCTTTGAAGGGATTTACCAAGTAATAGAAGCCATTTATCAAAGTGATTGTCATTCGAGATACTCTGCCATATTGGAACAAGTAATGGGACGACTTCATCCAAGAAGAACTACGGGACGAGGATCTTTGTACGAAGAAGAAGTCTACTGAAGATAATGTGGCTCTTGCAGGAAAGATGAAGGGAAAAGTGAAGGATTTTAGCAAGTTGAAGTGTTATACATGTGGCGAGTATAGTCCTTATGCAAGCAAGTTTCTGTGTAAGAAGGGAGACAATGAGAAGAAGAAGGAGATAGCTATGGTTGCTACATCTTCAAGTGAGCCGGATGACTTCTCAAGAGCTTTGGAAGAAGACTTTGCTCTGGTTTCGGTTTTCTCTGTGGGTACCATAATGATGGTGCCTGGTTCATTGATAGCGGAGCGTCGAAGCATATGACAGGATCGCAAGCATTTCTTGAGACTCTAACTAAATGGGACTTGAAATTGCACATGGAGGTTGGCGATAAGAGTCAGAAAGCTGCCAAAGGGTTAGGTGTTGTACCATTCAAGATGGAGTCAGGTTGGCTACTACAAGTTCAAGATGTACTGTGGGTACTAGATCTCAAGTACATCATGTTGTTTGTCTCAATGATCGAGGAAAATGGGTTTGAGGTGATAATCCAAGATGGGAAAGCGATACTCAGGCCGAGAGGCTCTAACTCTGTTGGAGCTATCATTGGAGTTAGGGAGAATGGTCTACACAAGCTAACGGGCAAGCCTATATATCAAGGGAAGAAACAAGTTCCTGCGACTCAGAGGGAGTCAAGTTTAAGTGGGAATTTGTAGGTTCAAAGGGAGAATCCACAACCCAAGAAGAGCTCATGGTCAGTGGGGAGTAAGGAGACTTCTACAGCTGGAAAGAAGGAATCATGGAATGGGTTGAAGGCCTATCATAACAAGAAGAAGCGAGAGGCTTCTAGCGACAGGGACAATACTGAGGATAATGTTGTTCATTCTACAGGGTATACTACAGTGGTGGACGCCAGAGATTGGGCTAGTGTTGTTGACGAGTTACTTCTGAGTAGTGGAAGTACCTCCCTCGCTAAGAGGGAGTGTTGAGAAGTGTAGCCTGGGAGGTACTCCCACAACCCTTGGGCTACTGGGTTTGTGAGGAGTTGAGCCACGAAAAAAATGTGTTTTGTGGGCAATGTACCGAAGTGGTGGGCTAAAGACCCAAGGAAAAAAAATTATTCTATTGTTTGCATGATGGGCACCTTTGATGGGCTAAAGGGCACCTAAAGCTACAATGGAGAGGGTGAAACTCAATGAGAAGAATTTTATTTCTTATGTTAATGGTGTTTGAGCATGTAGGCTCAGGTCAGCTTGGGTTAAAATCATGACCCTTGGTGGCAAATTAACTCCACTAAGAACACTATAAGTAGAAGTAAGATTGAGCTCATTCAGACACATCCATGGCAATTCATATTGTGTGAAACATTAGCTAAGAAGAAGCCGCAAATATGGAAAGAAGGATGAGTATCTAAGAAGGAGCATTTGATGTTGGGTAAGGGACAAATTCTTTTGTGATCTATTAGCTTGAGGAAAAGTTTGTGACAATGAGATCTCTATTTGTGGATTCAAGGAGGCTATTGGACGTGATTTCTATGCATATTCTTGGAGGACGCAAAAGTCCTAGTTCACTGTGAATGTGAGGGTCGAAAGGCCTATTTGTGGACTACAATTAGGGTTGAGTTATCTCAGACCCAAACGCAGAGAGACCGCAGTCTATGCAAGAGGAACTGAGTTGTTAAAGGAGGTCACAGAGGGTTATTTTAGGGCCGAGAGGCCTTAGAGACCTAGTGCCATGGAACTGAAATTCTTCAGACCTAAACATAAGTTCGTAAAGGAAGTCGTTAGAGAAATTTTGAGGTCTAAAATGGGCCTCCTAAGGAATATTATAAAATAATAGTGGAAATAATAAAATAAGATTATATTACATCATCAAATTTTAGAGGGAAAAAATAACAAACTACTTAAACCCATATTTTCAACTTAGCTCCTACGATTTTACTCAAATTTCGAGTGGGAGCACACATTGGATGCAGAATCTAATTCCTCATCCAAGGAGTACCCATGTTTAATACTTTCGATGGACCCTGCTACAAGGAAAATGAGAAATACATGAAAAACATAAATTTCAATCACGTTTTTTCATGTATTTATCCTTTTTTGTGTAGCTGGGTCAATCGAAAGTATGAAACATGGGTACTCCTTGGATGAAGAATTAAATTTAGCATCCAATGAGTGCTCCCGCTCGAAATTTGAGTAAAATCATAGGGAGATAAGTTAAAAATACGAGTTGAAAAAGTAGTTTTTTAATTTTTTTTCTTTTTTGTTTCTTTTTAACTCCAAAAAATGGTGAATCATCCCCTGTGGCTGAAATCATCATCTTGAATCCTACTGGTTCTTATAAAGTTGATTTTGGTTGTACATTTTTGTTTTGAGGCCCATTTTTGGCCTCAAAATTTCTCTAATGATTGGTCTGTGTTTTGTTGCAGATGATTGCGGGAAGGAATATGGTGAAAGTTTGTCCTTGAATTAGGGATAGGACAACATGTTTCAAGGCTTATATAAAGTGAAGTTGATGAGGACAAATCACTATGAGATGTTGGTGTATATGAGCCTAATATATTGTGATTTTGGAGTAACATAGTCATAGTTGAGAAGGCAACTTGTTGAGCCTGTGTTCAGTGACCTTGGGGCAGCTTTCCCATTGTAAGAAGGCTAAGTTGTTGAGTTGATTGTGTAAGTGAATTTGGAGGAGTAGAAGACCTTGTGAGCAACTGAGTGCAGAGCCATTAGAGGAGCAGTATCTCTGCAAGATAGGTGGAAAAGGACCTTCCAGGTGTTCAGTGACAAAGAGAACTGAAACGACTATTGGATAAGGTGTTTCTTCAACAAGTGTGTTAGTTTTCTCATTGTTCTTGGGCAGATTGATAGTCAAGTGTTATTGACATCAAGCCGTGGTTTTCCTTTTATTAGGGCTAATTGTAAGGACCATGATCTCTGGTATGGGAGCCCTATGTTTGATATGTTAAAGTTGTAATAAAATCAAGTTTTGGGTCTGCAAATTCTTGTGTACTTCGTTGATTAACAGTTGTTACATTTCCCCTGTGCAAAGTGCTTAGAGTTGTAGGTATTTTAATGTGTTTGTGATCGTGTCTTAGATATAGACCTAATTCTAAAGTAGTAGGGAAAAATCCACACATTTTTTATGATAATGGGAACTAGGATGTTTATAATGCTTGCCTTTATGAACTCCACTCACTATCTAGTTTTGAGTCCCTTGAGTAAGCCTCCTCCAAGTAAAACCTTTTTTTCTTGGCTACTCAAGAAGTAGACCTTAGCTCTTACCCTCATGACACCAACTCCCTAACTTTCTCCTTGAAGTCTAATTCCAGTCCCATGAACAAGTGGTCCATTAAGGATTGCAAAAACTTTGATAAACACCTCCCTTGCAACCTATTCGATAACCCTACCTCCTGCTAACCAATATGGAATCCTATCAATCCTTCCTTTAACACAAGAAATACATATTCATAGCACAAAGGAGATAGCGGACACAAAATATGAGCTTCACTTCACCACTCCCCTAAAGCGTTTTGGTGTACCATTTTTCCTCATCATTCTAGGTTACCAATTTATATCAACCTTCAATCCATTTTCACCCTTACAATCACCTTCACGCAATTCATGGTTAACCCTTTATCCTTATCATCTCCTTCGACACATTATCAAATGAAAACAGAGAATTAAGAGAGTACAAACCCTTCTCCTTCGACACATTATCAGATGTAAATAGATAGTGCCGCAACACATCATCCTTGTAGAGTTTGGCTCACCCTTTCAGCGCGAGACTTTTTTCTACCTAGTCTCACTACTACATCGTAATAGGAGCTTCACTAATACAGTGATGGGTCGAGATCGATATCCATACCTAGCCTATTGATCATCAAAGTCCATTGCCTTATCTCACCCTCATGGTCGCACCTAGTGTTGGTTTGCAGGGGTCTCAAACCTTCTGTAGTCCATTAGTATGGATCGGCTTCCTCCTTTCAAATACTCTCGGGATGCACCTAGCCATCTCCTACCTACTAGACAGGAGTTGAAAAAGATCCCCGAAGATGACATATATAGACAATTTGTGTAGGTCACTTGGAAAATCCTCAAGATGGGTTACGTCCGAAGATGGCTTTCTATGTTGAACACTTCATAGAGGTAAGGAATAGACTCAGTATCCAACCCCCATACACTTCCCATCATTGGGCACGCTCTCTTTGCATCCCCCTAGATCAGTTATGAGTGAGCTCACATAGAATTGGAGTTGAGATGGACCATCTCACTGTTCAAGAAGAGAGGATCTACCAGTTGTGCCATCTTTGTGAGGTTGAGACTGAGGAGCACTTCATCTTCTACTATCCCATTTATTATGAGATCAATGGGAGATTCCATTGTTTATTCAAGGGGATCCAGACCCTATCTAGCTTCTTTTGATACTTAGACAGAGATTTCTAGCACTTTACGTGCAAAAGGCCCTCATATTTGTTGCTTATATCCTCCAACCCCCTCCTAGATTGAATCGCACTCAATAGATTATTTCCTTCTTTCTGATGCTCCCATCAGCTAGGGGTACCAAGAGATGGTTTGATAGTAGCATTGCTTCTAACTCTAGATCGATGCAAACATGAAGGATCATCCCCCCTCCCCAAAGACCTCAGATACATTGCTAGGACAAGTCTCTTACCAATAGGTAGATGGTCCAATTCCTCCCCCAACTCTTCCTCAAAATAGTAATCTATCTTGAGTTTTCTTCACTTGGCCTCGAATGTTAAGAGAGATAGATCCAGTGCACCATGATGTAGCTCTTGGATCCTCTCTTTTTGTACATCTCCCTCTCGTTGAAGTCAAAGGTTTTCCATGTTGTAGCATAGACCTCATGCTTCACTTATTATTTATATAGGAGACATTTTGGTACTCCTTCTTTGTATCAACGTCAAGGTACTTAGTAGTGCCATTGACCTACTTATGTGGTCATTTGTTGGACATTAATATAATTATCATATCTACTATACACACATCAAGGAAGCAATTTGGGAGATGAACACTAGCAAGGCTATGAATGAGGAGGGATTCTAGTCGGTTTTTCAAATATGGTATACATACACTAGTGCATCACATCACTAATTTTTCAACCATGTTGTTTGTACAGGTGTCCCATAACTTGATCACACCATATCATCCACCAAATTCATAAACAAGGTCCAAGTGTAAATCCAAATAATTATAGGACAATCATGGTGGGGCATACATTCTTGAAACTCTATGACACCACCCTTCACTTGTAGTTATCCAAGGATATCAAGAGAAGAAACTTTTGTGGTAGGGATTAGTTAGGATTCACGTTAGGCTATCAAACAATGGATCATATCCTCACTCGTAAAGGAAGAAAGACAATGATCTTTAAAATTCTTTGTTCATTTTGTAAACTTTTTAAAACCTTTTGACTCAGTTCCATAGGAAGCCATGTTCTAGAGGCTTAAAGACAATGGAGTTTCAAAGATTCTTATGGTTGTTATCATGCAACTATATGAGACAGTTCTTGGTTTCTTCGTACAACACACATATTATCAAATTTCATTAGGAGCACCACCAAGGTGGAGTAGGGGTGTTCCCTCTTGCCTCAGTTATTCAGGATCTGCATAGATGACTTAGCAGCTCTTTTGCATGAGCACATCCAACCAAGCAATGATTGTGTCCTCCATCAATTATTTATCTCCATACTCCGCTCAGTTGATGATGTGGTACTCTTAGCCCCACCCTTGAGTGTCTACAAAGACAATTAGATGCTCTTGTGATGTTTCATGATCTTCAAGAGTTGATAGTCAACCTTCATAAAACTGAGGTGATGATTATGAACTATTCGAAGAAGAACCTTTCAGGTTTCCACTTTAATGTAAGAGTGGTGGAGGTTGAGATTACCACCAGCCTAGATCCATCTTAACTTAGGATCTATCAAGCGCCGAGAGGGATCATATCTCTTGAGGTGCAAACCTCTTTTTTGAGTGCAAAAATTGAGGAAAGGTTTGCACCTAGAGAGATTTGATCCCTCTCGGCACTTGATAGATTTGGAATTATGATGGATCTAGGTTGGTTTCAGTTGTGTGCAGCTAAATAAAATCTAACAAACAGATGATTGATTTTATCAATAATATGTAAAATCATCTAATATTAATATAATCATTTTAAATATGATAAATATGTCTCAGATTAATCTAGGTCATTTTAATTTTAAATTTGCTTAGTTACCTCAGTTTGTTGAGATGATAAATATTGTGAATAACTTTAATGATGAAACAAAAATTTTGAATGTAAAGTTACAATGTAATAGTGTTGAATGGTATATACTATAAAATATGAATAATAAGAATATAGTAAATTACAAACAGTCATCGTGATTAATCTCAAACTATTTTCTTCTACTATTCTTATTGTCACCCTTGTTACTTTTGTCATCTTTTCATATCGATTATATGAAAAGGACAGGTTAAATCGTAAACCATTTAAATCTTTAGCTCGAGATATTGTAGTAAACATCATACCTTGTCTCTCTTTCTCTCCAATATTAATAGGTTGAATTACTATAACACAAAAATCAATGTACATTGTCAATAATTTTTTATGCTTACACTGAAATCAATGCACAATATTAATCCAATCACTTTAAAATTAATGTACCATCATACATCCAATTACATCAAATCAGAAATCAACATCTACACTGAAATCAATGCATTTAATGCAAGCAATCAAATACGATTAGAAATCAACATTTACACTCAAATCAATGCATCTAGTGCAAGTAAGAAAATAGGTTTATAAACCAACATCTACACTGAAATCAATGCATCTAGTGCAAGTAAGCAAATAGGATTATAAACCAACATCTACACTGAAATCAATGCATCTAATGCAAGCAATCAAATAGGATTAGAAATTTCCATCTACACTTAAATCAATGCATTTAATGCAAGCAATAAAATAGGATTATAAATCATCTACATTGAAATCAATGCATTTAGTGCAAGAAATCAAATATTATTAGAAATCAACATCTACATTGAAATCAATGCATCTAGTGCAAGCAATCAAATAGGATTAGAAATCACCATTTACACTGAAATCAATGCAGTTAGTGAAAGCGAACAAATAGGATTAGAAATCACCATCTACACTGAAATCAATGCATTTAGTGAAAGCATTCAAATAGGACTAGAAGTCATCTACATTGAAATCAATGCATCTAGTGCAAACAATCAAATATCATTAGAAATCAACATCTACACTAAAATCAATGCATCTAGTGCAAGCAATGAAATAGGATTAGAAATCACCATCTAAACTAAAATCAATGCATCTAGTGCAATAAATATTCTTCCCTCTCTCCCCCCTCCATATATATATATATATATATATATATATATATATATATATATCTCCCTCCATCTCTCCTTATTTGTCTCTCTATCTCAACCCCACAAACACACACGCTCTCCCACTCCATATCTATCAATCTCTCTGTCCTTCCCTCTCTCTCTCCATCCCTCTCTTCACTTTCCATCTATATCTCTATCTCCCTTTGTCTCTCTATATCACCCACAAAACATACACTCTTTTTCTCCAATTTATCTATCTACACCCCTCTCTCTTCCCCTTCTCTCCCTCTCCTCTGTGTCTATCTCTCTTCCCTCTTGTTGTCCTCTCTCCCTCTCTCTCCATTTTTCTTATCACTCCCTCCCTCTCTCTCCACCTTTCTCTCTATATTTCTTTATTCTTACCTCCCTCTCTCCCCCTCCAACTCTCCCTCTCTCCAACTCTGTTACTATATCCTTCTCTCTCTCCTCTATCCTTCTCTCCCCCATTCTCTCCATCTCTCCTTCTTTGTCTCTTTATCTCACCCCAAACATACACACTCTCTCTCCATCTCTCCCTTGTCACTGCCTCTCTCTCTCCACTTCTCACTCTCTATGTATTTCTTCTTCCCTCCCTCTCTCCTCCTCTCTCTCAAGTCCGCTCTCTTGTACTTCCTCTCTCCATTTCTCTCCTACCTCCCTCTCTCTTCCCTCATCACTCTCTCTCTTTTCCATCCAATCCTCTCTCTTCCCCCATCACTCTCCTCTTCTCTCTCAATTCTCATCTCTCGTTCTTCCTCTCTCTCTCTTTTCCCTCCAATCATCTCTCTCTCTCTCTCTCTCTCTCTCCCCCCAACTATGTTAATATATCCCTCCCTCTCTCCTTCTCTCCCCCCCTTCTCTCTATCTCTCTTTCTTTGTCTCTTTATCTCACCCCTAAACATACTCTCTCTCCATCTCTCCCTTGTCACTCCCTCTCTCTCCACTTCTCACTCTCTATGTCTTTCTTCTTCCCTCCCTTTCTTCTCCTCTCTCTCAGCCTTCCTCTCTCTCCTTTTCTCTCCTACCTTCCTCTCTCTTCCCCCATCTCTCTCTCTCTCTCTCTGCCCTCCAATCCTCTCACTATCTCCCTCCCTCTCTCCTTCTCTCTCTCCCCCTCCATCTTTGTGTCCCCCTCTCCCTCTCTTACCCTATTCTACATCTCTCACTCATCTCCCCCTCTCTCTCTTCATTCCTCCTCTCCCCTATCCTTAAGTTTATCTACATCTCTCCCTTCTCACTCCCCCTATCTCTCCACCTCTATCACTCTGTCTTCGTTCTTCCCTCCCATATATATCTAGAGTTAATTTATATCCTGATATATTAATATATATTATAATATAGCAAATTTAATATTGTATTAATCCAAAGTTATTAAATTTAATAATATTAATAATATAATATATTAATATGAATATTGGATTTAATAATAATAATATTAATCTTTTAATATTACTATTAGGGTTAATAATGTTTTTTTGTATGGTATTAATAATAATTTGGCCTATGGTATTTGGCCCATAGCCGTCATCTAAATAAAACCTATTTTTTGAGTGTTAGTAAGTATAAAGAGGTTTTATTTATTTACCATACATCTTTTATAAATATGGTATTTGGCCCATGGTATTAATAATTATTTGGCCCATAGGCTTCACCTAAATAAAACATATTTTTTGAGTTTTCGTAAATATAAAGAGGTTTATGGAATAAATATAAAAGGAGGTTTTATTTATTTACCGTACCTCTAGTTTATTTATATTTTTATTTATTTATCATACCTCTAGAGTAAATATAAAAAAAGGTTTTATTTATTTACCATACCTCTAGTTTATTTATATTTTTATTTATTTACCATACATATTTTTTGAGTGTTCGTAAACCTCTTTATATTTTAAATTTATATTGTGTTTATACATACTAATAATTAGATTGATTTTTCAATAGGGCCGACATTAGATTAAAAATGTTAAATGTTAAACATTATGTTTACATTTACATGTTTATGTTTTTATGTGAGATCTACCCATACTAGATTGTTTACATTTACGTTTACATTTACATGTTTACGTTTTTATGTGAGATCTACCCCCATACTGGGTTGTAGAACACCTCTCGGCGCAAACACATACACATATATAAAGGTTCAATTTCCAAGGTCTAGGTTCTAATTGAAGCAAGCTCTCCAACCCTAAGTGATTAAGGGGTATGGGTACCTAGCTCTTATAAATAAATAGTGTTTCGAACAACATTTTCGAGACATCTTGTCTAAATTGGACATCATGGACACCATCACCAAACCCACAATTTTGTACAATTTAGAGGTATGGGGGCCAAGCTTGCTCAAGTTGGACTAAGCCCATACCAAGAGTGTTTAGACCCTCTTACTTCATTGCATCATCAAATGGAACAAGTCAAACGCCCAACCCATCATTCAAGGAAAGTTTGTGGCACACCCTTTCCAGACCAAGACTCTCTTCAAACTACCAGAATTACTACATTGCCTTTGAAGATTTTTTGACTAGGTGACAAGTAGATATTAATACCCATATCTTGACTACCAATCTTCGAAGGCCATTGCCCCATCTACCCTTCCTTCTAAAAGAGCATAGTGTCAATATTTATAGGTTTCTTGTTTCCTTCAATGAATCAATATATCAATAGATTACCTTCCCCCATTCAATTACTCTTTGGATGCTCTTCATCACCACTTGCCTAATTAGTAGGAGAGGAATGGGATTGTCAACGAAGATATTTACAAGTCGTATATCCAAGTCACTTAGATCACCCCCCTTGGAGGTTTGAAACTGAAGATGGCCTTTTATGCAAAGCACTTCATGGAGCTTAAAGACAACCTCATAGTGTGGCCCCCTTACATGCTTCAAAACAGGATGCATGGACTTAGAACTAGTTTAAAGTGGGATCTCATCAACTTTCAGTCAAATCTAGCGCATATAAGAGGATAGGTTATGTCAAATCTAGCACATACAAGAGACAAAGACAAAGGAGCACTTTATTTTCAGACATCCTCATTACTATGAGAAACCTAGTCAATCCCATAAATTGTTCAAGGGGTTACATAACTCTCTCTTCCCCACTTTTCGGTACCCAGTCTAGCAGTGCCTAGTCTTATACTTGGGGAGAGGCACTCAAGTTTAGAGCTTGCATTCTCTGCCACCCCCTCCTCATGATAAGACACTAGTCAAATTATCATAGCTTTATTCCTAGTGCTTCCAAATAGGGGTACCTAGAGGAAGGCAGAGTGCAATGCCATTGCAACTCCCAAATGTTTCAAACCCCAAGATGCAAAGCAACCCCTGATGGTGAGACCCGTGTGGAGTTGTTGTGTGGGGTCTGCAGTTAGTTCACACCACACCAATAGGCAACCCCCCTTCTACCAACTCTTGGTAGTTGGCCACCTCTTCCAGACAGAGGGGCATACCCCAAACTAGATCCATCTCCTATAGCCAATTTTATATCCAATGTTTCTTTCCTTCAACCTTGGATGGTAGGAGAGCTTCTCTTTCAAAGGAGGATCCCCTCTCTCCTTCATTAACTGGTGCTTCCATGGAGGATTGAGGCTTCCTTATATTTGGTATTCTATTTACTCTTTTTTGACATTATGATAATTCTTCTTGCATTTTTTGGGGTCGCACTAATTCTTTCTTTTATAGGAGTGGCCTTTGTAGTCCCACTTTGTATCATTACTTGTATATTAAGAAATCCCATTGACCTACCTTTGGTCATTTGTTGGACATTAGTAAACTTATCTTAACATCAAACGTTGCAATTTTCACTTGAAAGGGAGCTTCCCATATGGTAACACTTTCTATTATCATAAACAAGACAATTATTTATCATGTTTGACAATGGCAATTCACATAAATAACTATGTGAATACTCAAGCAAATAGATGTGAGAAATGATTTGTCTAGTGTAGATGTTATCATACTCGAAATCAAAATCGAATTCTACTTAACTGTGAGCCTCGCTACAAGTGCTAGGTGAATGGAGGATGCTTCACTGAAGCCTATTGTCCTATGAGCACTTTCATCTACATATAAGACTTTTGTGACAAGTTTTAATGTCACCAATTACAAACACAGTTTTGAGAAATATGTCAACATTTTGTAGCAAGAAGAGTCCATGCATGCAAATATGAAAGAGAAGATGATCATGCATTGGTAGTACATCTGAAATGTAAGAGGCTTATGGGACCTTCAAACCATCCTTCTAAACAAGCAATGCAATAGTTATGGCATGAGCACAAGCCTTATTCCCAAAGGATATGTCTTATATATGGAAAAACAGGTCATGAACTCAAGGATTGTTGGAATAATCCATTCACCAATTGCTCATCTAGCAACAAGAACACACAAAATAAAACACCACAAGGACCAAAGAAGAAGCACCGATTCACTCATAGTTGGAAGAAGAAACCTTCCAAATAGCAATAGCATGACAACATTGTTGAAGATAAATCCTTCTAATATGAATTACACTTATGTTGCACATACTAGTGAGGACATTCCTCCTATAAATTATGTTTGGTACATGGACTTTGGAGAAACTTGGCATATGATAGGAAGATTAGATTAGTTAACCAATCTAGATCATACACCTAACGATGTCCAAGCATCTATAGATGACAATTCATCCTATTGTGTCCAAGGTATGAACAATATCTTGATATTTTAGTGCAATCAAGATTAGTACAATTTTTCAAATTGATAACTACTTCCAATGATACATTATTACTTCTTTAGACCATTCCAATCATCAAGCAGTTATACATGAAAAAATTTCAACCTTTCACTTCTACAATAGAACAATATAGATCACATTAAAGTTTTAAACAATAAGACAAGAGACACCAAAATTTAGGCCACAGCCAAGGCAAAACCCACAAGGGGAAATCCCAACAATATTTCCTTATGAGAGAGAATTCAATTCATCAATTGTACATCAGTGAAAATAACATCTCTTTGATAAGATCATATGGACAAAAACTTTGTCCTCTTCCTCAATCACAGAGATAAGGAGCCACAAAACTTTGCTTTACTACAAAGACAAGGAGCCACAGAGAAGCTAGCATACCACAAAGAATAGTGCCACATGGAAGCTCGCATACCATAGAGAATAGTGCCATAGAGAAGCTTGTGTACAAAAAAAATAGTGTCATAGAGAAGCTTACATACCACAAAAGATAGTGCCATAGAGAAGCTCGCATACCACAGAAGATAGTGCAACAAAGAAGCTTGCATACCACGGAGAATAGTGCCACCAAGAAGCTCACATACGACATAAAATAGTGCCATAGAGAAGCTCGCATACTACAAAAGAATACTTATAGAACTCAACCTCCTTTTTTCTTCAAGAGATAGGTATAAGCTTATGTTTTTTCGTCCTAAAGCTCCTTTCTTCGCTAGAACATAGATATTTCTAGAGATGATTTGATTACCCAAATGAGGAGGAGAGGTCTAAGATATATAGCTTCCAAAGGGGGAGGGCGAATGGGTGCTTCCAAGGGCCAGGCCGACTTGATACTAGTGGGGTCTTAAATGTAATTTTAAATTTTCCTTTTCTTTTATTAATGAAAGTATTGACCATGGCTACTAAATTTCCAACACAATATTTCCTTACCACATGGTAATCATGCATGTCAAATCATTAAGTTTTATATGTTCCAAGGCTAACAAAAAATATAGTCTCTATAAGCCTATTGCTAGATCACAACATTAAGGTTGAATTTGATCAAAATGGAAAAAATGTCTCATTCAAGACAAGTCTAGATGCTCAAAAATGGTTGCTAGAGTTTCATATATAGGAAAAATGTTTCAGCTTGACATTGTCCCGATGACAATCATGCTCTAGTTTTCAAAGATATAGACTCTATAAATCTCTAGGATAGGCATATGCACACCTTAGTATTGGTTGCTTGCACTATGCAGGCATAATATGGTGAGAGGCCTTCCCTCAGTGAAGAAGACAAATGATTTTTTCAATAGTTGTTTAACTGGAAAACAACATAGCGCTCTATTTAGCACAAGCAAATATGAGGCATCTAGTCCATCTAGTGCACACCAATCTTTGCAAACGCATGAGAGCTAAAGTTAGTGGATTTTACTATTTTTAGTTTTTTTGTTGGTGATTACTCACTACAGATCCAACTATACCACTTAAAGACAACAAATCAATATTTTGTAATATCCCTTTGTAATTTATATAGATGAATTCAACAACAAAAAAATCATGAAATAACCATAAATTTTTCAGAATTCACTGGTATATTGCACAATAGAAATTTGCCAACGATTCCATGTAAAAACTCAGAAAGAGAGAGAATACTATGAAAACCCTAGCTTCTTATTAATGAATTTGTGGAGGAAATTACAATGAATTCTTGAGACCAAAACCTGGTGGTTGAGCTTCTAGAATTGTTTGCACTAGATTTCCTTACTAATTCGGCCTTCAACTAAGAGAAATTTGGCCCTTCCAAGTAGGTAATTTGACCCTCTTTTAACTGTGAATTTGGCCCAGACAATCATGAACCAACTCGGCCTCGAACACTTGATAATTCAACCTCTCTTTTAATATGGCTTGACTTCAGCTACAATGTCATGCTACAGGAATACTTTGCCCTCTAGAATGCATAGTAGCTCACTCCTTGAATAATGGCAATTCGACATGCTTAGTACCAACGAGATTCACTCACTCAATCTCCATTAATTCATTCCTTTGATGATTGGCAATTCGCATCACGGATTAGCTTGATTTTTGGCCTCTAAAACCACAAAACATGCACAACAGCTCAACCTCTCCCACAACCCAACTTGGCCTTTCTGATTTTGAGCAATTCAACCCTCTTGGGTGTTCCAAAACCCTCACGAATTCAACTTGATGAGGGACAAAAATTCATCCTCTAGGGTTTATTAGCTCGACCTCTTGTGAACTCATAATTACTCAACCTCTAGAAGAATTATTCTACCTCTTGCAAACTCAACTAGATTCAACCTCTAAATAATAATTTGGACTTCTATTATGAGCAAGAATTCGGCCCTCTGGAATGCACAGTTGATCTTCAATAAAATGTAGAACCTCCACTCCTTTGATCTGCTTGACATAATGAGTTTCATCCCACTCCTTAGGTTGTCAAATCGACTTTTTTAGATTCAACCTGCAAGAACACAATAATTGGCTAGGGTGGCTTTGCAACCACTGAAACCAATGCCACCAGCTAGGGTACTGAACACTAAAACTAGGAATCAAACGAGGTTTTCCACCTCTCTAAGCAAGCTACTTGAGCTCCTTAACAAATTCACTGATAACTCTTTGCATGCCTTCCCTTGAGTCTCCTCCTTTTAATAATATTTTCCTCTGAAAACCATGGGTGGTAAACAAAAACCATGGGTCACTTTACTTTTCCTAAAGTGACTTTTACCACTTTTATTTAATTATTATTTATTTTATTCTGGTGACCCCTTTCTTTTCTATCAACAGCTCACAGGATCCAGTTAGGCTATGACTCCAACCCTTTCATGCTTCTATGGATTGGAAAGGGACATCACATCTTTTCAAATCTTCAAAGAATTCAAAGCCCATGTGGAGCGATAATCTAGTTGTCACATTCATGTCCTCCACTCAAATCCACATGGGATGCACCAATATTGAGTTCTTTGCATTTATGCAAGTGCATGTTACTATTCCTAACATGCAGCAACAAAATAGTATTATTGAGAGGTAGAATCATACCAATATGGAAATGGTATGCAACATGATTGAGGACTCAAACTTGGATCAATCATATTTGGTGAAGTAGTTCACATAGTGGTTTACTTTCTAAATTGTTCGCCCACCAAAGCACTCAATGGTATCACACCACATGAAGCATGTAATGGGTATAAGCCTTCTATACCTCATCTTCGTGTATTTGGTTGCAAATCTCATATGTAGGTTCCAAAGAAGAAGAGGAAAATGATAAACAAGAAGTCCTTACAATGTGTATTTTTTAGGGTACAATGAAGAGTCAAAAGTAGACCAACTCATGGACCCTAAAACCAAGAAAATATACATAAGTAGAGATGTCTTTGATGAGAAAGGTGAGTGCAATCCACCCTCCACACAGTTAGCTATTATAGGCATTGATCCTAGAGTTGAAAGTAGACCAACTCATGGATCCTAAAACGAAGAAAATATACATAAGTAAATGTCTTTAATGAGAAGGTCGAGTGCAATCCACCCTCCACATAGTTAGCTATTATAGGCATTGATCCGTCAACCCAAGTCTCGTGACACTAGAACACTGGACATGTGGGACACATAGATGTGTCCAACATGGGACACCTCAACCCCCAAAAAATGAAATGAGGGGCATGTTATATATATATATCTATATAGAAAGATCCAAAAAATTTGGAACATTTACAAACTATTTATATGACTAGATACTACATCGAACACAAGAAATTAGAAAGTTCAAGAATCAATACCCATAAAATAGAGGTTTAGAAGTTAGAACCATAAACCATAGTTTTCTCATTGAGTCATTTGATGTCATCAAAGTCAAAATGTACTAGATAGATATTGATACCATGGGTGGGAATGCCAATGGAAAATACAAATTAGGGTTGATATTAGACATAGAACATATTTTCTTTCTTAAGCTTGTTGTTTTGCTATAACAGTGTTACTTGCAACACTTGCTACTCCACTAGCAATAGAGAGAGAGGTAACAATAATAGATGGACTTAGAGAAGGGGGGGCAACACCAACACTAATAATCTTCCCTTTCCTTTGACCTTTACCAACATTCCTTGATGATTCACCCACAATTTCTATAAATGAATGAAAAACAATGTTGTTGTTGGAGAAATAACAGATACATGAAGTTAGAATACCTTCAAATATCTCAACATCTCTTCAAATTTGGTTTTTCTCCTTCATTTGCAAAATGTTAGAGCATTTTCCTATGGCTGAAATTGAAGAATAAGAAGAAAAATGTTTTCTCTTACTCTATTTTGGGACCTGGCATGTCCAAAGCCTTGGGACACACTACAGCACATGTTGGAGATGAGTTTGACACATGTCCTGTTCAGGTTGTGCCAAACACGAGTTTGACACATGTCTTGTTTCAGGACACATGTCAAACTCATGTTCGACCTATGTCTTGATTCAAGGCACGGGTCAAACTCATATCTTACATGTGTCCTAGCACATTAGTTGTCCAACGTGTTGGATATGAACACGCGGGCCTTATGGATGTGCCCCACTTCTTAGTTGTCAACATTTTTGATGATGAGGAGGACAATGATGATGGCAGCAATGATGAGGAGGAAAATGATGAGTCGCTGAGTCCTCAAGCTAAACTATCAACAAATTCTAGTCAATATATGCCCTAGTGGTATACTAGTATTGTTTGAGATGCAAATGTAGATGGACTTGTAGACATTTCCACTATTGGACTGCAAATTTGTAACATGGCTCATGAAGAGGTGAATTTGGCCCTTATGAGAAAAATTGTAGAATCTTTAGAGCCCTCATTAGTTCATGATGTTCAAGAGTCAAGACCTTGGAAAGTAGCCATGGATCTTGAATATCAGTTGTTAATGAAGAACAATACATGGCAGCTTCTTGATTTTCCAAGAGGGAACAAACCTCTCTGCTGCAAGTGGATCTAAAAGGCCAAGTATGAATCTAATGGCAGCTTTGACAAGTACAACAAAATAATTTTAGCATAGGGCTATGCACAGAAGCAAGGTATTGACTATGAGGAGACTTTTGTTCCTACAGTCAAGATAAAGACAATCGGGATGGTCTTTGCTATGGCTAGAAAGTTCATCAAATGGACATGAAAAGTTCCTTTCTGAATGCAAATATACAAGAGGAAGTCATACATGACACAACCAAAGAGTTTCCTCTCGAGTCTCACCTAATCAAGAACGAAATGTATATAGTCTTATCAAGTTCATGTATGGTCTCAAGTGGGCTCCTTGAGCCTAGTACACCAACAATGATGAGCATCTCGTGCAAGATGGATTCCAATAGATTGCATATGATCCAACCCTTTACCTCATGGAGCAAGGGTGGAGGTCGTGATTCTCATTGTATATGTCAGCGATTTGGTCATCACTAGTAGCTCAGCGAGGATGATTGATTACATAAAGAATGATCCTAAAAGATCATTGTACATGATAGATCTCAAGCTAATAAAGCATTATATCATTATATTGATTTGGAGGTATAGCAAAAGAAACATCACATCTATGTGTCTCATGTTGTATATTTTTTGAAGACAGTTTTTGGTTGGGAAACTATGCCAAAAAAATCAATTCAACCTACTTTAGGCTCAAGTTGGCCTTGAACCAGAGGGGGTTCCCTCAAATGTTACAAGGCTAATTGACTATTCATGGCAATGAATAGTATCCTTTTAAGCACAATGGCCAGATTTAGGGGCTTTTTGAGAGGTGGTTGCTTAGGGTTTCAAATCCTTGCTTAAACAAATAAATCTCTCTCCTTCAAATAGCCCAATCAAGGTGTCAGCATCCCAACCATGATAGATTAATGACAACTTTAAAGATGAGGAAAGAAGATATCAACTAACAATTATACTCATTTTGAATATCTAAGTCAACTAATAAGATTAGAAAGTGTGAAGAAAGACTTTCAACAGCTCAACAATAGCACAAACTGCAATTATACAGAAGGCAACAATCTTCAGATGCAGAGGAACTAACATAAATAGATTGTTTATTTAGCTTGCTCAATTAAAGAATATAACTTTGCTTGGGGAACTGAGGGAGGTTGATACTTAGCCTAGCCTCTCCCTAGGATCCACACAACCTCAAATTGTATGAAAGAAAAGATATGAAACACAAGAAATCACTTACACAATGAACAAGGTATGTCATAAATTAAAACTAGAAGCCTTTGATTAGAACTCTGAAATATCAAATCTTTTACAGAATACAAGAGTTTTTGGGCCCAAAAGCGAGCGAGCCCCTATTACATCTACAACTGACTTATTTATACGAAATTACAAGGCTACAAGTTCTTACAAATTTACAGGGATAAAAATCCAACTATAAACACAAAATAGAATAAGATCTTTGATTTGTTACAAGGAATGTGGAAATGATGAAAATCTTCTGTCGTCAAATTTGGAATTTGACTTATTAATATTGAACCTCCTCCTTTTAAATTGAGATTGTTGAAGTCCTTCCTGGAGAATCTATCAACTGCCCTTAAAAACAAGAAAACTATGCAACCCATCTTAACCAGTTGTTAAAGCCTTTGCCATCTACATACAACTTTTACAACACATTGGAGAATGTAAATTTAATGCCTATATGAATATATCTAAAACAAGTCCTTCGCATGTGCTTCCAGGTCCACCATCTTGAATCCACGTTCCCTTGGACATGCCTATAAAATTTGATGTGTATGTTGTCGATATATGGACTTAAGAAATTCCTCATCATATTCTTCCTTTGCTTTGATGTTTGCATCTCATGCAATTTTCTAGACTATAATTGATTACTGCGGGTATGGTGATTAGGGAATATAAGGCTCACACTGGTTTGATGCATGAAAAGTCAAGTCTTTGAAAATGATTAGTTAAACTATCTCTAGACTAGTATAATCGGTAACGCTACTAATATTGCAACACTAACATGCCTAAAATGACAAAAATAAGTCCCACTGGGCATTTTCTCCATGATCCTTACTTGGAAAACCACAAATGCTTATCTAACCAATAAGTAATGAAACAAAACAACAACCTATATTGGTATTGTTAGAAAATTAGAAAGGCAGAAAGATTTTCTTATGCTGATAATTACTTGTGTTATTCTTGTATTCTTATTATCTTATTTATGTTCTTCTTTTATCTTCTTTCCATCAAGCAATCATCAAATCGAAACATGAAGATCAACGACACTACATGCAGGCACTCAGCCAGGGCTAAAACCCCTATCTAGGGGAAAACCCAGTCAAACTCTTCCTCTAATCAAATTGAGATAGACCAAGACCTTAGACCTGACCAAATTACTTCCTCTTCCACCAAGTCATCCTTCCAATATGATTCAACAAACATCAATATTCTCTTCTAGTCCAGCAACTACAACCTAGCAACAATCCAGAATTTCAGCCCAACTACTCTAGAATTTCGGCCCAACTACTCCAGAATTTTGGCCCAACTACATAACTGCAATTTCATCCCCTCCATCAACCCAACAACTTTGCACATATGAGACAAGGAGAGAGAAAATTCGACTTATTTTGCTTGACAAATACTTCCTTCTCCTTCGCTGGGGTTTCCTTCCTCTTCCTTGAATTTCACACCATTTTTTTGCCTCCAGCGACTGCATATCGAACTTCTTGTTGATGTTATCCAAAAGAGATTGAGTTGTTGCCTTTATATAGTGAATTTGTGATGTCAAATTCCCTTGATGAGGCCGACTTGCCCCTTTTGAGACGGACTCGGTGGAGGACTAGAAGACCTAATTTAACATAAAAATAAATTTCTTCTTTGATGGATAAAGCCCAAGAAGGGTCTTTTACATATTGAAAAGGACAAGGACCCTTGACATAAACCCTAGAAGCCTACAATGGAGGCTTTGACTTAAAAACATTAACCCAAGCATGAAACCCATGCTTTAATAAGTCAATTTCTTTTTATAATAAAATTCCTCTTTCTTTCTTTTGACAAATATATTACATCGTAACTCAAATACAATAATGAAGAATGGCACTGGTTACATTTTTTCAACACTCCCTCTTAACTAGGGAGGTATTCATAATTACATATACAAAGGTACATGGGAGATCTCAAAGTGATATACTCTATGAAGAGTCCATAGCACATGCAGTGCTACAGAGTAGATACCTAACCAGGGTACTCTAATCGGGTGGGATTAAGTTGTTCTCAAGCTTTATCCACTTTAGGCACCATTAGGATTTTAAGCTCTAACACCAACCTAGGGATCTAGGTGCATATCCAAGGTCAACTCTCCATGACCAACGCCACCCTCCCTACTTCAGATCTACACATCAACACGTAGGTCAGCCAGATGTCCTCCCAAGCATCTTGTTGCCACAAGATGCTTCATATCTCCTTATCAACTAAATTAGATATATATCCACCACTCCAAGCATGCTTCAAACATTCAATCTTTTTACAGAGAGATCATGTATATTCACAACCCCAATTAATAATAAACCTTCAAATATATATACAAGTAAACACAAACCTTCGGGGTCCTCAATCATCCTTATGCTACTTTTATCATCATCAAGTTATCCAAATACAACTTGTCGAAAGATTTCTTCTTTCATTTCTTCAATAGCACCAAATACAGCCTTAGTACTTCTCAAGTCTCTTTCACGAACATCCATGTGTAGTTCTTTTATTCATTCTTGGTTTCATTCTTTCTTCAAGGTAGTTATTATGACTGTCATAATATGCGCCCTCCCTCTTAACTGGGTAGATATACCTTTTCTTCTAACCATGCTCCCTCTCATCTTAAGGAGATCAATAGCTTCCTTCTTTTATAATATCGGGGAAACTTCATTCTTTCAAGGCTTTATTCCTTTCTCATGGCATCAAGGTCAACTTTGATTATCACATTCTTAGAGCTTCCTTCATCATGCTCATCGTTATGAACATCTTCAATATCTTGAAGATTATGTACCTGCAAAACTTTAATAGCAAGTACAACCAAATAAAAATATACAACAGCATGAAGTTAACTATATCAAAATCATGTCATTATAATGGAAGCATCAAAACATTCAAACTTTAGACATCAAATACCTAAACCTAGTTAGGTTCATAACTAGCAAGGGTCACATCTTTGTACATACTAGACTTCAACTGCTTGCTAGGGTTTTGTCATAAACCCTAGACTCCATCATTAAGACTTAAAGCAACTCAATCAAGATATCAATCCAATCGTAGCACTATACATCTAGGGCTTCAATATTATTTCCTAGAATTCATAACATATTCTACTAGGGTTTTGTTACAAACCCTATATTTCATTAATCAATAATCAAGTTAGCATACTTGTATACACATATCTAGGATTTCATTATCATGCACTAGCATCTCATATTAATACCTATCTTAACGAGTTGTTCTTTACCTTTATTTTTGAGAAATATACCTTTTGCCAATTGTTAAAGCCTTTACAATCTATGTATAACTTCTTTTACAACACCCTGGAGAATGTAAAGGTAATGCCTATATGAATATATCTAAAACAATTCCTTCCCCTTACACTTTCAAGTCTGCCATCTTGAGTCCATGCTCCTTTGGACTGGCCTATAAAATTTGATGTCTATGTTGTAGATAGATGGACTTAAGAAATTCCTCATCATATTCTTTGTTTGCTTTGATGTTTCCATCTCATGCAATTTTCTGGACTGTAATTGATGACTGCAAGTATGGTGACTAGTGACCATAAGGCTCACACTGCTTTGATGCATGAAAAGTCGAGTCTCTGAAAATGATTAGGGAAACTATCTCTGGACTGGTCTAATCAGTAGCACTACTAATCTTGCAACATTAACATGCCCAAAATGACAAAAATAAGACCCACCAAGCATTTTCTCCTTGATCCTTACTTGGAAAACCACAAATGTTTATCTAACCAATAAGTAATGAATCAAATGACAACCTATATTGGTAAGACCAAGACATTTTGTTTGCGCCAATTTTGGTATCTCCGCATAAGAATCAACTTGATCTCTTGTAAAATCTATATGCTATTGCAACTGATGCAACTGCTCTAATATGTCAACAATGTTGATTACAAATAACCCTTTCCAAAGAACTACATGTGGGCAGTATGCAGATCTTTCAACCTCCTTCCAGTTAGAGAATGGCATTGACTTTTCCCATTGATTCGATGTGAGGTGAAAATTGAAGAGCATCAATGCTTTTGTAACAAGCGTACCATTTATTTTTGAATACTCCACCCCTGAGAAATTGTGCCTCGTAGTAGATGTGAATGTGGTGTGACAAGATCTAGCTACCACAAAAACCGATGGCATAACCACAGAGGTGACAAGGAAGCTTTCCATAGGTATTTGATGATGAAAACCCCGATTTCCCCCTCCTCTGTTTCTACTGTGCTAGAAACTTTGCACAAATCTAGTCTCAACATCAAATATTTTCATTGACATTGACAACTACCTAAATGACCAATAAAGGTACATAAGAATTGTTTATTGACTGTTATGTCAAAAGATAATGTTGATAGGCGCATTGAATTACTACTATATCGCAGATATATAATCAGAAAGGCATGCTCTCCCCAAGTACTTTCGAGTTTGAAACTCTGAGTTTCACACTGCTACCTGCTTTTCATGTCTAGCACTAGGTAGTAATTTTTCATCGGAGGAGAAACAACAAATGATTTTATTAGCGCTAGCCCGAAGACAATCAAACTCATGAGAATAAAACCTATCAAATCGAAGATTGCACAGAATATCTCAATGCACAAGGCTAGGCACAAGTCCTTTGTGAATCTGGATGCAAGCCGACTATTATATCCATCCTTGGCCAAGGCATCAATTACCACATTGTTTTCCAACAGATGGCAATCTTTCCATGACAAAATGACAACACTGCTTCTTCCCAGAAATCTTATTTTGGCGGCAAACTAGTATGATGAATACCATAAGCGAAGTAGCGGGGGGAGGGGGGGTCCCTATGGTTTTGGAAACCACTGAGGGGGTCCTGCTATTAACCCACTGTTGCCACGTGTGAAAGGTTGTTTTGACAAAACCATAAATCATGAACTCTCCCCCCTTTATTAAACTTCGGATGACCGAGGGGGTCTACAATTGAATCTGGGCCATCCATTTTTAAATCTTGTCACCCACCGTTAAAACTTGTGTAGAGGCTAAGCAAGCAATTGGTGAACTCTGTTGATAGACCATAATGTGTTTTCCAAGCCTTTTGTACAAGTTTACAATTGCGCTGCCATCATATAGTGGTATGGAGAAAACCAACATATCAAACATAGCACCCAACTTCCTCCTCTTAAATTCAAATTTCGATAGAGCCTCTAAAACAATTGCATACTTTAGAAATTTGTGCTTGTCTTACACATTTCTTCGTGGATAACGATACAACTGATCTGTGATTTGATGTTGGCGTTCATTGCCATAACAATACTTACATAAGCCTGCCACGAACAACAACAAAATAATACCTTTGCAATGGTGTCAAGAGGAGACATGTGATTACCAAAGATACAATAATGAGTAACTTGGAACCAATATCTTTATGAAGCACCATAGAAAGTATTAGTTAACAATGAACACCTGAAAACTAAAGGGTAAATGCAAGCAATAACCCCATTCAAATTGCTATGCTAGGATCAATATGGAAACCAGCTTTTGACGATTCTTTATTGTTATAGCATCATTCAGCACTCTTGTAGTTCTGATGCTCTGATATGGCCTTGGGCAGCCCTTTCCTATACAGACTTGATCATTTATTAAACAACAATATTTTGAATTCCATGCGCGACTTTTCCCTTTAAAAAGCACGTACACACGCGGGTACCATAATACAAAACCCACATATATTATTTAAAATATGAAAAATTAAAATAATATCCTATTTTTTGGGCGGGTTTTATGGGTTTCACCGAAATCCCACCTACAGGAGCCCATGGCCTAATTGAATCAACTGATTTCTAGTGGTTATACACCTCATGGGAAGGCCTAATTACATCAAGGAGATAAGATATCGACATTATAGTTTTTTCGGTCCCTAGATCAACTCTGTATGGAAAAGAGTTGCCCAAGACCATACCAGAGCATCAGAACGACAGGAGTGTTGAATAATGCTATAGCAAAGTTTTGTTGGCAAAAAAAACTTCACTAAGGTAAGGGTTGACAACCTCAACAGATCAAAGGCAGAAAATCAACAAGAAGCATACGTTCAAGCAACAAAACTATACAAACTACCAAAGTTGGGTTTGAAAGGAGTACCCGTAGGTCCTACGTTCGATGTCGATCCCGTAGTGTCCAAACCCTCTACTTCCTCCCAAGTGAGCAGACTTGCAACACAGTTCAGGGAAGCATATACATAGAAAGTAGTTCAAAGTGTGTGCATAATAAACATGTTAGATCATCGAGCATAAACATATAAATCATGACATATTACACATGAATCATAAAAACATGAGATCATAACATATCGAAAACTAGATAGAGCTTCTTTATTGATATCAGCAAAGAGTAGTGGAAAGATACAACCTGATCCGACCACGGCACCAACGAAACCTTCCTCCAGATCCGTCCAGCCCAAGCCTCAAAGATCACCTCTCAAGCATGTGCAAAAGGATGCCATATAATGAAGGATGAGCATCTATGCAAGGAAACAAGGGTTTCTTATGACTGGGAGTGCAGGAGGCACAAGGAAAATCAGACTTGATCTGGGGACCGAAAAGACTATAATGTCAATATCCTATCTCCTTGATGTTATTAGGCCTTCCCATGAGGTGTATAAATACCACCAGAAATCAGTTGATTTAGTTAGGCCACGGGCTCCTGTAGGTGGGCTTTTGGTGAAACCTGTAAATCCAGCCCAAAAAATAGATATTATTTTATTTTTCATATTCTAAATAATATACACAGGTTCTGTATTATGGTACCCGCATGTGTATGCGCTTTTTAAAAGGCAGAGTCACGTATGGAATTCAAAATATTGTTTTTTAATAAATGATCAAGTCTATATGGGAAAGGGTTGCCCAAGGCCATACCAGAGCATCAGAACTACAGGAGTGCTGAATGATGCTATAACACTTATGACAAGGTAACAAATGTATATTCTCTGTAGCTTATCGTAATATCTCTGATTTCATGATAACTCTGAAGTAGAAGCCAATAATTACAAGAGCCACATACAGGCTACTGCAAGATCAACAGAGAATATTAAGGGACTAGAGAGATTATACTATTCCGCAATTATCTCTGCTTCTGCAAATACCTTTAAACTAGGAATGCTTCATATTCTGATTGACATACGATGATACACAAAACAAATGTACTTGCAGCCTCTGTCATCAAGGCTACACCTGAAACCCTGTTCTTGAAGCAATAGAAATGAAATTGGGTTTCGAGTATATCAAATCTTGCTTGTAAGCTCACTCGAAAATAAAGATTTAATAAATTCTTTCGACTTTGGGGGCTTCAAAGATTAGGACAATGCATAAATAGGTTGGGTCCAGCATTTGTGTTATTTACCTCAATTGTCTTCCTAATCAAACCTGTAACTATGTCATCAGGCTGTATACCAGTGCCACTAATCATGTTATCCCATATATCCAATATCTTTACAGTGAATACACCTCAAGGAGATGAGAACACTGAAGGAAGCTGGCATATTTCTGGCAAAGCTCAAAATTTTTTGTAGTGGGTCATTTTGCCAAGAAAATGTTACAACATCTCCAATGAAGTATGCCAAGAATATGCTCGAGAAATTATTGATGATGTATTGTAAGCCTATTCCAACATCCATGGAGACAAGACTTCAGTTGTTCGGTTTGATCCATCATCGTAGGTAAATGTCACTTTCTATCATCAATTGATTGAGTCTTATTTACCTAACATACACTGGGCCAGAAATCAGCCATGTTGTTTGCTATTTTTTATGATTCACACAGTAACCAAAGCTGAGTCACTAGAAAGCAGCAAAGTGCATATTGAGAGATATTGAGGGTCCTATGTAATACAGCATAGAGTACAAGGAAAATGATTATTTCTTCTTGACAGGATACATGAAATCAGATCATAGAGGTTCCTTTGATGACAGGAAATCCACCTCTAGATTTGTTTTCTTTTTAGGATCTAGTCCTATCTCATGGGGGAACAAGACGTGGAAATTTGTTTCTCAATCTTCCTCTGAAGCAGAATATTGCACAATATGAGGAGCTGTCGGCAATGCAGCTGCATCGCTACTTGCAAGATTGGGTGTACCACAAATACATCAGACAATCCTGTAGTGCGACAATTAAGGTGTTTTTATAACTTGTTTGCAATCCACTATTTCATGAGCACACAAAATACATCAAGGTTCAGTACCAATTCAAATGCAAACATGTTCAACAATGCAACATTCAGCTCCAATTTTCTCCACTCGAGATCAGCGTGCAGATATCTTCACCAAGTCACTTGCATGTGAGAATCTTGAGGCATTCCAGGAGTCTCTCTCTTGTACTTCTAAGACCCTGAACTAATTGAGGGGGGATGTTAGAATAATTACATCATAGTATATGTAAATAAACCAATGCAAATGAGGCGTTCGGAAGTACCAAACTTACAAGTAGAATACATTTAGTCCATTCTATTATATTCTCAGAACAGTTTTGAGATCCTAATCTATAAGAACTAAGTTAACTTTTCTGTATAAAATATGCATATGCTCCGATGAATAAATCAAGATTGCTAAGTGTATATTTGTGCTACGAAGTTTTGTATCCTACGTCACTATGGAATAGGTAGTGTTAGCCAACAGCAAAGTAATGTACATGGCAAAGGATTGTGTAAAGATGGGATGTCCTTTATTCATATTTGTAATTCTATGAGTTAAATTGTCTTGGAGTCCTTGCTCTAGCTTATAGAAAGATCTAAAGATTTGTCCATGATTAGATCTAGAGAACTATTATGCAAAAACATCTAATGGAATTGAATCTTAATCCTCATCAAACGTTCCTTTATCATCAGCTTTGCTCTTGAATTGGAAAGCTCTTTCAAACAGAGCTGTACAGAATATCTTATTCTTCTTATCTAATAGCCTTTGACTTTTCCTCCATCTCGCATTATTAGACTGTGCTGTGTATTCTATGCTTACTTATACATCTTATGGCTGGAATTATGAATATAAAAATATGGGGAGCATAAATAGTTGTATCAACAGTGTATGATCTAGTTTATGAATCTGCCACAGCTCTGAATTTCAGTCAGAAAATTGTAGTTCACGTTGACCCTGCAGATTTTGGGACTCATGCAAGCCAGCGGTAAGTTGTAACAATGTTTCCAGCCTGGTAACTGCAATTTATGACAGTTCTGTTGTGTTCTGCAACTTTTATCATCAGTCACCTCTTTCCTTGACAATTGTCATTTTCTTTTTCCATTTTTTATGAAAAGGTTTCAATGGTCTTCTGAAGTTTGTGTGATTCTGTAACAAATTGACCATCAGACTTTACAAAGCAACATAAGCTGTTTTTTCCCATGACTAGCAAACTAGCCATAACATTCTTGGCATCCTATTTTTGGTTGAGAGTACAATGCATAAATGCAAAAAGAATGAATAGATAAAAATAATAATATATAGATATAGATGTTAAAAACTATCTATCAGTACAGATCCTGGAAAGTTTCACAAGGACCAAGGAAAAATAGATTTCTTGATTCTACACAAGGTCTATTTAAACAATTTCAAGAAACCACTGCATGCATATAAGACTAGGTAAGAAGCCATACATGTTCTTGTATCTAGCCCTATGTAATTGAAGTTGAAACTTGAAACTTAACACTGTTCTGGGGCTCCCAGGTCCGCTATGCCGAACACTTACCATTTGTCTTGAGAGATCTCACATTAACATTCCCTGGAGGTCAAAAGGTTGGAGTTGTTGGGCGCACAGGAAGTGGCAAATCTACTCTCATTCAAGTTCTCTTTAGGCTTATAGAACCAACAGAAGGAAAGATTATTATCGATGGCATGGATATCTGCACAATAGGTCTACATGACCTTAGATCCAAATTGAGCATCATCCCTCAAGAGCCAGCAATGTTTGAAGGAACAATGCGAGTTAATCTAGATCCACTTGAAGAATACTCAGATGTCGATATCTGGCAGGTAAGCACTATAAGCCCAAGCCCCAGAACTCATATGACATGAATCTTTGCAGTCATTTATAAGTATTTATGATAACTAACGTTTTGTAAGCTTATGTGAGTGTCTTCCCAGCAGTGCTAGGTAAAAAGATACGATGAAGCATTGGGTATGTTTTGTAAAAAAAGACGGCAGTTACTGAAAATTGTTTAACTGGCTTGTTGTTTGTTTGCCAATTCTTTCTCAGGCTTTAGATAAATGTCAGCTGGGGGACATAATACGGGCAAAGGAAGGAAAACTAAATTCAACAGGTATCTTGCATTATTTTACATGCTTAACAATGTTTTTATTAAAATCAGGATATATAACCAACCTATACTATACACTCTAGCAATTACTCTCAACAGATACTTTCAATGTATCAAGTGGCCTGATAACAGACAATGCATATCATTGCACCTAGATAACATGATATTTCATTTAAATAAATGAATATTCGACCAATAACATATTTGATATAAATGAATGCTGGAGCAATGCAATCTATCACAGACTCACATGATGTCTCACGTCACATATTTATAATACTCCCAAGGTAGTTATATTATTGAGTGATATTATCTTAAGACCCTCTTCACAGAAAATAACATTTCTGATATTTTACCACGTCAATTGAAAGATTCCCAATGTATGAATTTTATATAATCAATATATTTACAATATCAAGATCTATTGTGTCTTACCTTATTGGTACTCCATTGACTATCATAACCCTCATTTTGAAGGTAGACTCCACCTGACTTCACTAGTAAATTGCATTGTCATCAACCACTTTTTTTTTTCAAAGGTACAGTGTAATTGCTTCCACTTGTTTTTCGAAGGTAGACTCTGGTTGGCTCCTCTAGCTAGTAACTTCACCCGGCAATACTTTCCAGTAACATTTTATTTTAAGACATTTGCAGCTACTCAGAAAAGGTAGTCTAAACTGGCTTCATCATCAGTCTTCACTTCTTTTTGTCACCTTTTATTTTCGTGGATAAAAACTATTGATGGTGTAAACTGAAAAATGTTTCTTCTGAAAATATTTTCTGTGCCAATGGGGCAAATATTTTGTACTGAAAATGGTGACTAAAATACAGCTTGATTAATCACCTCTGCTTTTAGTATTTTTTAGAAATTAAAAAATACATCTTTTCTTCTCCTCCTGGAAGAGGCCTGACGAGTGAATTGTGCCCTGAAAATATCTCCAGACTGCCTGGACATCTACTAAGTTACAAATCTTTATAGAAACTTGCATGTTTCTGCATAAATTACTTTTGTAGAGAAATAGGAGAGCATTTTTTTCATACACACCAAAAACTATGTTGAGTGATCTCTGTAACCAATGTAATAGTACACATAAATACATCAATCTTGCCTTAAGATAGACACTATCTGAGCACTCTAACAAACTGTTGAGAGAATATTTCAACTAGACACCAAAATAAAAGCCAATTAGTTGGAGAGAATCTCTCTTATTCAACCCGGTCTAACAACTTAATAAAAACTTAGAATAAAACTATTCACATAGAGATAAACTCTACAATGATCAATAATAATAACAGCTACAACTTTTAGTGTGATCAAGTATCACACATAAGACAAGTAGGAGTTACTCATCCCAACACTCCCCTTTAACGAGTACTTGTCTCTGTTAGGTCAAGCCTTCATCACCAATCCGATGCATCAAATACTCGTCCAAGAGTTGAAGACACCTCTGATCAGCAAAGTCTATTTGGTCCAACCTAGGACTTGCATCTCATACCCCATTCATGTAGACATTAGCAAATTGTCGAAGTCCATATAAAGGAACAACCATCTACGATAATACCTGGGTACCTAATCACTGCAATCATCAGTCTAATAGGACGGCCTTCAAGTACATGATTCAATCAAACCTTTCGATGAACTTCCCCTAAATGTATATAACATTTTTTGTTTCTAGGCCTAACACACCTCCCAAAGTCTACAACCAACACAATCCAATCATAGAGTATCCAACCAAACATGGCCCACTACTCAAAGTGTTAAAAACTCGATCACAAAGATCATACCAAACAAGACATCCTAATCATCAAGGACACATGACTCCATCTCATTGAGGCACTAGGCCCCAGTGGCAAGCTTTCATAGTATCACCTAGGTACCATAGAATACTTCTCCCAAGTACCAATTCTAGATAAGATACAAACTTAAAATTTTCAAGAACCAATATACCATCTTAGATTTGTTAAAAATACAAGGTGCAATTCACGTTTCCATATGGTCGCTTGATTTTAGTTAACACAATACATAAACTTTAGTGTAATGTTCCAAAATAGGAAAAACAGTGATATGCAAGGAAATAACAATTTTTCACCACAAAAATTTAAAACAATTAGAATACACCCATAACAATAAAAAATATGGAAGCAGTTGAGCCATTTTATTATAAATTAGTGCTAGAATAAAAATATGGAAGGAATGCACCTAGGCTTGCCTCAAAGGCAAGCGGAGCAAAGCCCAGGGGAAGCAATGACAATCCGAAGCTACAATAAACTATCCAACTGTTGCACTGCACAGTCCCTAGCAATTTTGCACTGTCTGCTGCAAAGATATGGCTGAAAACCCCACCTCTGGTGCTTAGAAAATTCTGCAAAATTATTTCTAGGCTCCTCAAGCAAAACCCACAAAAACCCAGAAATGGTTTGGCCTGGTTTTGACCTTCCAAAATCGACCCCCAAAAGGCCCTACGCCCTCCAAAACTGTTGAAGCACACTGCCTGTCAATACACCAGCAAAATCCTCCTCAAACACTCCAGAAAGGTAGCAATCATCTCCTCTAATAATTCCCTTATCTCTCCCAACAAGGAACAACTCCAATGGCTAAGTCTCCACCTCCCACGTGTGCCTAGTCTCTTCCTTTTGCACTGGCCCAGGGACTGCGAAATCCTCACTAAAGAAGGCTAACTCCATCCCAAAACTCACTCAAATGAACATCAAATCACCAAGGCTTCTTCCCCAGAATTTCTCTTGACGATAGCTCCTCTGAAGAATGAAAAAGACCACAACTCGATTTCCCGATTGAGTCCTCCAAAAATACACGCCACCGGGAAAACTCTGAATACAAACGCTGGAAACCACACTGAAAATCACCTCCAGAAGATTATGGATGAACCTCTCTAGGGTAGCACTCGAAGTCCCCCAAAGAAAGGGTGAGTTCTCTACTCGAAAAACTCATGCTAAACAACAAGTGACTCGGCTACACAGCTTGAGCAACTAAGAAGAAATTTGATATGCCAAAAGATGTCCAAATGAAGAGTGTTGCCTCCCTTTTATAGATTTCGTGGAGCCTTTGCCTTCTTTTTTCCCTCCTTCATGGGTCCCTCACCAAGCCTACAATTTTCTCTCATGCATTTCGAACCATAGGCTTAGGGAGTGTGTATTTCCTTGTGTGGGTGACCCCCACATGCTACTAACAAAAACCCAAAATAACTTACTTCTAACTCCTAAGTCTTCTAATAAAAATTGAATGGGCCCCGTCTCCTCCAAAATTGGTCCCAAATGTAGAAATTAATTATGTTCCAAAATAATTTAGGAAGGGACATTAGAGTCTTCCCCTCCCAAATGTTGCTTGTCCCCAAGCAACTTCAATGTTGGCTGCTCAAGTATGTGCTCACCCTCCCAAGTAGCATCCTCATTCGGCAAGCTCTTCCAATGCACCAAATATTCTCTGATTGTCTAAGCTTGCTTTCCCTAGTCTCCGGGATGGCTTCCAGTTCCAAAATCAGATGCCCCTCATCATCAAGCGGTGGCAACTCCACAGCTGCTGTAACCTGTTGCCCCAACACCCTTTTGAGGCATGAAACTTGAAAAATATTATGGATCTTGCTCCCTGGTGGTAGCTCCAACTCATAAGCCACCTCTCCAACCCTCTTGAACACCCTGTAGGGCCCATAAAATCATGGTTGCAGCTTCTTAGCCCCCTTCTATTTCAAAGTGGACCGTCAGTATGGTTGCAATCGAAGGTACACCATGTCCCCCTCCTTAAAATGCCTCTCAACCCGGTGTTTGTCAGCATATATATTTTATTGATTCTGAGGTGTTTTCAAATTATCCTTAAGAGCCTTGATGATGTCTTGGCTCTCTAGGATCCAATCTTTGGCCTTTGGGGCCCGGCTGTCTCCAAAAACGATGTCAGCAAAAGATAAAGCATCATAACCATATAGAGCATGGAAAGGAGTCATACCAATTGACATATGATGTGTGGTGTTGTAGCAGTACTCTCCCAACTGCAACCATCGAATCCATGCCCTTTGTTGCCCTGTCACATAGCTCTTAAGATAACCCTTTAGCCATTTGTTTATCCTCTCTGTTTGGCCATCGGCCTGTGGATGGTAGTTGGTGCTCAAGGTGAGCTTTGTTCTCACTAGCCTGAAAACTCCTACCAGAATCCCTTCCATAAATCAACTATCTCAGTCACTAATTATAGTCTTGGGGAGTCTGTGTAGGCGGAAGACCTCCCTAAAGAATAGATCTGCTACCTGAGAAGCCGAATACCGTGTCAGAATGGCAAAGAAATGTGCGTAATTGGTTAGTCGGTCGACCACCACATAAATGCAATCCTTTCCCTGCACCGAGGGAAGCCCCATGATGAAATCCATAGAGATACTTTACCATTTCCCTTTAGGAATGGGGAGAGGCTGCAACAATCCTATTGGATGGGTCAACTCCCCCTTGTTCCTCTGACAAGCCTCACACTCCTGCGCATATCTCAATATGTCCCCCTCGAGGCCCTTCCAGGTGAAGCGCTCTCTCACTCCCATGTAGGTCTTCTTGAATCCCTGGTGCCCAGACAAAGGGGAATCATGAGCTGCACGAAGGATACGCTCTCTCAACTGTGACCCAAGAACCAAAAATATGCGCCCCTTGTAATATATAACCTCTTGCATCACTCAGTAGCGCTCATCTGTATAACTGCCCTCCAAGATCTCGCATACCCGGCGATCCTTAGAGTACTCCACTAATAGTTGTGCCTTCCAGTCATAGCAAATGCTCATGAGTGAAAGTCCAACTGGTCTCCTAGATAGTGCATCGGCTACCACATTGTGCTTCCCTGACACATACTCAATATCAAAATCATAGGCCTGCACCTTGTTGACCCATCACTATTGTCTGTCGTTGAAGCCCTGTTGCCCCATGAAGTGGCGAAGACTGTTGTGATCTGTCTTCACCCGAAACCGGTTACCCACCAAGTACTGTCGAAACTTGGCCAATGCATGCATTATGGCCAACATCTCCTTGTCATATATGGAATACGACCTCTCATGAGGTAGGAGCTTCCGGCTCTCAAAAGTAATGGGGTGCCCACCTTGGGATAAGACTGCCCTGATCCCCTCACCCGATGCATTGCACTCTAATGTGAAGGGTTGCGTGAAGTCTGGAAGTGCTAATACCGGGCAACAACTCATCACCTCCTTGAGGCAATCAAATGTTGTCTGAGCTCCATCTGTCCATGCAAAAGCCCCCTTCTTTGTCAGATCAGTGAGGGGTGCTGCCAACTGTGAGAAGCCCTTAACGAACTTCCGGTAATAAGTGCAGATGCCCAAGAACCCTCTCAGTGCTGTCACATCTCTAGGTACTGGCCAATCCTGAATGGCCCTGATCTTCTCCTCATGCACCTTGACCCCATCTGCGCTGATGATGTGTCCCAAGTAGAGCATCTTTGTCAGCCCAAACTCACACTTGGACATCTTGGCATAGAACTGCTACTCCTCCAAGATACGTAACACCGCCTCTAGGTGTTGCAAGTGCTCCTCCCACGTCCTGCTGTAGATCAAGATATCATCAAAGAATACCAACACAAATCTCCTCAGTTGACCTCTAAACACATGGTTCATGCATGACTGAAAGGTAGCAGGTGCATTGGTCAACCCAAAGGGCATGACCAAGAACTCGAAATGTCCATAATGACATTTGAAAGCTGTCTTCGAGATATCCTGATACGTCACCCGAATCTGACGATACAGGACTACAAATCTATCTTAGAGAAGTACTTGGCTCCTCTTAGCTCATCCATCAACTCATCAATACGCGGAATGGGATACTGGTTCTTCAATGTCTTCTTGTTGAGGGCCCTGTAGTCAATGCACATGCATAGAGTTCCATCCTTCTTCACAAGCACGACTGAAGAAGCAAATGGATTGGAACTCGATCTGATGTGGCCCAATGCCAATAGCTCCCTGATGACCCTCTCAATCTCATCCTTAAAGGCTTTGGGATGCCTGTAGGGTGTAGTAATCACTGTGTGCACACCAGGCTCCAACTCTATAATGTGCTTAAGCCCCATGCCAGGGGGCTGTCCTAGTGGTATATCTCCAAAAACTACCAGATATCTATCCAGTATGGCCTATATGTCTGGATGTGGTGGCTTGGTCTGTTCCCTAGCCTCTGAAATGCTCAGCTCTACTGCCCATGCTATGTCCCCATGCCTCAAATCGGCCTCCATCCTGTGGGCTGAAGCTACCTGTGGAGGATATGAATGCATGCATCGAAGAACTACTAGTTTACCATCCGTCCCGCTAAACTCCATCTCTAGTTTCCTCCAGTCGGTGGTAACTCGACCAAGGGAATACAACCATTGGACACCCATCACCACATTGGTGTTTGGTACATCCACCACGAAGAAATGGTCTGTCATCGAATAGCTCCCCATGGTCACTGTCAAAGTGGGGACATATCGAGTGCATTGCATAGTTCTGTCTCCTGGTACCAAAACTAAAAACCCCTCAAACTCTGTAGTGGTGATGCCTCTCTTCTGGACCATCTGAGCATCAATAAAATTGTGGGTGGCTTCACTGTCTACTAAGACTGAGACACATTGCCCTTGCGCTGTGCCTCTGATCCTCGTGGTCAAAAAATTGGGAACCTCGCAAAAGGAGGCTAGGACTCCCCTGGATGGTGAAAAAGGTGCTTCCCCATGTGGTGGTGGTGGTGGTGGTGCCCTCTCTGTTGGACTCTCGCTGTCTCCCTCACCAAACTCCAACTCCACCTCATCCTCCTAATCGTTGTCCGAGAAGACCTCAATATAATGGGCCTTTTCCGCTGTGCACTGATGACCCGATGCCATGGCTCCCAACATGTAAAACACAACTTCCTCCTCCTGAGGTCTCTCCTGGTCTCATCGTCCAGCTGCCCTCACCCTTGGGCTGTTCTCTGCACTAGAGGTACTCTAGTGTCACTCCCCTTCCAAGGGTAGGGAGTGCATGGTGGAAAGGGTGCCCAGATCTTGGGGATGCCCCCCTGCAAGTCTCTCGTACAAATCACAACCTCTAGTAGAGTAGAGGGCCTGCATGACTTCACCAGTCCACACAGTGGCTCTGTCATCCCCTCTACAAATGTGTATACTCGCCACGCATTCGACAAATCTGGTACCATGACCGAGACCCTCAGGAACTCCAAAATATAATGCTCTGGATGTCCTGTCTTCTTGAGCTGGATCAACTCACTAAAGTGAGCATCTAGATTCCTCCGATCAAAACGCTCACACTACTCTTCGTGTGAAAGCCATGAAACCACCAGTCGTGTGCCTCCCCCTCCAAATGCAATGTGGCCATTTTAGTGGCCTCTACCTGCATCATCCTGTTGAGCTTGAAATATGTGTCCAGCTTCTCCACCCAAGCACGAGTTGTGCACTTGGTTGTGCCATTGTAAGCGGGGAAGTACATCTTCCCAATGGTACACTGCAACTCGTAGTTCTTCGTGCCATGGCCTCTATAGCTCCTTCCCTTCTCATTCTGCTTGAGTTGGCAAAAACCTCTAAAAGATAATGCTTCTTTGAAGTCTGTTCCCATGGACTGCCACTCCCTGAAATGCTCCCCCATAGGCGATTGATCATCAACTCCCCCTGGTTCACCTTGTGCCAAGGGTAGGAAAGAAGGTAGCGTTGCTCTAGTTGGTCCACTAGAGGATGGTGGCTGCGCAGTAGGTGAAGGGTGATCAAACTGTTGAGAAGCTCCTGAAGTCTCTCCAAATAGAAAATCTCGGTGAGTGCTTCGTTCCCGGTTCTGCATTTTGATCTCATCTAACATCTCCTTCTACCCCTTCGCCAAATCATTGAGTGCCTTAAAGAGATTGTCAAAGGCCACCTCTTCTCTTCTCTTGGGCTCCCCCATGTCATCTACTATCACTGCTTTCCCACAATCCTCAGTTTCTAGAGTGATCTCTAGCTCCCTCTCCCTGCTTCGGTACCTTTGCCTCCTATAGGTAATATTTTGTCTGTCCTCCTCACTCATAGGAAAATCCCCCACGGCTGAGCCAAGATCTGAGCTCTGATACCACTGTAATGTTCCAAAATAGGAAAAACAATGATATGCAAGCAAATAACAATTTTTCACCACAGAAATTTCAAAACAATTAGAATACACCCATAACAATCAGAAATGTGGAAGCAATTGAGCCATTTTATTATAAATTGGTTCCAGAATACAAAATATGGATGAAATGCACCTGGGCTTGCCTCAAAGCCAAGCAGAAAAAATCCCAAGTGAAGCATGACAATCCGAAGCTACAAGCAACTATCCAACTGCTGCACTATGGCGTACGCAGTCCCCAACAATTTTGCATTGTGTGCTGCAAAGATATGGCTGAAAACCCCACCTCCGGTGCTCAGAAAATTCTGTAAAATTATTTCTAGGCTCCTCAAGCAAAACCCACAAAAACCAAGAAATGGTTTGGGTTGGTTTTGACCTTCCAAAATCAACCCGCAAAAGGCTCTACACCCTCCAAAACTGCTAAAGCACATTGTTTGTCAATACACCAGCAAAATCCTCCTCCAACACTCTGGAAAGGTAGCAATCATCTCCACTAATACTTCCCTTATCTCTCCCGACAAGGAACAACTCCAATGGCTGAGTCTCCACCTCCCACGTGTGCCCAGTCTCTTCCTTCTGCGCTGGCCCAAGAACTGCGAAATCCTCATTGAAGAAGGCTAACTCCTTTAGCCCAAAAACTCACTCAAATGAACAGAAAATCACAAAGGCTTCTTCCCAAGAATTTCTCCTGACGATATCTCCTATGAAGAATGCAAAAGACCACAACTCGATTTCCCCACTACGTCCTCCAGAAATACACACCACCAGGAAAACCCTGAATACAAATGCTGGAAACCACACTAAAAATCACCTCCGGAAAATTATGGATGAACCTCTCTAGGGTGGCACTCGAAGTCCCCAGAAGAAAGGGTGAGTTATCCGCTTGGAAAACTTTTTCTAAACAACAAGAGACCCGGCTAAGTAGCTCAAGCAACTGAGAAGAAATTTGATATGCCAAAAGATGTCCAAATGAAGAGTGTTGCCTCCCTTTTATAGATTTTGTGGAGCTTTTGCCTTCCATTTTCCCTCCTTCATGGGTCCCTCACCAAGCCTACGATTTTCCCTCTCATGCATTTCGAACCATAGGTTTAGGGAGTGTGTATTTCCTTGTGTGGGTGGCCCCCACATGCTACTAACAAAAACCCAAAATAACTTACTTCTAACTCATAAGTCTTCTAATAAAAATCAAATGGGCCCAGTGTCCTCCAAAATTGGCCCCAAAATGTAGAAATTAATTCTGTTCCAAAATAATTTAGGAAGGTACATTACATTTAGCTTGTTTATCCATCATAATCAGATCTTCACCACTACCACAAGAACTATAACTAGCGTCCTTTGAGCTTAACTCTAAAACCTCTTTGTTGTTTCTAGAACATCTTTGTCATTCCTACTGCAATCTCACCATTTCGTCTCAAAATTAACTTTTCCATCATCACTTGGTTTCTTCAGCGAGAACAATGCAACTCCATTGTATCTTTAGCTACCACAATAGCCAACCAATGGATATTCACTTTAGCAACTTGCTTCCATATCTAAACCCAAATTGTCCATGCTTCTCCATTCATTTGCAAGACTGTCATCTCAAACAACTATATCAACTAGGAACCAACTATACCTTTGGGCCTGTTACCACCAAAAGTGGGTGACCACTAGGAGAAACTTTTCTCCTATTCATATCTTCCATCCAACAACCCTTGAGAGCCACTAGTAGTCGATGAGGATGTGTCGTTCACATCTCCGCCACTTGTGTCAGTCATATGTTTCGTCACCCATTTGCCAAGAGCACATGTTGGAAGGTGGGCTTCTGATCAAAAGGTACTTTATTCATTTTGCAATCAGGTGCTTATGCTTGTTTGTATTTGGGAATTTTGACATGGATTATGGGGTAACTTGGAAGAAAGAAGGGTCTTGGTTGTGATATTGTTCCCTCACCTTAAATGGGGGGTTAATTTTCAATCATAGTCCAATGGGACCTCCCCTAATGGCCAAACGAGTATAGGAGGGGCACTACTTGGGAAGCCATGATTGAGATAGCGTAGCCCCATCTCTCCCTATTCCATACTTACCACTTTCCATCTTACATTACAAGCCCCTATTCCACCTCCATTCTTCGGGTTCAACTAACCACTAGTTCATTGGGATTTGGCACCCACACATCCTCATACCTAAGTAGGACCTAGAAATGTACCCTAGAAGGTTGATGCAACTATGAGAAATAGAGAGAGCATGTGATGGCCACAAGAAAAACAAAACAAAATCAAAATGCAGAAGATGGTTAGGGCATTCAAATTAGCATGTTGGAAAAAGCTAAGCATGAGCTCTACCTTACTCATATGGCCATCACCTAGTTCCTAGGCCAATGTTGCCCTATCTCATAGAAGACAAGGAACCCTTACATGTCCCAACCCCTAATGGACGATGAACTGCCCCATCCCTAAGGGGGTAATAACTGTTATACATCACATACAAAGTAATCTCTCGTTCCTTGAGCTATGAGCAGTAATACAAAGAAGAATCAAGAAAAATTAAAAGGCATTTAGAGGGGTGGAAAAACAAAGGCTGAGGTAACTCATGCATCCACAATTTCTCCCTCCTCACATCTATACACCTAGGATGAGGTACTCCATCGTAGTCGGTCCATTTGACCATGGCACTTGGCCATGAAGTTTTTTCCCCTCCGTTCCATAATTATTCACATGGCACCTATCAATTGCAGGGTGGACCAAGGACATGTCACTTCTCCTTGGGGGTTGAGAACATCTAATAGGAAAGTCTATTAACCACTCCTACCTAGGGAGGTAACACGATTACGTGACTAAGGCCCCAATTTTGGAAGAGAGGCCTAATATGAAGTGTTAATTTGCCCATTTCTTTCAAGCTTGGTTCACTTATATGCAATAATGATTAAATGTACCTAATGGTGAAAGTTGCAGCGCTGGATATTGTGTGTAATTGACAGGTGGTACCATCTATAGGTCCTAGCAATTTTGTTAGAAAATCAGAAAGGCAGAAAGATTTTCTTTATATAGATAATTACTTGTGACTTTCTTTATCTTTATGTTCTTCTTTTATCTTTTAGTTCATCAAGCAATTACCAAAACAATAGCACAAAGATCACAGACACCAGATATAGGCGGATAGCCAGGGCAAAACCCCTATCTAGGGGAAAACCCAGTCAACAACTCTTCCTTAATAACTTCCTAAGATAATCCAAGACTCTTGACCTAGACTTCCTCCACACCAAGTTAGCCCTTTCTTCCTTCTTGCAGATGATAACCCTTCAACAACAACTTCGACCTAGTAGCAACAACTTCGACCCAACAATTAGCAGCAGTAGCAACAGAAACTTCAACTTGACAAAAGAGACTTCGATCTCCTAGAGGAATCCACACAAGAGAGAGATAGATAGCCCAAAATTTTGATCTTGCCTTTTTCTTCCTTCTTCTCCAACTTCACACTCCTTTTAGCCTTCTTTTCCTACTTCGCACTTTTCCAGCTCTTTCTTCTAGATATCGAACTTGTGTGAGAGAGAGTGAGTGCTCCAAATGAATTCAAACTGCTCCAATATATAGGCTTCTGGTGAGGTCGAATTACCTAGTTTGAGGTCGACTTGGTGTGGAGGTGACAAATAGCTTATTTGACTCAATATTAATTCTTTTTACATGATTCAAAAGCCCAAGAAGGGTCTCATTAAATGTACAATGACTCTAATGACTCAGTATAAATCCTAGAAGTCCTCAATGGGGACTTTGACCTAAAACATGATGACCCAAGCATGAAACCCATGCTTTAATAAGTCATAATAATAATAAAATTCTTTTTCATTCTTTTGATAAATACATTTCATTGTGACTCAAATACATTTTATGAAGACCGAACCTAGTTACATTCTTCAACACTCCCTCTTAACTAGGGAGGTATTCATAATAACAAGTACAAGGAAGATCTCAAAACATATGAACTATGAAGAGTTTAGGCACCGCAATGCCATGGACTAGATTCCTGACTAGGGCAATCTATCCAAGGTCCTCCAACAGTTTAGGCACTCATGGTGCCACAGACTAGATTTATGACCAAGGCAATCTATTGGACTAAAGCTTTTAGCCTCTCTAGGTACAATCAGTGTTACTTGCTAACCATCAACCCAAAGATCCAGGTGTGTATCTGAGGTCAAAACTCTATGACCAACACCACCATCCCTACTTCGAGATCTAGACATCAACATACAGTGTTGGCCTGATGTCCTCCCAGGCAATGTGTCTCACACACAAAGCCTTAATAAATCAATCTCTCCCGATCAAACAAATCGATAAAATCAAGCATGCTTCCAAAACTTCGAGAGATTTACCTTAACGATCACAACCCCAATCAGTAACAAAATTTCAAATACATAAGTAAACACAAACCTTCGGGGTCTTCAGACATCTTGATGCTACCTCATAGTTCATCACAGTAGGACTTCGAGGTTTCCCAAACAAAAACTTGTCAAAGGTTTATTTAATTATTTAGCTTCCTTTCCTACTTCACGTGCGGCAACCAAAACCAATTTTCCTTCTTTCAGAAGCACCTCAAAATGCATTCTCTAATTTCTTCTTTCAAGGTATCCATCATGACTATGATATGCCCTCCCTCTTAACTAGAGGGATTTCTTTTATCCAGGCTCCCTTCTGTCTATAACATCGTAGAATATTTCATGGCTTCCATCCTTCTTATCAGAGTCATCATGACCATCATCATTCATATAACTTTCTTCGTCATGCTTATCAACTTTTACTTACAAACATCTTCATTATCTTGAAGATTATGAACCTACACAACTTATATAGCAAGTGTTGATTTTGGGTAGCATCAGATGTGATCTAGCCTTGAAAATTGGTGGAGAGACTAAGGCACATGAGATCTCCAAGACCCAGAAATTGTTTGGAGAAATTCCACCCGGTGAGAAAGTTCTAAGTGACGAGGATCAAGCCATTTCTAATCTTAGCCGTTGATTAGGGACTTAATCTCAGTCGTTGAATTGTTAATAGGAAAAGT
The DNA here is from genome assembly GCA_031772625.1 of Pinus tabuliformis. NCBI lineage: Eukaryota > Viridiplantae > Streptophyta > Pinopsida > Pinales > Pinaceae > Pinus > Pinus tabuliformis. Next base: position 1,265,354,284 of record CM062819.1, read on the forward strand.
ATAAGAGGAGGCTTGAGGTTCAGTTGGAGACACACCAAGAGAGATGAAGAATTCGATTTTCTGGGGTGAGGTTTGCTGAGGAAATCGAGTTAGTGATCAGTTGCAGCGAGGGGCAGTTCAACAAGGGATTTTCATCCAAGGTTGAATAATACATAGCAAAGACGTAGTGAAGTGCTGGGAGAGACAGCGCAAGTCCAAGAAGGGTTAACGCAGAGGTCAAAGGAGGCAGCACAGAGGATGCAGAGGACCATAAAGGGTGACGCAAAAGCTGTGGAGACTGACGCAGAGGACGCAGAGGGCTTCAGAGGCAACGCTGGGAAGATTCTGTGGGGCAGACTGAGAGCAGATCAGTCGAGAGAGGGTGACGCAGTTCCTAAAGAGTGACGCAGTTCTAGAGTAGTGCTTGGAGCAGCTTTCGCTGTCTAGCACAAGGAACAGTCAGAGTCACTATGGGGTTGATCATCCGGTTGCTGATTTGCCGGAATATTTGTCTTCGGATAGAGGTACTACTGCCAAGGACATTCTCTATTGGGTGAGCCAATTCTGGCACCCTAGTTGTATTCAAGAATCTGCTTAATAATAAAACCCTCATATCTGTTGCACCGGTTTTCCCGCATTGGGTTTTTCCGGGGACGATTGTCCAAAAATAATTGTTTTTGTTTACTTCAATGCATGATTTGTATATCTGTGAAGGCTGCATTTATGTTTACTTCGATGTTTATGCAATTAAATAACTTGTTAATGTAAAGAACAAGTGGAAGATAGTAAACCAGAAATTGCAATAGGGATTTGAGATTTTTGATGTGTTAGATTCAAGAATTTTCACATGGTATCAGAGCGATTGCAGATCAAAGGCGTCTGAAGACACCAGCCGAGAAAATCTGAGAATTTGCAGCAGAGAAGCAACTGTCCCGAGAGATAGCTTTGTTCCAGAGCCAGAGACGCAGAAGGAGGAGGGACGCAATGCAAAGAAGGTGACGCAGAGGCTCACGCGGTGCCAGCGTCAGTACTCTTAAGCTAGGTGAAGGTGGCGCAGTAGCTAGGAGGAGGCCACACAGTAGCTGCGTCAGCTATCCAGGCCAGTGCAGAGGCAGAGGGGTGACAGATTAGACCTACGCAGTGCCAAGTCATCTTTCTCAGCTAGGAAGGATCGACGCAGTGGCCAGGAGGAGTTGATCGAGCTCTCATTGTGATTGCGCAGAGCTAGAAGGGCTCAGATTCTTTAGTTGCCGGGGCTAAAGGAGCTGAGCATATTTTGATTTGTGGAGATGGTGGGACGTTGTTTCTGTGAGTGCAAAACAGTGTCTAAGGAGACTGAACCAAGGTAGAGGGAAGCACTACCTCGACAGATTTCTAGCCAAGAAATCTAGATCCGAGTTGTAGCGGTAAAGGAGGATTGGAGAGGAGTGATTCGACAGTTGGCCAGAGGATTTCTGAGAGGGAAATCAAGACTCAGAGGGAGTCTAGAGAAGAGGAGCAGAGATGGCAGTGAATGGATTGAGGGATCAGGACAGATTGGACGGGGCTTCCAATTTTGTCATCTGGAAGGTCAGGATCCTAGCAATCCTGGATAAACATCGCATCAAGGACTATGGCTTGAAAACAGTTGTTGTACCAGCTGACCCTAATTCAAATGAGAATTATGAGGAGGCTGAGGCAAAGGTGAAATGCATGATTCTAGACGGGGTCAAGGATCATATCATACCACATATTGCTGAGAAGAACACAAGGGAGATGTGGTAGATGCTGACCACCTTATACTAGGGCTCTTCCGTACAACGGAAGATGTTATTAAAGAATCGATTGAGGTCATATTAGATGCAGAAATGAGAGGAGATAGATCCATTCCTTCTCAAGTTGCAAGGAATTCGTGACCAGCTTACTTACGTGGGGTCTACACCAGATCCAGAGTTTATGGTCAGGATTGCTCTAAATGCAGTCTCCGAGGATTGGGAGACGTTTCTCCAAAGCATTTTGGGCAGAGCGACTCTCCCCAGTTGGGAGGAGATGTGGGCAGCTCTTCGATAGGAAGAGATCAGGAGGTTGACTAAGGCGGGGAGTAGCGGTAAGGGAGTTCGAATCAAGAAAGAGGAGGAGGATGGATCACTAGCATCTACGGGACAACAAGGAGTTCAGAAGAGGAAGAAGAAAGATATCTCAAAGGTCAAGTGCTTCCACTGTGGGGAGTTGAGACATTATGCCTCTCAGTGCCCCAGGAAGAAAGGCAAGGGAGAAGCTTCTGACTCAAAGGCTACTCCAGCAAAGGCAGAGAAGGATGTCGAGACTAATGACGATTGTGCCATGAGTGCTCATGCGCCTCTAGAGAAGAGGTGGGGAGACATTGAGCTGTAGTCGAGAGGACTACAGAAGAGGGGCAAGATCCTTGAGGTGCCCAAACTCTTGGATCACATCCAGCTATGGGAGCCCTTAACGACAGTAGCATGATGACAGGTGTCGGGTGGAGCAAGGTGTGATGGAGCGACAAGGCAGTGCTAGAGTGCAAAAGTCTGTAGTAGCGCAGTGGAGGTTGCAACAGTGTGAGAGGCACAAAATAGGTTGCAGCAGCGCAGTGGCAGCAGAAGGAGCACAGGATAGCAACAAAGGTAGCTTCAGCATCACGAGGCTTCCAGACTAACCATGATGTAAGTATTTGGGTGAAGTCAGTTACTTACTTCTCGGTAACTGAGTTGTAGTGCAGTAGTTAGCAATGGTAGTGCTATGGGCAACATGATGCAGCATGTTGAGAGGGAGCTGCAGTACAGATGTAGCAATGGCAGCGGCAGTGTCTTGGGCAGCAGTACAGGAAGCATCAGTGCAGTGGATGTGGGGCAGCAGTCCAAGCATCAGCACAGAGGACCGATGTGGAAGATTAGTGTGATGCTTCTATGGTGAAGCAATGTTAGAGCACATTCCTCGCTAAGAGGGAGTGTTGATTATGGGTAGCATTAGATGTGCTCTAGCCTTGAAAATTGGTGAAGAGGCTAAGGCACGTGATGCCTCCAAGACCCAGAAATCGTTTGGAGATATTCCACTTGGATGAGGAGTTATTAAAATAATTAATATTTTTAATGGGATCCTAAGTCTAAACTTAGGAAAATAAAAATATTAATGTGTATTAATATAATATGGGTGAGAAAGTTCCAAGTGATGAGGATCAAACCAGTTCTAATTTTAGCTGTTGATTAGGGACTTAATCTCGGTCGTTGAATCGTCAACAGGAAAAGTATAAGAGAAGGCTTGAGGATCAATTAGAGACACACCAAGAGAGATCAAGAATTCGATTTTATGGGCGAGGTTTGATGAGGAAATCGAGTTAGTTATCAGTTGTAGTGAGGGGCAGTTTAGCAAGGGATTTTCATCCAAGGCTGAAGAATACATAGAAGAGAGGCAGTGAAGTACCGGGAGAGACAGCGCAGGCCCAAGAAGGGCTGACGCAGAGGACGAAGGAGGCAGCGCAGAGGACGTAGAGGGCCATAGAGGTTGACGCAAAAGCCGTAGAGGCTGACGCAGAGGACGCAGAGGGCTTTAGAGGCAGCGCTGGGAAGATTTTGTGGGGAAGACTGAGAGTAGATCAGTCGGGAGAGGGTGACGCAGTTCCAGAGTAGTGCTTGGAGCAGCTTTCACTGTCCAGCGCAAGGAACAATCAGAGTCACTGTATCATCCAGTTGTTGATTTGCCGGAATATCTGTCTCCGGATAGAGGTACTACTGCCAAAGACATTCTTTGTTGGGTGAGCCAATTTTGGCACCCTAGTTGTATTCAAGAATCTTCTTAATAATAAAACCCTCATATCTGTTGCACTGTTTTCCCGCATTAGGTTTTTCAGGGGACGATTGTCCAAAAATAATGGTGTCCCTTGTGTTATTGTTTCTGTTTACTTCAGTGCATGATTTGTATATCTATGAAGACTTCCTTTGTGTTTACTTCGATGTTTATGCAATTAAATAACTTGTTAATGTAAAGAACATCTAGGAGATAGTAAACCAGAAACTGCAGTAGGGGTTTCTACTGTGTTAGATTCAGGAATTTTCACAGCAAGTACAACCAAATCCATAGAAGTATGAAGTTAACCATATCATAATCATATAAAAGTGGAAGCGTTAGACTTTAGACACTAGATACCTAACATTAGTTAGGTTCATAATCATCGAGAGACACATACTTCACCTTTTTTCCCAAGTTTGGTTACAAACCCTAAATCACATTAGTAGCTTAGACAAGATATTAATCTCATTATATCTAGGGCCGCAATATCTCTTTCAACGATATGATAAATTCTTTTATAACATATAGCAAACCCTAGAAACAATTCAAACAAGTATAATTCAACAATGCATCTAACAACTTTCTGAATTCATATGTTAGATTTCTACTAGGATTTAGTGCAAGATCCTAGATTTCATACATGAGTTATTAAGCTTCAATAATAAAAAACAATCACAACTCAATTTCAAATTTCAACAATCTTTCATAAATCTCAGATTATCACAATGTCATCATATATTAAAAAATTGAACTTCCACTAAGGTTTAGTTACAAAACCCTAGAATTCACAAACACTATCACCCTAGAGTATCAAACTTCGACTAGGGCTTAGTTCCAAACCTTAGGACTTATGACCATTAACAATTAGGTCAACAATGAACACATATATCTAGGATTTCATCATCATGCACAAGCATATCATAACAACATATGTTACTCAAACCCAATTACACAAACACATTCAGACATCTAACATATTTGATTAGATGGACAAACATATACCTAGAGTTTCATTCCTAGGACATTATCTAAAATAAGGGTCTTGCTTATACACCCTACCAAACCCTAACGATCTAGGGTTTCAATACATAACACAACAAACCCTAATTTATCAAACTTCAAAGGTTTAGGATTTTAGACATCACCATTCAACCCTATCAATTAGGGTTTTTATAACCATACCAAAACCCCAAACATGAAAACATTTTCTTTAAACTTCATCAATAACCCTAAGTAGGCTAGATACCCTTAAGTTAGGGTTTTACAAAGAACCTTTTTAGGGTTCCACAAGAATAATCAAAGATATGAGGAGGGTCGATTTATCTAGTGATGAATCACCCAATCAAGAATCTTTATGATTCAAGAGAGCTAGACACAGTAATGTTAGTAATGTAGAATAGTTTATCAAGAATAAATATACCTTTGTCATGAAGACAACAAAACTTGTAGTCTAAGATATACCTTATTTTTCTTAACAAACCTTGTAATTCCAATGCTTTGTCTTGTGAGGCCTTCTTCCATAATCCATGAGTATTCAGCAAGCCTTACAAAAATATGAATAGAAATGTGATTAATATTTAATGTAAAGAAACTTAGATAAGTAAGGAAAACCAAAAATGAAAAGGTAATACAAGGAGTAAGATACTTATCTTTGGAAGTTGGTGAGGGCTCCCTCCAAACTCGAGGGATACCAATAACCTTATAAAAAACAATTCAAAAATGTTTTTCCAAAATATGTTACACCTACAAATACTAGAAATAAAAAACGAAACAACTAAAGCTTAGAGTAAAGGGCTTAGTAGTGTAGGTCCCTTATATCTGATTTTGCGGCTTTATTCTTCTTTGAAGATCCTTCTTCAGCGACATTAGCTTGGTCAGTGTTCCTTTTCTTATTCTTCGGATTGTCAAGACAATCACTTTTATAGTGACCCATTTTATGATATTGGTAGCATTCTATTTTGGACATGTCTACCTTCCTTCTTGGCCCTTTTGATTTCTTGAAGTTTCCTTTCTTGTGATAAGCATAGTATGCATTTGAAACTTTCTCTTCTTCATTATTGGTTACTAATGAGATTCTCATCTCTTCTAGGTTGCAGGCATTCCATAATTGTTCGAATGAAGGAGTTTCTTTCCAGTTGTTGAGTCCTGAAGCAAAAGCACTCCAAGTAGGCGACAATCCCAATAATGCGGTTTTCACTAGCTCTTTTTCCAGTACAATCTCATCTATGGCTTAAAGGTCATATCTAATTCTATTTATCCTTACAAATAAGGAGGCCACAATATCATCTTTTGTCATTTTTGTGGTCCTAAGTTCATTCTTACAACTTGCTACTTGACTGATGTTCTTGATAGTGAACAATTTTGATAAGGCTTCATACATTTCTTGAGCATGGTATATGTTGGAAATGTATGGGAGCAGATTGTCCTTTATACCTTCTACCATTAGTGTCATAGCCAATATTTCTGACTCTCTAAACTTCAATTTATCTACATCACTAGATCCTTCAATAAGTTCCTTTACATTTTCTCTGACCAAATCCAGGACTTTGTTCTTTTCAAGAATGAGATCAATTCTTTTCTTCCATGACCTGTAATTTGATGCTCCTAATTTTTTCTCTCCCCTTATTGTGTTAGACATTTTCCTTAAAGATAGTAAGCTTCTTTCTTTATAAGTTCTCGTTATATGATCCCTTTCTCAATCCTTTCAGGGTTTCTTAGACTCCTTTCAGTAGATCCTTAAATTGCCTTTTTCCTTCTTTACCTTAGCTCTGATACCATGTTAGAAAATAAAAAAGGCGGAAAGATTTTCTTTATATAGATAATTACTTGTGACTTTCTTAATCTTTATGTTTTTCTTTTATCTTTTAGTTCATCAAGCAATTACCAAAACAATAGCACAAAGATCACAAACACTAAATATAGGCGGACAGGCAAGGCAAAACCCCTATCTAAGGGGAAAACTAGTCAACAACTCTTCCTTAATAACTTCCTGAGATAAACCAAGACTCTTGACCTATACTTCCTCCACACCAAGTCAGGCCCTTCTTCCTTCTTGCAAATAATAACCCTTCAGCAGCAACTTCGACCCAGCAATTGGCAGCAGCAGCAGTTGAAACTTGGACTTGACAAAAGAGACTTCGATCTCCTAGAGAAATCCACCCGAGAGAGAGATAGATAGCCCAAAATTTTGATCTTGCCTTTTTCTTCCTTCATCTCCAACTTCGCACTCCTTTTAGCCTTCTTTTCCTACTTCACACTTTTCCAGTTCTTTCTTCTGGATATTGAACTTGTGTGAGAGAGAGTGAGTGCTCCAAATGAATTCGAACTACTCCAACATATAGGCTTCTAGTGAGGTCGAATTACCCAGTTTGAGGTCGACTTGATATCCTTGAGGCCAACTTGGTGTGGAGGTGACAAATAGCTTATTTGACTCAATATTAATTCTTTTTACATGATTCAAACGCTCAAGAAGGGTCTCATTAAATGTACAATGACTTAATGACTCAGTATAAATCCTAGGAGTCCTCAATGGGGATTTTGACCTAAAACATGGTGACCCAAACATGAAACCCATGCTTTAATAAGGTATAATAATAATAAAATTATTTTTCATTCTTATGATAAATAGTAAGTACATTTCATTGTGACTCAAATACATTTTATGAAGACCGAACCTAGTTACATTCTTCAACAAACTTCACTGGGGTGCAGGTCCTCCAAAGGGTCATATTGACAATTTGACACCCATAGGTGATGCATTGAGAGCCAGGGGACTTCGAACAATTGTAGAGCATCATTTGTATCCATGGGCACCTTCAACACCGACAGAGCTCCTGCACTTTTCCCTATATCATTTATGTGATGATGCACCCGGACCAACACGCTGCTAGTGAGCTTAGCAATACTACAGGATCAGATAGTTGATCTAGGGCCCATATAAGGTTTGTCTCATACCTTGATACATGAGAGGGCTAGCACCATCTTCAATGCCCTCAACATTGCAGCAAAGTAAGGCATATTGACCACAGGGAAACCCATGAGACAAATTTTGTGCCCCAAATCCAAAACTGGGGTCCACAGGATGATTCTGACAAAGATCTAAGGGCCTGCTGACCACACATGTGTCAACTACCCCAAGATGCAGAGTACATGTGAGCAGATGAAATTTTTTCAAAGTCATCATCATCATCATGCAACTTCCAATTTGTCATTGTACTCCAAATTCTGCAACCTTCTGGGTCTTTATTGTAAAAATGATTCTAGTATGACTATAAAGCCATGTAAAAACATCTAGGTAAGTCTTTGATTCTTAGCAAAGAGTTTCACTCTAGGGAGTTTTTTACCTCGCCAATTATTCGCATTTTCTAACCCAAATAATCGGTAGAGTTTTTTCCCACACACACCCCAAAGCTAAAGTGGGGCTCGACGATAAGGTCTTAGATGAGTCCTAGTGTTATCAAGTCTATTTATTTATCATACTAGATCATTTGTATTGTGTCACAGAATTTGTTTGAGTCTAGAGGTTGTGTTTTAATTGTAAATTTCCCCTTCTGGATGGGATGTCTATGTAGTTTTGATGTAAAAAAGTGTTGTCTAGGAATATTTTAAGTGGATGATTAGTCATAATTAGACATCATCACCTAAATATTTTTTAGACCTGCTTTGAGGATGAAAATGTGTAATCCCCTTTTGAGTCATGTATTTTATTTTCTAGTGAAAAATGTGAAAATAATTAAGCTGGAAAATCTGTCAAAAATTAAATTGAGAGAATTAAATTCTTTACAAGTGGAAAAATTATCAAAAAATTAATAAGGTCCCTTTTCAAAATCAAAAATAAGAAAGGACTCATTTCCAAGGCACAAAGTCCCACCCAAAAAAATCATTGGGCCAAAAGAATTATTTTATCAAGCAAATCAAATATTTTGGCCAAGGTGGTTATTTTGAATGAGGGACTTTTGAGAATTCTATTTTTCGAAGATTCTCCAGTGGTCCAAAACAACCCAAAAGTCAAAGATTGGTCCATCCAACACACCCATCAAGGAATTTGATTTTTTTGGAGATCTGTGCAATAGTAATCAAGGGATCGAATTATTTTGACAAGGATCAAGCCATGGATCAAGGGAACTAGCCGTTTTTCCACTTGGAGGGGTCTTAGGTTCTCATTTTTTCAATATAAGGAAGCTATTTGCTCCTTATTTGATCATGAAAACATTTGTAATTAAGATCTAAGTCAAGCTTTGTTGGTCTGTACTATTTTTCTGGAATAATAAAGAAGTCTTTTGGGTTTATTCATGGTGGTGATCCTCTTCTGCTTCTTGTGGTAATGTTTTCTGGATCATGTTCTTAATGCTCTATTGAATAAAATTTTGTAAGTTATTATTTCATTAGCTAGTGGTTGGGTTAACTATTTACACAAGTAACTTGCATTAGTTATTGGGTTTAGAATTGCATTATAACTTGATTGATCTAGCAGGTATCTTTAGATTTTGAGGGTTATTATGTGTGTCTAGCCTCTATTGATCTAATAACTCGATCTTAAGTGTCTAGAGACTCAGATCTTGGGCGTGAGGGGAATTCTTTGGTTGGACCAGCCAACTCCCAAGACAAGAAAACTTAAGAGACCACTTTGTTGAATTTCAGGGCTTATCTAACGATTTGTTTTGTAGAGATCTTGGCTATTGCCCACCTATAAAATTATTTAACTCATCTATTCCAATTTATTCATGCATTAACTGAATATATCTTCTTATAAGAGCCATAATCATTGTAAATTTTGTAAATAATTTTCTCTAACCCTTGTACATATTTCTCTATTTTTGTATATAGCCATTGGGGTTTTTAGCTTGATTTTCTTGCAGATCTGAAGAGGATGTCTAGGGTTTCTTCTTGAACTCATTTTACAGGTGGATATTCAAAGGATCGAGGAACAAATTGGATTTTTTGAGGGTTCTAGCCCTCACCTAGCCTAGACAGCTAGGGTTTGGGCTTAATGTCCTACATTTTTTAGGGTTGTCTATCTCCACTTCAGGGCTACAAGGGTTTTAAGGCCTCTCTAGGCCTCTAAAGACTTTGATCCATCATTTTTGTGGCTTCTCATCACCAATGGAATTTGTCTAAAGAATCCGCTAGGGTTTGAGCCCTTGCTCTCACATCAAAATTCATTTTTGGCAAGGGTTTGAGCTTGAAAATTTTGTAAATTATTTTCTCTATTTTTGCCATCAAAATTTGACTTGGGTTTGGCATTGCAGGCTTATAGATCAAATTTTTGGGACTCAAGTCTGATTGCAAGGCTTGTTGTGGCTAGTTGCTAGGGTCATTGGCTATTCTAGGCCTAGTTGCAGGACTTTTGAGGCTTATTCCCTTGGCCACAGACCTATTAGGGTCTCTTCTTGTTGCATATGATTGGCGGACTAACTCTTGGTGTATTGCAGGCTTGTACTCATCGTTTGAAAGGGTTTTTGTCGCTTGTTTTGGCTTGGAACTAGATATTTCAGATTTGATCACTTGGAGATTACTTTGAGAGCTCGCCGCAAGGCATAACGGCCTCATATAGCCTAGCCACAAAGCTTTTCAAAGTTTGATCCTCGCCTCAGTTATTTCAAGACTAACACTTCTTGTGTGTAGGGGTATTGCTCCACTGTTGGAAGGATTTTATTGTTGGTTTCTGACTAGGGCTTTTCCCTTTGACATTTCATTATGGCATGTCATTATTCAAAGGTAGGTTGCAAGCCTCATAGGCCTTATCCCTCCTAGTCGTGAGTCTTAAGAGGGTCGTATACCCTTGATATGAAGATTACCTTTGTTGGAGGGTTTTTCACATTAATACTTGAAGATTAAAGGCTTGAAATAATTAAACTCATAAAAAATTTCAATAAATTTTCTAACCCTTTTCTCTTGCTTGGTCGTGGGCTCTAGTTGACTGATTTATCAAGGTCGTGAGGTCCTTTTTGAGGTTTGGTGCAAGTCGTTCATCATTGGAGTACACTATCCATTTCCTTGTGCCTTCCTCTTTGGTGTTTGATAACTTGAGGAGTGGTTGTTGTTGTTAAGGTGCTCATCTTCTTGTGATCTCCTCGAGGTATTGGGAGGAGCCTCTATCTTCTTAGGTAGTTTCTCTTGTTTTGGATTTAGATACTAACCTTTTCTATTTGCTCTCATTGATTAGATAGGACTTCATTGATATCATAGTTAGATCTAGTCTTTGAGTTGTTTCTCTCATTAAATCATTGTTAGCAATCTCATTTGTCATTGGTTACTTGTGTTGGCATCATTAAATTTTCACTTGTTTCCATCATAATATCATATAAGTGAAAATCATCTTAACTAACACTATAACTAAGGCATTTGATATTGTTGTAATTGTTTCATTGAGCAAGCCTAAATTGCTTAAGTGGTTTAACATTGGAATCTTGTAACCTTGTGTTTTAAAGTAATATTTCATAAGCTTGGTTATAAGTGGTTTATATCTCTTACATTGAAGCATATTGTCATTATTGTATCTCTTTGAAACTATCTAATCTCATCATCATTTTCATTATCATTTTAGTTTAGTTTTGCATTCCTAATATTTACCTCCAAGCATTAGCTTGGTTGATAGAAAGTTAAGACCACCTTCTTCACGCCAATTTGAGAAGCTTGATCCTTACTCAACGGTTAAAATAGGTGACTCACAGTTCTCTTGTAGGCAATCCCTTGTAGGAACGGAGGCACTTGGGTCGTTAGAACTCCTAGGTAGGTATCATTAATGAGGCCTTAGCCTCCTTCCCTGGGACTTATTTCTACAACCTTGTTTAAGACTTGCTTCAAAACAATTAAGGAGAAGTCTTTCATTTAGATTAGGCATATAATTGAAATTAACCAAGATCCTGCATTTCACATTAGATAGATCTTGCATCCATTCGTTATTTGATCATTGGTAATTGGAATTGTGAGCTTAATCTATAAATGCAACCTTTACATTATTGTTCTTGTCTCTTCAAGTTTATTGTATTTTGAATATCATCTCCACTTGAAAGCACAAGTTTATTTTCATTGCAATTGTCCTTTAAATCATTTATTGCTCATATCTCTAGTTATCTTGATCTGCTTCTTGTACCAACATTTCCTCCTTGCAACATTGCTTATCTTGTAGCTAGAAATATCTCTCATTATTGTGCAAGTCCTTTAATTCATTTGGCCATTGTTATTAAGGCATGATTCTCTTATTATTTCATCTTAAGTGTCATAATGATCTAATCGGATATATTTGTCTCACATTGCCCAATTTAATAACCTGAACTTGCCATCTAATCTTAACTCAAGTTACTAAGAGAATTGATTTCCTTTCCTCTTAATATCCTAGACTTGTTGTTCTAACAAGTTCTTCCTTAGTTTTCCATCTTTAGGGACTACCCCCCTTAGCTTTCCTAGGAGAGAGCTTAAACAAAGTGAGTAGGGAATAGGTGACAACCCCTACTCTGAGTGTTGCGCCATAAAGACTACACCTTGTGGGGTTGGAAACTTTTCCCACTTTTAGGTGTACATCTTGGGCAAAAACAGGGCCAACCCCTAGAAGGTGAATTTAGAGGGCCTCTACACAAGTCAAGGTACTTAAGGTCCTCAACACAAGCCCTAAGAAGACATTCGCTAGCATGGCGTTAGCATTTCAACTTGCACATGTGGCGATTTACTTTATTTAACAAAGGCTACTAGGTCGGCTTGTGACCTAGACTAGTGTTTTCCCATTATTTTATGATTTAGAGGGGCTAGTAGGCTAATTAGGCATTTGTATGCCTCATATAAATAGAGAAACATATCATTTTAACTTCTTATCATCAAAGCTTTGGATTTTCTGTCTCATAAGAGGAATTTAGAGTTGTCCTCTTGTGGATAAACTAGAGATCTTGGATGCATTTTGATATTTGGAGTTGACCATGGATAGACTTTGGAACTATTCTTTGGTCTAATGGATGGAAATTTTGCATGTTATCTTGTAAGTGCACTTAATTATTGAAAATATATTTCTTGATATATATGTATAGAATGATTGATTCTAGGTTATGCCAAATTGTGCCCTAATTTGTTGAAGATTAATTGAATACCTATCTAGATGAGTATTGCATGGATTACTCGTACATAACGTGTGATGAATTGTCCTAGTGGTGAAATCCTAGAAGTTGTTCCATGAAAATCCATTTTTCCATTGCATAGGTAAATGCTTGAAATTTTGTTGCTAGGGCATCAAATTTCGGCCTCCTTAGAAACATTTTTGGCTAATCTATCTCATCCTAGACTCCATATTCCCAAGGGGCAAGGGATTGGTCTAGTTGGTTGGTGATCATACTCTATTTTTATCCATATTTTCCTAATTCGACCCTTTCAAAGCCAAGCTAGGAAACTAGGGCTTGGTGTGAATCCCTAGGAAAGTAGAGTTCAAGTGGTTGGAGAGCCTAAACATCAATGGGATATCATTTGCCACAAAATATATCCTTTTGGTGGGCATCCAATTCAATTTCATCCACAAAATTTCTTGCCCTAGTTGTTTTCCTAAGAGGGAAACCCTAGTTTTGCCTTGCTTCAACTTAAGGGCTTTCTTGAAGGTTTCATGAACCTTGGCCTTGCTAGTATACATTGTTAGAAACCTTTTCTATTAGCCTTGACCTTTGGAAACCTCTACACTCGTCAAATTTATCAAACCCTAGGTCTTGTGCCTTCTTTGCTAGGCCTCATCATAAAATGTCAATTGTCTCTTTATGGAGCCTTGAACCTAAATTATGCCTTTCTAGAAGAGCTCATAGTGAGGTTATCTTACATATTAACCTTAGAAAATCTGTCATAAGTGATCTCTTTTCTATTGGGACTCCTCCCATTTGCAAAAGTCCATAAATAGTAGGTGGTTTTGGTTGTGTTGACAGTGGGCCACTACCCCATTGTTGTCACTTGGTCTAGTTTATGCTTTGTAAGGTTTCCCTCTCCAAGGCTTGCTAGATTCACAGCAACAGGGCCAATCACTAGTAACACATAGTTGGACTGAGAATTTGTTGCACTCCAAGGCCTAACATCACTCTAACTATAAAGATTGAACAATTGGCTATCCTATGGACATATTTTCATCTACTGAGATACCTAGGTACTCAAACATGGTGCCCATTAGTTCTCTAGGAAAACAATTTGGATATAGGATGTATCCAAGTCCATCCAACACTTTATGCACCTATCAATGAGAAATTATAGCGTAACAATTGTTAAATAGTATTTTATCAAGGAACAATTAATGGCAACAAAACACAGTTAAATTTTCCTTCCAGCTACAACACACCTTACCAAGTAGACTCAAGAATGAATTTTATAGTGCCATGTAGGTTGTGCCCCTAGGAGAAATTTTTTCTCCTATTGTTTCAGCATGACAGCCAACAACCCTATCATGATCCATTGTAAGCTAGCCTCAAATGCCTCTCATCCTTGCTTTGGTCAGTGTTTTGTTTCATCTAGCCTGCTCATCTAATAAAGGTGGATCATCTATTGTAAGGTACATTAACCATTTTTGTACTCAATCACTTTCATTTAATGTTTATGGGCATTCTAGTATGTGTCATAGATAAAATTGGAGGATAGACCACTTTTTATTGTACATTTGTTCCCATGCTTCATCTTAGTGGTTATCACTTGCCCCTAGTCCAGCGTGACCTTCCTTGAGGCCTTTCTTTCATTGTCGAGAAGGGGCACAAATAGGAGGCTCTAATTGATGTTGTGTGTCCATGGTAATCCATACTTAACACCTTCGATCTCCCCCATTTGTCTACAACATATATTCAAGTTGATTATTATCAATCACCATTATTGGTTCCCTGTTTTCTTCATCCTTGAGTAGGGGCCTTGAAACTTTTCCCTAAGAGGTTGATGTAGTAGGAAGAAAAGAAAATGCATATGCCAAATGTTGAAATGCCAAAAAGTGGCAAGGATAAAAGAAAGTGCATGGAAAAAAAATCCTAGCCTGAGCTCTATCCCCCTCATTAGCCCTCACCCAATTCTTGGCTAAAGCATGAACTATCTAAATGAAAAGAAATTAGAATATCCCAACCTCGATGAGCAATGAAATGCTTCATCTTCAAGGGATCAATGATGAATCAGTGAGCTTGTAATCCAAGCTATGTATATGAAAAAATTAATGAAAAAGGCGCATAAGAGGGGTGGTAAAAATAGTTCGAGGAAAGGGGTAACTCAGGTCCCACTATTGCTCCTTCTTCACATGTTGGAATTTCATTGCTAGTACAAGATTGTGGCATCCTCAATAAAGTGAACCCCATATCATGTCATTGATCACTTACACCTATTGATTGATGGGTCAGTCTAGGAACTGTTTTTCCCCTTAGGGTTGGAAGTAACTAATATGCCCTTACGATAACCCTC
The DNA here is from genome assembly GCA_031772625.1 of Pinus tabuliformis. Lineage (NCBI taxonomy): Eukaryota > Viridiplantae > Streptophyta > Pinopsida > Pinales > Pinaceae > Pinus > Pinus tabuliformis. The sequence goes on from CM062819.1 coordinate 1,265,369,437, forward strand.
CCATACTTAAGCAAGGTAATTTGTTTTCAAATGATAAACTAGGAAGATATTTGAAGATGATGCTTGTGTGAAGTATTTTGATGCTTTTAACATTGAATATGGCCCACTTTGGTTTGTGCACCTATGATGTCAATCTCACTTGATTTTGTGTGTGTGTGTGTTGTCAAATCTTTGCTCCTAGATACAACTACCATCCCTTGAGTGATTTGATGATGCTTATCCAACACTTCAGAGAAGACGTCCAACCCCACTTACTGACTCCAATGGGCATGGCCTAGGATGTTGACTACTTGTTGACAAGTGTTGACCTTGGGATGCCACAGCATAATTGACGATACTCTTCTCTCTGTCCAAGACCTTTCATTTCCCTCTAGAGCCAGAACATTACCGTGAGAGTTGATGTACCCCCAAGTTGACAGGACCCCCAAGTTGATATTACACCTATTTTATGGATGTTTACCTATTTTTGAGGAGATTTGAATATGATAATGGGGCCCCTTTGTAGGGGATGGTAGACTACTCTACATGATGACATCATACCCTAGCTCCATGGCGTCCCCTTCATGATGCCTAGATTGATGACGTGGGTTTGTTTGAAGGTGACGTTTTAATAAGGGAGTCGTGCTTGATGATTGGACACCATTTGATGAGGAGATATGACCTTTGGGATGAGATGCACTACTTTTGAGCCATCCGTTGCACCTTTTGTTGAAAGACACATCTTTTGGAGGATGGAGTCACCCTAAGAGGGTTTCTAACTCACATATGAGGTTAATTGAGTTAGCTATCTTTGGGAGTTAGTTAGTGACTTATCCAACTCATAATCATAATTAATTATTATTTTAGGGCTTTTAGACTAAATTGAGAGAAATTCGACTTGGTTGCCTCATATAAATAGAGGGAGGTCAAATTCTCTTCTTATCATTGTGACACACTTGGAGATCAATTTGCACTACTTGTCTTATCTCTCTTGTGAGCTATGGAGCTCCAGTGTAAAAAGCTTCTTGGGGAGGATATTTTGTTGGATGGTTCTCTCACTTGATGATTCTTTGATGATATGTGCTAATTTATTGTGTAAGTATCTTCTTCCATCTTGTACATGTTGAAGGATTAGGGCTTAATGAAATTTTCATCAATGTGTTGTTGATGTTTTATGGCTCTAACATATCCTTGAACAAGTTTTCCATCAAGTGTCTATTGAGGAACCTAGGTTTAGCTTCCTCCCTTTCAATCTCCAAAGAAGCCAAAAGGACGCTAGGGTTTAAGGAATTATCTTCTCTTCCTTTTTCTCCTTGAAATCGATTCCATTGGTCCTCTTCCATCGATTCATTTGTTTTTAGACTCCATTAGGCCTTGATTGAGAAAGGCACTAGTCATATCTCTTGTGCCAACCCATGAAATAAAATAAAACCATAAATTTTAATTTCATGTTTTCTAGGGTAAATTAAGGTTAGATTACAAAAAAATCATCATTTTTCAACAGTGTTTCCCTCGGACGTCATTGGACTAGGGTTATACTTCTTATGCATTTATCTAAAAAAGTAAAAATATCATTTTCAGCTATTAATTGGGGCTAAAGTCTGGGGTTTCTATTATTGTTGTATGAGTTTTTAACCACTGGAAATTGTTGTAATTTATATCTTGTTTACTCGTTGGATAGCCCTAATTTTATGCTTGTTTATCATAGATTCTGGGGTGTTTTCTTATCGCTGTTATAAAATATTTGCATCCTATAAATTATTGATCAAAATCCTAGTTTATAAAAGCAAAGTGTATTTTCTTGATTGTGTGTATTTGGATACCTATTTGAGCCTGTTTAGGGCTAACTAAGCCCTCTAGATTTAGTCACAGAGAACCTTTGAACTCACTCTCTTGAAATTACACCTTGAAATCTCCCGAAACCCTAACATTGCATACTTGTACTTGGGTGAATCTTGTAGTAGAATCCTTGGGTATTTAGCCTAGAATCATTTGGGTTACTTAATCCTTAAGATTTGTTGGGGAAGCCTCCCTTGTGGGGATTGTATCCAACGATAGAAATGAGGAGAGTAGCTTTTGAGGCGACAGTGGTAAATAATCGCATCGTTGCTGTCAATCTAGATTGCTTAGTCAGGCTTTGCACTAAAGTGCTAGATTTTGCAATAACATTACCCACCATTGTGTTGGTTACTATATAGAAAATCTGGCCATGATTTTATGGAAGACACACATTTATGCATGGCAATGTTTGGAGCTTTGATCCACAAAATGTTGTAAAGTTTGCTCTAGTAATGTCTAAAATGGAAGGTGGTTGTCCACTTTACTTCAATACAAGTACAAAAGGATTCCATCCAGCGGGAGCTGGACTGAATGGTAGGAGAACTTGGAAAGTTGTTGATTAACCTTCTACAGGATAGATAAATCATTTCTTTGATTGTAAATATTCAACATTCCTCTCTCATATTGGGAAAATCATTCTACCTGTTTAGGACTCTGGGTGTAAATGTACAAATGATTATGACACCGAGGCAGAGTCCTGGGGCAAGACCCTTCATCCTACATTTTTTGGTGAAGGTGATTAAGAGTAATACAAATGGTTGCAGCTGATTTGGAAGAATTGGTCACTGCAACAAAGGACCAAATGTTTGCTACACACTTGAAACCCATGCTAGCTGAGATCACTGTCATTTGTTGAGATAATGGCATATTGGAGAGGTTGATTGTTGAGTTTTGGTGATGAAAATTTACCTTCATATCACTTGAAATCAGTGGTGGCCGCAGTCGAGGAATGGGTGCTCAATCTTCTTGTATGTGAACTATAATTTTGGCAGAAGAGAAACTTAAGAGATGTGTGGGTTCCAACAGCAATGTTTTTTTCACTGGGTATCCGAGCTTTTTTATGGGACACACATTAAGCAACCCTAAGAATGGCAATAATAATAATTCACGATGCACACAGACCTCAATATCTGCTCAAATTAGAAGAAAAGTGATACTTTTAAAAATGGGCATGGTAGGAAGCATGTCTCTCCTTTGCTACAATGGCTATTAACTTCCAGCAGGTTATGTTGCAGTAAGAAGACCTCGTACAAGTGGCAGCAGCACCTTAGGTGTTTCCCTTAGCCACTTTAGCAGCAAATTTTAGTGTCTGTTTACAGATCTGACCTGAGGCAGGGTGCGCTCCCAACTTGGCCTGCTTTTCTACTCTAAAATTGACCAAATAAATGACATAGCACACACAAACACACTCTGGCATGCTCTCTACTCTAAAATTGACCAAATAATGGCATACACACACCAACATACTTTGGCATGCTTTCTACTCTAAAATTGACCAAGTTAATGACACACATCCACATGCACATGCACATGCACACACACACCCACACATATATGCAGCACTGATATAAAGATTTTTGGAGCCGACCAGTAAAGCAAGATTGGAGCTGACCTGTGTAAGTGATGAAATATGTGGAGGACCGACTTGTATATGTTCTAACGTGCTTTTTTTTAATTCAAAGGTGACCTATACAACTGTGGAATTTTACTGATCCGAGCCACAAATTTGTATTTTGTAGCTGACCTGTGGACTGTAGATTTGTATTAGCTGATGAGTATCAAAGCCAACTTGATGGGGACTTTAATATGGTTATATATTTAGTTCTTTTGAGAGGTTTTACTGGCTGGTCTAGATGTTGAGTCTTTGTTATGTAGGCCTAATTTGCCCACTTGGAGCCCCTCACATATTCGTACTTCCATTTGAAGGTATGGCTCACTGATTTGGTGGAAAAAAAGAAGCTTTAGCAAGCCTTGAAAGGTTGGAAAGCGCCTTTTGGAAGCCCATGTCCAAATGTTGAAGAGTCGTCACTTTTGAAGGCCTGTGTTTGTATGCTTGGAAGGTTACTTGTAGAAGGCTACATTGCAAAAGGGCCTTTGGAGGCTGGATGTTGCGCCAAAAGCCTCTCTATTCCCTTCATTTATGGAGATGGGTCACCCTATAGGGGTCATGCCCCTTTAGAATTGTACATGTGGCATGAAAGCCCTTTGATTTTGTATTTTTGATTAATTAATTATAGAAGAGGGCCTTTTGCCTCTCCATAGGCTAGAATAGGAAATTTTAGCTTAGAAAATAATATTTTAATGTAAAGGAAGTTGAGCACCTCCTCTATAAATAGAGGTGCACTTCTTCTCATTTTCTCATGGTTGGATTGGGGGAGAAATTCCTTAGCAAGTCTGAAATTTCTGTGATTTTTGTCTTTTTATAATTTGGCTATGGATGGATGAGTTGAGTGACTTTCTTGGGGACTTTGTTGATGTGGATTTTGATCTCTTTTCATGGATGATTTATGGTGAAGCTTGGATGAATGCATGATAAACCTAGTAAGTGGACTTCTTTTATCTTGGTTAGTGTTTTATTGGATGATTATCCTTCTTAAACAAACCCTTCTTCCAAGTCTTTGAGGAAGTAGCAAGTGGGCTCCTTCCCTTATCTCATTTTGGAAGATTGAGAACCTTGATTCAAAACCCTAGGATAAGTGAGTGGACTTACCTAGTCTTTTGTGTCTTGTATCTACCCCAAGTCATTTCAAGTGTGTTGTTCCTTGACACCATATGTCCACAAGAAAAAACAATATTGGCAAGCAGGTCACTAATGTTCTATCCTCCATCATCTATTTTCCTTATAAATCATTAAAACCATTTTGTTGGGGGTTTTACTCTCCTTGTAATTCCTTGGTTGTGTGTGGTTGGACTCTGGAGACATCCCCATTGAAATCAAATCTTGGAAAGTATACTAAAACACTAGCAATTCTATCTTCAAGAACCACCTTAAACCCTAATTGATCAATCCATTAACTAGTGGTGGTAGAAGTAGAAGCCTTAGGGAGCTTTTAACTTGGTTTGACCATGCCATTAGATCCTTGAGATCTATTAGAGAGAACCCTCATTGAGCCAAAGGAGAGCTGGCCAAAAGCCAGAAGAGGTTGTTGAGGTGACAGTGGGCTCTCCTGTTGAGTACAGTGGATCTTGCACTTGAGCTTTTGGACTTTATCTCAAGAAGTGCAAGAGTTTGTTGTAGCACAGGGCTATAAAAAATCAATCAGAAAGCAGAAAGATTGACACACATGATAAAATGCTTCTTGTATGTTTTTCTCGGGAGACACACATATACTGGACATCTTAGTTTGCATCTTTGGCATCTTGGTTCTTCAACATCATTATCCAATATTCTTCTTGGAGCTTCCATACTTTCACAAAGCAATTGTTAGGGTAGTCAATTCTAACAAACTCTACACTTACATATTGAGTTGACTAGGCTCATATGTTGTTTTTTAAAACAAACCCCAAGAAATTTCAAGGACACATATCACTTCTCCCATGATCTTTCTTTCTTTGATACCTTACCATATGTAGAAATTTAGATCAGTGCTTCTAGATCCCAATTGAGTCGCATGTTTCACATCATCAATATTAATGGCACCTATTACCCTACCAGCTATATGCAATTAACATTCATGAGCCCACCTATTCTTGTACAAATCTTTCATTCAACAACTCTTCAATGATATATTGATGAGGACTTTACGAATCCAAACCGCTCCAGATGCATGACCACCAGGTTGCCGCAGTAAAACCATGTGCATGAAGCTCTCCAAGTTGACCTCCTGGTTCCGAAGGTATCCCTTCATCATGTTGTTGTAGATTGAGGTTTCTCTTTCACAAAAAAGTGCTCCTAGAGTTGCCGTAGGCTTGCTTAGTCCAATCTTCGTTTCATTCTTACTGCGGCTCCACCAACTTTCCCAATGAAAAGATGTCAGGATTACTTCAAAACCCACGGCTAATACGGATTCATATAGAAACTCAAAACGTTCCTGTCTACGACAAGACCGGCCCGTTCCTGCAATTGACGGAACTCATTCTGTTCAAGTTCATCCCAAACCTATTTTTTTGTTTCTTTAAATTTCTTCTGCTTGGCTTCGTGTTTTTGTTCAGCTTTCAATACATTTTCAATGTTGCAGAGGCTCTCGGTGGCCACTCTTTCTTGTTGCCATCGGATCTTTCCAGGTTCCACTCCTTGCCTTTATTTCGATTTCGACGAGTCATTCATGTTTATTATTTCATCTTCTATCACATCAAATAGGTTCAAGGACGGCTGCACTGGCATCACAGACAATCATATCCACCTCTTCCATAACACATATCAACCAATTAGATCCACTCTTCATTGTACCGAGAGGCTCATTTTAACAACCCAGTATGATGTGTAATTTTGTGGGTTGGTCATCAAAATTATCAAAATATTTATTTTTTTAAAATCTACAAAAATTAAATAACTATACAAAACATTTAAATAATGTCTACTCATAAAAAAACAAGTGAGAAAATTGGATCTATCTCGCCTCATGTTAGATCCGTATTTTTATACTGATTTAATTTTGTTCAGCACCACAACATTCCAAGCAATACTTCTTTGAGCATGCCATTCCAAACAAGCTCTCAATGAATAATACTGTGAGAAGCTACACAACCCCACAAATGTAACGTAAGATATTAGGAAATGAAGGACAAATAAACCA